>QTSX02007229.1:0-243095 GCA_014839935.2 Entomophthora muscae
GGGTATCCAGGCTCCGCTTCCTCAGGAGTACCGCTACATTTCTGACTTCATGGTTGACTGTGTGGTTCTGGCTTGCGTGTATCCCCTTGACTATGGGCTCTGGCAGGTTGATTCCAACTATTCAATGATTCCTCTTCCATTTTTCAAATTCTCACAGCAACCAATTGATGTTTGTTGCCTATATCTTCAGGTGGTCATCTTCCTCTTTGCAAAGGGTTACAAGTTCACATTTTTATCCTTTCACAACTGATGGGGATCTGGCCAACAGCCTGTGGTTAATCCTGAGAGCCAGCAAGGAATTGGCTCAAGTAGCAGTGAACAAGACAAGATTGATCTATATTATCAGGAGGGTGACCCTTGACTTAAATAAACTTACTGCTTTGCAATTTCTATTTTCTTTTTCAGCTATAAATTGTAAAGTTTAATTGGTGCCAATACTAGGCAAATAAAAGAAGGGCTTAAGGAATCTGGCATGTACTCAATTTATGAGTTGTCCATCTGCCATATTCTTAATATTATATGTATCCTGTGAGATTTTTATATAACCTCAAAAGGACCCTACATAAGCTATCCAACTTATGGGATAAACCCATGACCTTGTTGTGATATGAAACCTGGCTTCCCACTTTGAATTCCATCTAAGAACAGCGCTTTGTGTTATTGGCTATCTGGCCCTTTGTTCTGGACAGGGAGGTTTCTGAGAAAGATTTGGTTTGAAGCTCAATCAGCGTCTCAGCAAACCGGGTTAGGTATTGCTGATAAGTCATGTCTTTAGGGTTGCCCATTGCAGAGTACAGGATTGGCAGGATGGCAGGGTAGCATCCATATACTAACTGGAAGGGCAAAAACCTGGTAGTGTTGTGGATTAAAATATTGTAGGCAAAGACCACATCAGGCAGGAACAGGTACCATTCCAAGGTACAATTATCTGCTAATTTCCTAAGGATGGAGAATAATGTCCCATTTACTCTCTCCACCATACCATTTGACTCAGGATGACATGAAGTGTAGAGGGCTCCCCTCACGCCCATGAGCTTGTTTATCTTGGGAATGACATTGGCAGTAAAATTAGTGCTGTTGTCTGTGAGGATGAACTGAGGGCATTCATGTTGGTGGATAATGTGTTCTAAAAAGAAGGTGGCCGTAGACTCAGCGCTTACTTGCTGCAATGGCTTGGCTTTGACCCACTTGGTTAAGTGGTCAATGTCCACTATGATATATTGGAGGTGTCATACACACATTTGAAGCGGTCCTACAATGTCTATGCTCACAGTGTGCTAAGCAAATTTTGGTTCTACTTTCTTGTAATAGTGGCGGCCCAAAAATGATTTCTCATTATGGCACTCAGAACAACAGGTAAGAGTCTCTTTGACGTCAAACAGCAGAGACTCCCAATAGTAGTGAAGCTGCAGCTGATCAATGGTCTTCTGGAATCCTCCATGGCCCATTGCCTTGTGGGCAGCAAGTATGATTATGGGCCTGTCTGACGGTTGAGGGAATAAGTACTTTTTACCTTCATGATATTTGTAGAGCTTGTTGTTCTCTACTGTGAGATAGGGGGGCTAAACTTACTAAGTTTGGCTCCCATCCTGGGTGAAAGATCCATAGGGACACCATCCAGTGCAGGACTGGGATGGCCGCTCAAAGGGGCGTCAATAGGGAGGATGTGGCAGATAGACAGGGGAAGTATGAATCCAAGCCCATCAATAACATCACACCAAGCAACCCGGGAGCCCACTTGAGACCTAACTCTTGCCCACCCAAGTCCTCTTCTGGGGGCTGTGAAACTGGAATCTCCAAGGGAGGAGAGAAAAAGGGGGTCGGGATAGGGGTCAAGGATGGAACAGAATCAAGGGCAGAGAACTCAAGGTCATCACATTTCAAGCTTCTTACAACATTCTCACTGGTGGCAAAGATATCCAGGGGCGGCCAGGGATGTTCTCCAGTAAGTGCATGAACTGATCTGGATGGGTACCAACATGATGAATATAATGGGAAATACACCCCCACAGATCTGGGGTAGTACACCATATCAACACCAGAGCTGGTGCCAAGGTGTAAACAACAAACTTGACAAGAGGCACCAACATTTGTCTCAGTTTCTGGATCTGGGGTCAGCAGCAGTAGGGCTTGCACCTCTAAGGTCTTTCTTATTTTTAAAGTTGGCAACGCAGAAAAAGGGCAACCAAAGGTCTGGAAAAATAAGATGATAAAAAGGAGTCCAAGAGGAGCAAGAACAGCAGCTACGGGATAACAGCAACTCTTAAAAGTGGGTTTAATAAATTTAAAGCGTATAATAAGCAAAACACAACTTGAAATCAAAAGGACACAGATTTCAAACTTAAATTAAGTAAATATGGTGGTTTTAATACTAATTTTGAGGTTCAAACCAGATTCTTGAAAGCAACTAAGGTAAGTGCAAGCAACAACACTAACGTTAACTTTAGGGGCTTTGAAAAGGACACCGGGAACCAGGGGAAGACCAGTAAGGTAAGGAATGATAAAGTAAATACTAACAAGGTCAAAGACAATAATGGGCCAAGAAAAATGGACCAAAAAGTTCAATAAACTGATTTTGCAAGTATAAAATTTTAATTAAAAGAATGAGCAAGCAGGGGACCAAAAGTCCCCTGTTTTGCTTTAAGGGAAACCATCTAAATTTTCAAGGTCAGGTGACCTCAACCAGTCATTTGATTGGATGGAATAGAATTTTTGCCAGTAGTTTCAGGGAGTTTGGATGGTTTCTCTCCAATTTCTGACCCAACCTCTGATTGGCTAGTGCCTAGAGGACACTTCTGGATGCCATTAATTTCAGTTGGAATGGATTTTGTTGATTTAATCAAAGCACAACCTGGTTGTTTCAACTTAATCAATTTTAAATGCGGGTGAGCCCAAGCCAAAAAAAAATCCAAATTGATCAGAGATTCCTCCCAGGTAGGAACAAAGTTCAAAACATCAGTGTTTGCCACCTGGGAAAATTATGCTAACACAAATCTCTCATCAATTGTATGGGCTAAATCCTCAAGAGAATTAAGGAGCTTGGCTGGCTTTGGAGCAGATTTTTTTGTGCATTGCGGGAAGATTGTCCTATTCAAGGCTAAAGGGGGGGTGACTTTACATCTACCCAGCAGTCCTTTCTCAGCTCTCCCAGAATGGCCTGGATTTCTTCTGGCTCATTTTCAAAGGTGGCATTTATCATTTTGCTGTACATGTTGTCTGCTTGGGATGATACCAGCACTACAGTGGGCAAGCAGGACAGGCAATTGGCATTCTGGTGACTAGCCCCAGGATGGTGGACTATTTTATAGTCAAAGGCTTGGAGTTTCAGTGCCCATATAGCAAGGTTTCCTTCTGGCTTGCAGAGATTCTGTAGCCAGCTGAGACTGGCATGGTCTGTTACAACAGTAAAGTGTACGTCATGCAAGTATACCTAAACTGCTTATAGGCATATATTATGGTGAGACATTTGCTTTCCGTGACGGTGTAGTTTTGCTCATGGACATTAAGGGACCTGTTGGTGTAGGCTACAGGATGCTCAGCTCCATCATTGTTGATCCAGGATAGCACTGCTCCTAGTTCTAACAACAATGTGTTGGTGTGGACAATAAAGGGCTTGCTGAAGTCTGGGTACATCAGAACTGGGCTGGATGAAAGACTAGTTCTAAGAGAATCAAAGGCAGTCTGGCATGCCATTTTCCACTCAAAGGTAGCGCCATATTTTAGGATATTGAACAGTGGCTTGCCAGTGCAGTAGAAGTTTGGGATAAAGCACTGGTAGTACCCTATCATTCCTAGGAAGACTTGTATATCCTGTTTCCTTTCTGATTTGTTGTGAATTTGGCCTTGGGCGTCTTGGAGGTTAACGTCTATAGTGCTAGCTTTGGAGAGTATGGTTTCAGGCCTATACACAAATTAACACAAGTCTTAAAGACTCTGAAGTCTTTAACTTTATATCTAAGGTAACACCTAAGTAAAGTGTAAAAGCAAGTAGATAATGTGTGAAAGTATATAAGTGTGTATTTTATTTAGAAAGAAGGGAAGTTTATATACTATACTAGCTGAAAAATGGATGCAGGAGTGTTATTAACACCTGCACCATTGTCAGGAGCATTACAGGATCTTCTGGTGTCCACCAGGCTCTTGAATTCATGTTCTTTCCATCTTGGGATGATCCAGACAATCCAGCGGAGAAGAGTGGATGTGCATTACCCCAGAGTGGCTGCAGCTTGCAGCTGCTCATTACAGAAGCTGCTTTCAGTTCCTGAACTCAACCCAACTGGATGTAACAGCTTGGTCAAATCATTGTAACATCCAAGATACAATTGGAATTACAAATCTGTCAGATCTGACGGATTTGGATGCAAATCAATTAGCCTTGACTACCAGGATTAATTCCACTGATAGGCTTGACCATTCTAATATGAACCTAATTACAACATTTCTCATCACTATAATGGGCAAATGTTATAAATAGAGGGTACTGGACTCAAGGGCTGCATATGTCAGGTAATTATTCCAATAAGTCCTTTTTCACTGTATATTGCCTTATTCCTTTCTTTCTCTGCAATCTGGATAACAACCCATGGCATTTTTCATTAGGTTTTCTTTTTCTGGATTGTTATCCTAAAGGGGGTTTACTCATGAGTACTAGGAGCAGCACACATGTATTGAGTGTGTACTCTAGTAATTAAGTGGCCAGTATTTGGATCCTTAGTGTAGTTCACAGGATCCATTTTCTGGTTGGCCTTAATAGACCCTTGCCATAGCATGACAAGTGTGTTTTCACATCCATACCCTCTATTACTATAGAATTATACAGCATCACCCACTTTTTACAAGGAGAGGGTAGGATGGCTATTGGAAGCGTGGTCTACATCCTTCTTCTTGATGTTCAACTTGGCATGATAGGCTTCAGCCTCTGTATTGATCAAGACCTGGGGCAACTTCTAGAGGCAGGCTTCTGGGGTGACAGACAGTCTAGGCTTCATCAGGGAGAGAAGGCAGCAAGGCAAGTCAGGTGGGCGTCCATGGGAGAGTTGAAGGAGTGGCTTTTCAGCAGTTCTGCAGTACCTAATGTTAAGTACCATTGCAGAATAATAGAGCAATCCATTACATGCTTTTTTGGTCTTGTTGTTGTGAGAGGTCATCAATTCCTGATAGTGATCCTGTTTTGATAGTGCTCTCTGTATGGAAACATGTCCTGTGGGTCCTTGATCAACAATCACTGAGTCCAGTTGCAAGGAGGAGCATATTTTAGCTATCCATAGGTACTTGTATTCCATGAATAGACAAAAATCCTTTAAATTTTCACTCATCAAAGAGTTCTCTAGAGCAGAATGTGCTGTGACAATCTTCTTCCCCCACAAAGACAGGTCAGTCAGTGGGTTAAAGTGCATCTCATCATGTACAAAAGCAACAAGGGCAATGACTGGCAGTCTTGAGAGGCAGTCTTCCTTTTGTGTTGCATTACCAGAATAGTACAGGGCAATCTTCTCATCTGGATCTGTTTCAGTAGGGAGCTGTTCTCTTCCAACCATAGGATAGTGTCTTTCATAGAAGTTTGGAACTTCAGAGCAATAACTAATGGAGAGTTCATAGCTACTCTCTTCTTGTTGAGACAGTACATAACCCATGTCTGTGAGGATACGAATGTTATGTTCAACAGAGGTCTTGAGGAGGATAAGATATAAGAAAGAGGCGCATATCATTGTTCTCTTCAGTTCATCAAGGGCAACTTGGAAGGCAGCAGAGGTAATGATCAATCCAAGCTTCATACTGGTGAACTGTATCACCTCTTCTTCAATGTGGATGATGTACTTCTCCTGAACCTCAGAAGGCAAGCATGGTTTTCAGTAACAATGCTTCTGTAACTGAGCAAGGGTCTTTTGTATTCCTCCATGTCCTGCAGCTTTGTGTGAGGCAACTACAGAGTCTGTTCTGAGTGAGAGGCATACATATGGCAATCAGTTATCCTTGTAGAGCTTAAAGAGTTGACCATCTTTAACTTTGGTGTCCACTGAAAGCTTCTTAAGAACTCTTTGGATTTCAGTGGGCTCTTCCTCCCACAAAAATTGGTCAACCAGTAGTTTGTCATAAAGCTCATCAGCAATAGAGGACACAAGGGCAACAGTAGGCAGAGGTAAGTCCTGGGGCTCTTGCATCTCATCAGGGTGGAGAGGTTCAGTCTTAGAGTCTTTTTTGCAATGGGGTAGAGCAAGAAGAGGGATGAAAGAAGATCCATGTGGGTTGGTGCCATTATCTTCAGGAGGCAAAGGTTCAGGCGGAGAAAAGGGAGGCACTGCTATCTTTTCAACCAATGTTTCTTTCTCAACTTGACTGATTGAAAATACCACTGATTCCGCTTCTTGAAGATCTTTCTTAGTCTCTTCATCTTTGCTACAACACTCAGAGGACAAGAGAATCAATGATTGATTCTTATCTTGGCTGCATCTTATCTCTTCTGGATCTGTTAGAGAAGGCACTTCATCATCCTTAAAGTCTCCCATGTCATTGGAACAGACTTTTGCTCTAGTCAGATCAAATTTAGCACAGTATTGATGATCTTCACAAGGAAAGTGTCCAGGTTGGATATATTTATCTGTGATACAAGGGGAAGAGAATTGTTCAGGGTTGACTTCAGTCAGGGCAAGGCTTCCAAAAGATTCCAAGTGATACTCTTTAGAAAGGTATTTATCTTCAATTCCTTTTCTTGAACAGGATTTGTTTTGAGGCTTTAGGATGAAGCTTAGTTCTTCAGGAGGCAAGGATTTTGGTAGATAAAGGAGAGGTACTGTTACATTTTCAGCCAAGGATCTGTACCCAACTTGGCTTATTAGTAGTTCTACTACTTTCTCTTCTTGTGAATCCTCATCATCTTCAGAGACTTTTTCATCTTTGAAGCAATCTCCAGCTTTAATAGGGAAGGGCTTGGCAGTTCCAGGATCTTCAGGAGGCAAAGGTTCAGGCAGAGAGAGAGGAGGCTTTTGGAAGGTATGAAGTCCAACCATCTCAACTTCATGGAGGACAACATCATCATCCTTAGCTGAGTCTTCAACTCTGATATTGTGATCAACAGGAGAGGGTTCCAACAGATCCAGATAAAGTAATGCCATAGATGCAGCCAAGGATGTAACTTTATCCTTGCCAATTAGCACCTCCCTGGAATTTACTTCATGGACCAAATCCTGTTTCTTTTCACTGTACTCCTCATGAATGATTGGTGATTTAGTGGGCTCTAATTCAGTAAGAGATTCTTTAGACTTAAAGATATTCTCTAAAATTTCCACTTGATCTTCTTCTTCAAGGTATTGAGCCTCACTAACTTGATTGACTTCACAAGCCAAAGAATCAGAATGTTTAACCTTGTTCAATGATCCAGTAATAGGAGCATTGGGTGACTCAGGGCTATTTCTGGAATCACTAGAGTTTTCAGAAGCATCCAAGTGGCAGTCCTGAGGTGTGCTAGTGATTCTCAAACCATTGAAGGGGCTGGATTTGGTATAACCTTGTGGGTAGTAGAGTTTTTGCTTTATCACTCTTTAGAAGTACTGATAGGAGTAACTAAAGCCAAGGTAGGGCATAACAGTATCAAAGGAATTTTGACACAAGCTGTTGAGCAGATATTTGATCTTCTGCTCTTCAGTATAACCAACAGTAAAGGTTTCCACTTTATCCAAGAAGGCAAGTATATCTTCACCAAAGTAGAAGTCAGGAAGAGAGCTATTCCCACCCAGGGCTGAACAGGACCACGGCAGGGGTGTCCTGCAGGTTTGGTGTATCTGGTAGGATACATATTGGAGTGAGCACCAATGTTGTGAATTTGGCCTTGGACGTCTTGGAGGTTAACGTCTATAGTGCTAGCTTTGGAGATTATGGTTTCAGGCCTATACACAAATTAACGCAAGTCTTAAAGACTCTGAAGTCTTTACCTTTAAATCTAAGATAACATCTAAGTAGAGTGTAAAAACAAGTAGATAATTTGTGAAAGTATATAAGTGTGTATTTTATTTAGAAAGAAGGGAAGTTTATATACTATACTGGCTACAAAATGGATGCAGGAGTGTTATTAACACCTGCACCATGATCAGGAACATTACAGGATCTTCTGGTGTCCACCAGGCTCTTGCATCCATGTTCTTTCCATCTTGGGATGATCCAGACAATTCAACGGAGAAGAGTGGATGAGCATTCCCCAGAGTGGCTGCAGCTTGCAGCTGCCCATTACAGAAGCTTCTTTCAGTTCCCAAACTCAATCCAACTGGATGTAACAGGTCAGCCAAATCATTGTAACATTCAAAATACAATTGGAATTGCAAATCCTTCAAATCTGAAGGATTTGGGTGCAAATCAATTAGCCTTGACTACCAGGATTAATTCCACTGATAGCCTTGATCATTCTAATATGCACCTAATTTACAATATGGTTGCTTCATATTTGTAATTGCTTCAACTTTTACCAGTTGAGGGCAAAGACCAGTTGTATCTACAACAAAGCCAAGGTATTCAAGCTGATCTTTGAAGAACTGGCACTCTTGAGGCTTTATCTTTATATTAGTGTTGGCCAGTCTTTTGAATACGGCCTCTAAGCAATCCAGATGTTCATTGAATGTCCTTAAAATATGTTCTTATTGTCTAAATATAACAGGACACAGTATTGTGAATGCCGCCATTCACCATGTTTTGATTTTGCCTTTGTTGGGTTATTTCAAGGACAAATCTCTCTCTTTTGCTTTTACCCTTCAAAATGAGGCTGGCTCCAAATTGGGAAATACAATTGTTTGGTTTCCTGATTCTGCGCAACTCAATTGCCCCACTCATGCTTGTAGCAAGTGATCCTACCGTCCCTGTACTGTTTTGTGGTAAAGCTACACAGTACATAATACCAATTTCTATACCCAATAAAATTTATGTTATATTCACATTTTTGTCTTTGTGTCTCTACGTACTTTGGCGCCTCTCTAGCCACGTCTAGCAGATTTATTCAATCAGGGCCACAAGATAATCACATAGCCTTCCCTGCCATTCTAACCAAGACTTAGTACAAATCTAATCCTAAGGTTAGGATTTCCTGTTGTGTGTCTGTGCTGCGCCTCAGAACACCACAGGAGGAAGGACAGCCAGAATGTCTTGGGCTTCTGCCAGCTCTTTGTGCCATTTTTCAATAATGCATCTTAGGCCCAAAAGCTCCTTATAAACTGTCTGGAGAGGAAGCAAGACAGAAACGTTTTTAACACAGCATCAGCAACCTCAGCAGCTTCTTTGGAAGACTCTAAAAGCATGGGGGATCTCTTAGCTTGAGTAAGGTAAGGGTGAGAGACAATCTCTTTGGCTTCAGGCAGTGGCTTGGTGGTTGTTGTAGATTTCCCAGAACATTGTTTATAAGGGACAGCAATAGTTTTGGGGACGGCAAGGACTGAATACCCATAGGCGTTGGGATCCTCTGCATCTGAATTGTCCATGTCAGAGTCATCAGAGATGTTGTGGAATAGCAGCAGGATAGGAGGAGCCCCAGTGTTGGCAGGCTCAGAGTCAGCAATGGAGGGGGGATAGGAGGAGACTGGGAAGAGTTGTCAACCAAGAGCGTCTTTGCCTCTAGGTTGACTTTTCTTTTCCCACCTGTTCCTTGGGATCAGCCCCTTCAACCCAAGGATTGGTGCAGACTTGGGAATGGTGACCTATCTGCCCACAGTTATGGCAACCTTGGCGTCAAGGAGGATTCTATGAGTTCATGGTGAGGATACAAGGGCCACGCAAAGACAAACCAGAGTTAGAGGCGGCACAATTCTCCCTCACAACTGCTCTGGAATGGGTAAGGTGCATATCCTGCAACAGTGTCTTTATGCTCTTTATAGAAGAAAGCATGGCTTTATGAGCTTTGAAGTGAAGACACAGAAGCTGGTTTACCTTAAGGGCTTGAGCGCAAGCCATGTACGCTTCATGTGCAGTCAACTGGCGGCTTGTGATCAGCTGTTGTCCTTCCATGTAGAATCTATCTGCAAATTTAGCTAGAGTCTCCTTGGGTTTGAAAGCAATGTGCATGAAGGCGTCCTTTTTTACTTCCAAGCTAAGGTCACCACCAAATTTGTTGATCAGAAGCTGCTTCATCTCTTCTGTCAGGGAACCAACCCTGATTGGCCGGCTTGCTAGTGTTTGGGAACTGGCGGGTTGCGGACTGGGTGGGCAGAGCCCACCAAAGGATTGGTGCTGACTTAATGAGGTAGGATATTGACTTGCCCACCCACGACCACAGACTGGCAGCTGGGACAATAGTATCTATTACTCCTGTGAGAGTAATATATATAATTCCAAAAAGCTTGTTGGTATGGTCCAGTGGGAGTTTGGCGGCGGAGGCAGGCATTGGTTTGGGGGTGACAGGTGGTTCCATGTCCATTTGGTAGGCATGAAGGAAGTTGTATTTATCTCTGAACAGGTGGGGTTTGGTAACGTACCAGGGGCCTTCTCAGTTGTATCTGGTTAACTCAGTAGTTCTGGCCAAGGGATCCCGGGCTAGTATGTTGTTGGCGGTGTAGTCCTTGTACTCAGGCTTTAAGGGGTACTCTGTGAAATGGACAGGACCAAAGGGGGCACCTGGCAGGCGGTACATAGCTGGCGGGCTGGCAGGGGGGGCAGACAATATTGGGGTTAACTGGAAGATGGCAATAATAAAATACGGCAATAGTTGGGGAAGCCAATATCTCATAACCTTTATTTAAAAATGATAATGGGGGTTGATCTTGGCCTGGCAGGCATTTATACCCCGCTGCCAGGCTTTACTACCTGGTCAGGTTTTCTGGGCTCAGTCAGGTTGGCATTGGATGTCTCAGATGGCAGTGTGGCGCTCAGCACTGGCGGTTTGCCACTGGCCACTTTGGGGTGAGAAGACTTCAAATCCTTCTGTTTATTGATTCAGGTATTGGGTGCCTCTTTGGGTTCAGTGCCTTCCCTGGGACTTTGGGGGAGTTCAGAATAACTTTCAGGGAGAAATTTGTCTATTTCACTGGGCAAACCGCCGGTATCAGGCGTTGGCATCTCCGGGAAATTCCTGGCATCTTGCACTGGCGGTTTGCTTGCAGAATCCTGCGGGGCAGCTAAGGGTTTGGGTCCTGGCGGGCTGGCAGCAACTTTATCAATTAGTAGTGGGTTATTGTGTTCCCAGCCTATGAGTCTGGCAGTCTGCAAAGGGTTTTGTCCAGGGTTTGACTCTGATTCTGTATTTTGAGATTTAGGAGCATCCAAATTGTCATTCCTGACATCTTCCCAAGTCTCAATGGTGGGCAACTTGGGAACTACTACCTCCTGATAGGTCAGGTGCAGACAGGTTAGAATGTGTTCCTTCTTAACCTCATCAGAGGCCCTCCTCATAGCAGTCTTGTAGATAGTTAAGAAAGCCGCAATAGTAGAAGTCTTGGGGTCAAAGACTTGCTTAAAGGTCAGTTTGAAGTGGGCCTCAGGAGTTGGACCATCATTGTTACTGTCAATCACGTTTATACATGGGGAGAATTCTGCTTCAGATTCAGAGGGGGGCTGCCTGGCCCACAGCTGACAAACAATCTCTTTGAGAGTAGTCAAGGTTTCAGAGGTGTGGACACTTGTATTACTAGCTAAGGTGGTTTGTCGCTCAGTAACATCTAGGCGCTGACCCTGTGCTATTACTACTGTGGAAAGTTCAGCCAGTAAGGAGGTGAGAGACAAACCCACTAAAAGGCAAGGAGCAAACCTGTCATTCACTGAATCAATTAATTCACTAATTTCTTGTACGTCTTTATCAAGTTCAGAGTGATATTGTTTCAAATGATCCACCTCATTAGCTAGAGCCATCAACTCTATAGTACAGTGAATGTGGGGAGCTCCTGACAATCCAGGGCAACAGCCATTGTCATCATAAGCCCCAGTTAGACTAACAGCAGACGCCATTATCTCACGCAAAGTAGCAATCTCTTGTTGTAATTCAGCAACTTAAGTTGTCAGAGCAAGCACTTGGGGATCTGGCTGAGGATCTTTGGTAGGGAAATCTTGAATGCCTGTGGACGCTCTTAACTCTTGAATGGCATCCCATAGTATCTGCTCTTTATCTGCCAAATCATCAGATAGAGGAGAAGGCAGGGCATCTGGTGTAGGGGTAGACAATTCATTCACTTGAGTCTGGAGTTTGGCAATGGTAGCAGCAGTAGCAGCCCTTTCTTGATCAAATTCTTTGCCAAGTTCACAGAGGTCTTTAGCAACAAGGGCTGCTACTTGCTGTAGTTGATTGAAGAAGTAAGCACTGAACTCATTGAGCTGCTGCACAAGTTGTCCAAAGTTGGTGAGATAGGCATTCATGGTGGAATCTACTTGGGTGCAACAGGGTTGTTCCAACTGGTGAAACTCATGTAGACGCTCTCTGACGTACTTGAGGATGGACTGGCGCATACATTCAATGGAATTGACCAAACAAGTTTGGGAGGCAACAGAGTCGTGCTGATTGTCTGATACCAAGGAAAACAGGGAGTGGATCCACTGCTGGTGAGCCGCAAACTGATCCCAGTGATTAGTTACAGCTGCTTGTAGGGACGAGATTTCCTGGACGTGGAGTCCTAGCACCATTTGATGATGGGCTAAGCCAGGTTGTACAAAGGAAGCCAATAGAAGCTCAATGGAACCAGCTGCTGGGAGGAGATGCTGTGGAAATTGCGGAGCCATAATCAATTCATAATACTCTTCTCAATTGAGCTGTAGCTGGAGGCAAGGGATGGCTTCATCACAGGCTATCCCAAGGGCTACTGCCATGACTTGTTCTAAGTCAGGGGTACCCAAAGGGTAGGCCACTAGGTGGGGACCATTCTCAAGGTTCAGAACAGTAGGGACAATAGGTGGGTCTGCAATGTTTTCCTCAATAGGAGGACCAGTAATTTCAGGAAAAGTTGGTTCTTGTATAGGTGGAGGCAAAGGTCATGAAAACATGGTTGCAAAAGGGATAACTGAGGGGCTTACAGCCCCTGTAGTGAGCACCATTTTTGTTGTGACCTGAAGCATGGCACAGATACACAACAGGGAATCCTAACCTTAGGATTGGATCTGTACTAAGTCTTGGTTAGAATTGCAGGGAAGGCTATGTGATTACCTTGTGGCCCTGATTGAATAATATCTGCTAGACGTGGCTAGAGAGGCGTCAAAGTATGTGAAGACACAAGGACAAAAATGTGAATAGAACTTAAGTTTTATTTGTAGAAGTGAAATGAAATATATACTGTGTAGCTTTACCACAAAACAGTGCATGGACGGTAGGATCACTTGCCACAAGCATGAGTGGGGCAAGTGAGTTGCGCAGAATCAGGAAACTGAACAATTGAATTTCCCAATTCAGAGCCAGACTCATTTTGAAGGGCAAACACAAAAGAGAGGGATTTGTTCTCAAAATAACCTACCAAAGGCAAAATCAAAACTGGGAAATGGTGGCATTTATGACAAGGGGGGTAGGCCCGCTACTCTCCAGTTGAAATAAAGGGGAAGGTGATGTCTCCTCCACAACAGGAGCAAACAAAGTGGGTTAGCTGAAGGCAAATCCAGGTCGTCACAGGTCAAACTCTTGACCAGTGCCTCTCCTGAGATGAGGAAAGAGGTGGGCAGGTGCAAGAGACTGGAGGGATTGTCACCAGGCGCGCAAAGGATGAGAGACAAAACCAAAGGCCAGGAGAGGTTGACCATAAAAGCAGCAAAAATGGGGCCAGAGAAAAAACCATAAATTTAATGGCTGAGAGCAGCATTTTTAAGAGCTCCAGGGGATTTGGAGCGCAAAGATGTACTTTTCAGGCTTTTTTGGGTAAAATTTGGTGTAGCCAGGGGAGTTACAGGCAAATACTTTTAAGCCACAGACCAAGGGATTTTAGGAGCCTTGGGAATGGTCTTGGGTGCCTTCAATGATGATTATAACAGGTGCGGGTTTGAACACAAGCAAAAACAATATAAACAGTAAATATGAGTAAGTTTTTATATTCACTACTAACTTAGAATTTGAATTCAAATTGAGCTTTGGAAAGCGAGAGCAATTAAGTCTAGTGCTGTACGCTAGAGCTTCTGTCTCAGAAGTCAAGAAGGCCAGCAGGTTCAAACAGAGCCGCTTAAAGGTAAGGTTTATAAGAGAATCAACTAACACTTTCAAAATCTAGAGGCAAACTCAAAGCAAAGAGTTCAAGACTTGTGAAATAGTAAAGATGATGCAAAAAAACTCCAAACTTTTGTCATAACTGTGCTGTTTTAGCAGAGTTACAAGGGGAAAAATATTTAGAAGCTAGATAATAATCTTTATTGAGAGATAGTGATTATATAGTCATTGTGAGTCAAGGATAACAGGAACATGATTATGTGGATCACATGGCTGGATGGTGAAGGGGGTGGCTTGATCCTGGTAATGATTCAAGTGTCAAAACAAGGTATCCACCATAAAGGATCATTATCTGTTCATATTGTTGGATTTGGCAATTCAAGTTGACTTCCTAGTCTGGCTTCGAGTGGCCGGGTAATCGGATTGCGGGCCACAAACCCGCTTGTTCGGAACCTTGCTGGCGGGTCAAGCCTGCTGTTTTGACACTTTTAATAAGATAGAGAATTAACAAGCAGGGAACCAAAAGTCCCCTAGCTATGTTTAAGGGATGTGCTTGCTAAGAATTCCATCACATGACCAACAGACCAGGATCTGATTGGGCAGAGGGGAAATTTTGCTGACCTGGGTCAGGGGAGCTGGAGAGTTTCACACCAATTTCTGGAGAGCCATCTGATTGGCTGGAGTTAAGCCCAGGAATTTGGGGACCATTAAACTCTGGGGAAACTGATGTGGAGCAGTTTGATTGGCCCGTCCTAATACTCGTCAATAACGGCTGACACCAAGCTAGCAAGCAGTCCAAATTGATTAGGGTTTCCTCTATGGATAGGAAAGTAAATGCTGGAGAGTCCACAAAGTACGCCAACTCAAATCTTTCATCCACAGTGTGAGCTAAATCTTTGAGTGAATTAAGTGGTTTTTCTAGGCTTTGAGCGATTTTTTTGTACGACGGGGAAAGACGGTCCTATCCAAGGCCAAAGGGGGCAGTGAATTTTCACCTCCTGTATTTTTTGCGATGGGCGGTGGACTTCCCCCGGCCTATGGCCTGATCCTCTAGGTCCACATTGGCTGATCCCTGGTAATCTTCTGTTGAGATTGATAGCCTTGGATCTCTGAGATTAGCTGATGTGGTTTCCCTTCTGGCCCCCATCCCATATTGTTCAAGTTGAGTTGGGCTCCAGAACACTGTTCCCTTACAGATGGAGGGGTGCTGGGCTGATTGAATGTTTTTACCAGGCCACTGGGGTGGTGCTGGGTGCTTGATTTTATAGATGGGGAAAGTTGATGCTGGTGGTGATGGCATGGTAGTTTGTGGACATTGTGCCAGGTATATATCCTTGATAAAGCAAGTATCTATCTACATGCATCAAGGGGGGTGTCATGATGAGTGACCAGATGAAGAAATTATACGGGTTTGGTATCATGTTTATCACTTGCTAACTTGACGAAGCATGATCAGTGATCCTGCATGTGACGCTTCCAGGTTACAGTCTCAAACATCTCCAGGATCGATGCTATATTCCTTATTCACATCCCTCTACTATACAACCCAGATGGGGGTTCATTGAAACCCCATCTTTCTCTTCTAAGCTTGCTCCCCCTAAGCCTCCGCTTGACTCTGGTATTTGTGTAGGCACCAGGGAAATCTAGAGAGGGGAGGATGGCCAGGAGGTAGCAATGAAGAAAATAGAGCAGGGGTTTTATATAAAAGGGGAGGAGAAGCAAAAAATAGTGATGTGTGGACCATGTTTCTTTGGGTAGAAATAGGAGACGATCAGGTTGGGGAAACTGTATATCGGATGGTATAAAGTTTAGGTACCCATCTTGTTTCCGACACCGGTTTTTCTGGGAACTTATTGCCATATTATGACACCATTCTAGGCATTTAAACATAAAGTTTGTTAGAAAATCCCTAGAATGATGACGAAATGTGGAAATAGGTTCCCGGAAAAAGCTGTCGGAAACGAGGTGGGTACCAAGATTTAGAGCCCAGGTGGCTTAGTGTAAAGCTTAAGTGGATCGAATTAGCGCTATCAAAGCAGCAGGAACTTGCTAATGGCTTCTGGAATGAGTAGAGATCTTTGGGCTGCCACGATATTGCTTCTACCTATATCTTGTAAGATTCAAAGGGACTGATGCTAAGGCATGCTCAAGGCATATCAAAAGAAAATGTGTTTTCTGCTGAAGTTGGAGCGATACATCAAGTCCAGATAATTTCAGGGTAAATGCTTGCCAAGCTCAATCCGGAAAGGGTAAGACTAAAAATGATTGACCTCAAAGTGAGTATATATAGCCTACTCTTCTTATATTCAAATGTAGTAGAGAAATATTAAAAGGTTGTAGTTTTTATTTGGGGATTATCTTCTGCTGTCGAAAACAGGAGGATAAATAAAAACTAGGTAAGATTTGCTTTACGTATCTAAAACCGTGAATCTAGTGATGATTAAATGCTGCTGATTTACAAGATGGGAAAGAGATTTTGTTGAAGTGATTCCAGCTAAGGTTTAGATTGTATAAAAGAACAGAAAGAAATATGTTTGAAAGGTTGGGGAATGACAGGAGGAAGGTACAGCAATGCAATAGCAGTTTCATACGGAAGGATATGTAAATTCACTATCCTTGGAGCCAAGTGGACAGTGAACTGAGGTTGCTCTCTTAGGTATACACTTCAACCTGGGTAAGGTTGGTAGTTGTTCTGGGTTGGGCTTAAGCTGACTGGCAAGGAAAATGATCCCAACAACGAGCAGTCCCACACTGAGAACCATCAAAAGCAGAACCCAGACTGGGTAAATATTATACTTTTCAAGAAATACAAGTGTGTTGAATAAGGCGAATACATTATAGACACTTGAGAAGATAGGCCCGACCAGTACACTGTCTGCAAGTTTAAGGCCTGCATTAAGACAGTAAAGCTAAAAAGCAAAGTTAATATACAGAAGAAAGCGTGGTGATAAATGTATTTAAAAATACCTGAAAAGCAGCCGATAGACCCAATCCGAAAACAACGCCTACTGCAGCTGGTTGGAAGAAGGGCCAATTTCCACCAAGAGCGCTATTCAAGTACGTCACGCCAGACTTCGCCAAGATGACTGTTTCGGAAGCGCCTATTCCTCCTAAAACCGACACGATAATTGCCAGGTTTTTCGAGAGAATCTTTGGGTCCTCGTGGCTCAATATAGCTGGAGTCCTTAAACCCTTCTCGGGATAACGAAGTGCTCTTGAGAGGTAAATATATATAAGGAATCCGATTACAAGGATGCCATTGATAATGGCGAAATATATGATAAAAGTTATTCTCGAAAAAAGCTCCATCAAAACTTCAATATCCAAGTTGATCTCAACATCGTCATTTTCATTTGAGATGGAGGTGAGTAGAAGGATAGCACATATGGCAGAAACAATAACGGCTGTACCAAGGATATCCCTTTTGGTTATCTTGGTTCCGACAAGAAATCTGGCAAAGACAACATTAAAAATAAGTGATGAGGTGGTTATTGGAGCGACCCAGTGTGCCTTGACCATGTTCATGGCGATGGTATTTCCAAATACCAGAGAAGAAATGTAGATGTATAGACCAAGGTGCCAATATTTGCGGAAGCACTCGTGACGGGGCTTGTGCGAGAGGGCATTTTTGCAATGGTCACGACGCTGGATGTTGTAGCCAAGGGCATCAAAGCAGGCGGTCAGAATCAACACAAACACGCCCAGCACAGTGCTTCCAATTTCATTCATGCTGAAGCAAGGACAATGGAATGGGCCTGTATCACCCTAGGCGCTGGTTACTTTTTATGATTATGCTGCCCGCTTGGCTGTGGTAACAGCCAAGGCATTAAAAGCCTAAACTAAAAAGATTTATGAATCAATCCCGTTAAACTGGCTAAAGTCAATCTCATTCAGTTGCATTCTCTGACCAATCTCACATTACGCCACAGTTAGCTCACTTACCGACGCTGCTGGTGTATCTATTTTAAACCATGGGTTTGAATGGCTGAGCTGCATAATTTGGTACTAAATTTTCCGACACCGGCAACGTAAGCCTATCAAACCAAATGGCTATTCAACTTCACTAATCAACGGGCTCAATTCCTCAAGTCCCGGTATTCACTTCAATAAGCCATCTGATCTTGCATTTTAAAGATCACCTCGGTTCCACCAAAACAGGAATCCACCCAATTAAACAGACACCTACACGGCTAAACAACGAGCCTCGTTGAAAAGCAGATCACATAAGCTCCTTGAAGTGCATCAGCCAATAACTGATATTGAAATAATAAATGTTGCTTCTCTGGACTTTCAAAGTAATATTGACTTTGCTTGCTTCTTCTGATAATAGGATCCCAGCGCCACACACTTGCTTTTCACATGCAACGATTGGCTTGAATTTAAATTGCAACTCAGTCACTGGATTCATTCAACCCCGCGCCAATCAGATAGGCGCTCTGATCCAAGCTGCAGTTAAAATCTTAATGAATCCAACACTACAGGTGAAAGCCCCCATCTCAGCCTGCTGAATCCGAAATTCAGTTTTATATGGTATTTATAGAAATGCACGATCAAATCCCTGCCATCCTTTCCGTTCAAAAATATATAATTCTTTATTAATTTATTAAGCTGCAATCAAGCCATGAATAAACTCTTTCCTTTTCCACTGCAGATTTAACAAATTCCTCATTGAGGAGAAATATGAGGCTCATATTTAAGTTGAAACCACAATGCCTGGAAAGATGCCACACCTCAGAGCACCCCTAAAAGCAGCTGCACCACACCTGCAACAAAACTTCACCTGCCAAACCCACCCCATAAAATAGGAATCTTTCTGATTTACAAATCAAGGGGCTTATTTCTCTGCTTTGATTTCACCATAGTCTACCCTAGCAAGAAATTCGCTAACTCATGATATGCCACCAACATGCCATTATTTTCATCGCCATATCGATATAAAATAGTTCATTTAACAGCATTTATCCCTTCTAATGCGAACCCTATATTCCAAAAATACCTGCCATAGTTTCCTTCGTTATTTATAACCTTAAGTTCAACCATCTTCTGGGCATCAAACTGCTTGCAACAAAAATTCAAGCCCCTCATATAAACTCCAGTTTATATCTCTCCAAGCCAAACAAAAAAGTATGTTGTAACTGTGCTGTTTTAGTAGAGTTACAAGGGGGAAATATTTAGAAGTTAGATAATAATCTTTATTGAGAGATAGTGATTATATAGTCAATGTGAATGAAGGATAACAGAAACATGATTGTGTTGATCACACAGCTGGATGGTGAAGGGGGTGGCTTGATCCTGGTAATGAGTCAAGCGCCAAAACAAGGTATCCACTATAAGGGATCATCATCTGTTTATGTTGTTGGATTTGGTAATTCGAGTTGACTTCCTAGTCTGGCTTCGAGTGGCCGGGTAATCAGATTGTGGGTCACGAACCCGCTTGTTTGGAACCTTGCTGGCGGGTTGAGCCTGCTGTTTTGACACCCCCCTGACTGAAGGTTGACCTCCTCTGGGGGTAGGTCGTCAGGGAGGTCGTCAGGAGCCCGGGCACTGTACTGGACTAATTGTTGTTCTGTGGCGGGCAGGGCAATTTCATGTTGTTTTTGTCTTGCTTTGCAAGGTCTCAGGCGATCATGGTGTAGGGTCTTGTCTTGCTTGTGTTTCCCATGTCCTTGCACAAGGTAAGAGTTATTGTTGTTTACCTTTAGTGTCACAAGTGACAAACTCCTATCGACTATGCTTATTGAAAAGCCTCAACTACAGGATTCGAACCCTGATACCCCGCGGGCCGCCAGTCCGCAGGGCCAGCTGCCCGGCCGCCCACAGTTTTTTGGGCTCGAACCAGAGCAGGATTTGACTTTGGAAAATCCAATGAAGCTTGATGAATCAAATTCACCTACATCAACACTTCCCACGCTAAAGGTTCCTGTTAACTCGACCAATCAGCGGGCGGGTCCAGCCATAGATACCGAAATAACTTGGGCCCATGTGGAAGGGAAAACAGAGAACCTTCCCATAGAACACAGGCCACCCAGAGACGACCAATCCCACAACCCGACTAGGAAATTTGAGCATTCTCAGTTTGAGCCAGCCAATGGAATAACCCCCACAATGGATGCCACCGAGGACTGGGAAGACCTGGTAAATGAGAAAACCCGGGCCACCCAGAGACGACCAATCCCACAACCCAACTAGGAAATTTGAGCATTCTCAGTTTGAGCCAGCCAATGGAATAACCCCCACAATGGATGCCACCGAGGACTGGGAAGACCTGGTAAATGAGAAAACCCGGGCCAAGGGAATTTGTGAAAGTTTTACCATGACAGATGGGCATACTTATACCCTGGACTGCCAGGAAGATGCCCATCACCATTCTTGCAATAAAGTGACATGAACCTTTGGTTCAACCAGATTACCTTATTTGTTATTAGTTTTACTTCATTTACAGCCTACGTCTTGCGGTTCTGCACCCCACGCTCACCTACCCCAAGAAACCATGGACCAGCCGCCCGACCTTTACCGTCCACCAGGAGCTCCCTTTGGCCCAGTACATTTCACCGAGTACCCACCCAACCTGGCGTATTTGGAGTTTACTCTAGAGGAAGTCCTAATCCATGACCCTGAAGCTAGAACTAGAGAGACGGAAGTCCTTTACAGAGAAGGCACCAAAATTATCCGGCCCCCTCTGCTATTCCGCGACAAGTATAATTTCCTGCCCACATATTTGGTTCCAATGACACCGCCCCTCATCCCGCGGCCCAACTGCCTGCAAGAATCCATTGCCACTGATGAATCCACTCCCACCCAGATATTTGGGGTGATTTATATCACCCTCACTGGACTGATTGATTCTATGGTGCCTGTAAGCAGACCTTGGGCAGTCCTTGGGAAATTGTTATCTTATATTGTAAAGTTAGCCCCAATCTTGTGGTGGGCTCTCCCTGCTGGGCCTGCGGGCCGTCAGCCCGCGAGTTCTCAGGAACCCCCCACTGAATGGATCCCTGACATTTAGAATGATTGCTGGACCTACTTTCTTGGGTTGTAGTTTGCTTTTATCAACGTTCATGACCCAAACTTTGTCCCCAACTTCATGTCTATCACGGATGGGGACAAAGGTTTTTTGCAGACGTTCATTTTCCTTTTCTGTTTGTTTGCTGTTGGCCTCCATAATGTGAGGGTCTGAGCGTGGGGGACTTCACTTGGGATTTCCAGTTTGGGTCCTGTAAATTCTTGAATGATATTTGGCTGTGTGCCAAATACCAACTCAAATGGGCTTTTCCCGGTGAATCTGTTCACTTGGGTTCAGCACACAAGTAGTGCAGTTGGTAGCTGCTTATACCAGTCTTCAGGTCTCCCGGCAGTGAGCTTGGCTAAGGCTTGCATGAGGCTGCCATTAAGCCGCTCTACTCATTCATTGGCCTGCGGGTGGTATGGCGTTGTTATGGTGTGTTTGACCCCGTTTTTTGCGAGGTATAAGTTGGTGGTTTCAGAGGTCAATTCTTTCCCCCCATTGGTTATCAGGAGTTCTGGCTTTCCAAACTTGCTGATTATCTCTTTGCCAATAAATTGTCGTACGTCATTGCCAGTGTGCGCCCTTACTGCTTGGGCTACTGGCCATCTTGTAGCAAAGTCTATGACGGTGATGATGTATTTCTTATCATTGTGTTTTCCTGGCATGGGGCCAACGACGTCAAGGGCCCATACTTTGAAGGGTAGTTATGTGCAGATGGGAAGTACTGACTTTGGAGGGGTTTTGCTTTTGGCAAAATTTTTGCATAAATCACATTGGTCTAGGACTTCTTGAACATTGCAATATAAGGTTGGCCACCAGGCCTTGTGCTTAAGGAACTCATATAGGTTTTGGCTCTTGGTGTGTACGAGGTCTCTGTGATAGTGTAGGATGGTGTCTATCCTCTGGTGCGTGGGATATAGGAAATGGCCGTGCTGGAAGACATTTTTCTGTGAAGGATCCCATATACGTCAGCAAATAGGTGTTAGTTTTTGATAACTGTTTCCTTTGTTATGTTGGTTGTACCAGGGGGGAAACCCTTGTCTTTTGTTTGTAGTACTAAGAGAGGCCAGTCTGGGTTGAGCCCATTTTCCCTTCTTGTGGCACAAACATATAGGCATGAGAGGGTGTCTGCCATGGCAAGCTTGGGCCCAGGTTTGTACTGTATGAGCATGTTGAATCTCTCCAGTAGCTCCATCCAGCAGGCTTGGCGGCGAGATAGATTTTCTTGGGTTTTGAAATATATGAGCAACTTGTGGTCAGTTAATGCTGTGAATTATTCCTGCTGTTCCATATAACAACACCATTTGACTAGACAGTGCACGATAGCCAACAGTTCCTTGTCATGGATAGGGTATCAACACTTGCCATCTGTCAACTTTTGTGATTCATAAGCTACAGGCAGGAAATCACCATCATTATTTTTGATTTGTAGTACTCCCCTAATGGATGCATCTGAGACGTCAGTTTCCATTTGGTATTCCCTGTCACATTTGGGGTATTTCAGGATGGAAGCTGTTGTGAGCTTCTCCTTGAGGTGTCAAAAACAGATGTCACATTGGGGGGTCCACACAAACTTGGATTTGGCGCCTGTTATGGCGGATAAGGGGGCAGTCAAAACGCCACAGTCAGGTATGAAGTGGTGTACATAGGCCACCATCCCCAGGAAGGTGCGGAGTTCTAACTTGTCCTTAGGTGGCGGCATCTTGCATATGACCTGTATCTTTTGAATGTCAATTTTGATGCCGTCTTTTGAGACTATGTGTCCCAGGAAGGGTAATTGCTTGTGGAAGAACTGGCACTTAGAGGGCTTGGCCAACAGTTTGTGTTGTGCCAGGGTAGCAAAAACTGCCTCTAGGTCCTTGTGGTGTTGTTAAACTGAGGGGCTGTAGACAATGATGTTTTCCAGGTAGACTAGGGCATGCTTGCCTATGTGTGGTGCAAATACTTCATTCATAAAGGTCACAAAGGTGGATGGGGCATTTGTCATGCCAAAATTGAGCACCATACATTTGTATGAGCTGTATTTAGTGCAGAAGGTTGTTTTGGGGATGTCTTCCTCCTTGATGCAAATCTGGTTGTAGCCTGCAGTCAGATCAATCTTGGAGAAAACTATGGCTCCTCCCAAGGCATCAAAGAGATTGTCAATCAGTGGTAGTGGATAACAATTCTTGATGGTAACTTTGTTTAGGACTCAGTAGTCTGTGACCAGACGTAAGGTACCATCCTTCTTGGCCACAAAGAACACAGCCGCCCCAAAAGAAGACTGTGAGGGGCGGATAAGTCCTTTTTCCAATGCCTCCTTGAGGTAGGAACATAGGGTGTTGTCCTTGTTTGGGGTCAGCCTGTAGATAGGGCGCGCTTTGGGGACAGCCCCTTTGAGTTGGATGGAGTGTTGGATGTGTTTCTCAGGGGGCATCCCAGGTAGCACTTCTTTGAAGATTTCTGGATGGCACACCACAATTTTGCGGTCCTGAGGCGTGGAGGTATCATGGTGATTTTTGAAGTGTATGATCTTGTACTGGCAGGAGTCCCAGTCAATTGACTTCAGGTTTTCCTTTTTGTCCAGGGTCTCTGTGATGCGCACAAAAATGTGATTGCATAGGAGTTGGTCCACTGAGTCAGGGTAGATCTGGTGGTTGACACCTTCACGCTTGATAGTCAACACTGAGGTTGCCCAGTCTACGTGAGGATTGTTCTTTAGTAACCAGTCTAACCCCAATACAATGCTAAACTTTGGGAAGTCAATGACAGGACCTTGGATGGTGGAGTGGAGGTTCTCAAGCATAACGGAGAAGGGGGCGGCTTCCCTTGTCACGGCAATGTGGTGTTCATCAGCCAGGACCACATTTTTAATCTGTGAAGGATTAGTGGCCAGCTTGAACTTGTCCAAAAAGCTGCTGTTGACTAGGGTTCAATCTGCACCTGAACCAGGAGTGCTGAGCCTATGTAACTGCAAAAACAGAAAGGATAGGACATCAGTTTATTGGGATGCCTGGCAATGGTGTACAGTATTGGGTCCTCTGAGGGCACTTGGATCATTGGACATTGGTCCACGTCCTCAGGTTGGTACTCATCATTGGGCAAGTCAGGAGTTGTGTGGGGAGAGCTTGGCTCGCTTAATGCTCTCCCCGGGCTTTTCCCTTATCTTGGTTGCCTTGAGTGGTGATGACACAGAAATGGGTACAATTTGACTGGCCATTGTTTCCATTTCCATGTCCATTCAAACCCGTGGGTTTGTGGTTGGCGTTATTCCTGTTGCCTCCAGGAGGTGGTTGAGAGGAGCACCTGCCTGGATGGGAATCCTTGGGTCTTTCTCATTTCCCAGTTTGTGCCTTATGGAGGGTGTTGGATGTTTGTTCTGCTTTCTCCGCTTTGTGGTACAGGCTTTGTAGGTTGGTCACTTGGTCCAGGTTCACGTGTCTCATTACATTCAACTTAAGAGCATTGTAGTACATGAGGTGTGCAAATGGGATGTCAAAGGCCATGTTGGATGGTGCACAAAGATGGAGTTCCTCATAGGTGTGGGTGAGTTCCTTCACAGTGCCTGTCTGAGTAAGGTTCTTCACTTGGCGTATGATCATGAGCGCTGTATCCTTAAGCACAAATCTTGCCAAGAAGTCTTGCTTGAAGGTATCCAAGTTCTTGTTGGTGTGTTCCTTGTGCCACTTGTCACACCAGGTGCCAGCGTCATGGGTCAAGCAGATGAATATTTCTGCAATCCAAAATTGCTGCAGGCATTTCATCTGGGCCAGCTTACTCTGGGAGGACTGGATCCATGCGGCAGTGTTATTGTTGTTGGCCCTGGCAAAGGGTTCCAAGGCTGCGCTTCACAGTCTTTGAGCTACGTAGGTGGGCATGGCGTTTTTGTTGGTTGGTCACGGCATGGAGGAGGGAGCCTGAAAGAGTCCTTGTGCAGACAGGGTGTTGAAGGAGGGTAGTGGAATCACTGTGTTCTGGTACAGGACAAAACCATTGGGTATCTCAGCACCAGGAGTGTACGGGGTCCAGTCAGGTGGGAGGCCAGACATAATTCTGTCAAGAATTTTTTTGGACGCGGCGTGTGCGGGCAACAGGAGAAAATTTTCAAGATAAGGTAGGATAGAGAACCTACCTGTGCTACCAATGTCGTAACTGTGCTGTTTTAGCAGAGTTACACGGGGAAAAAATATTTAGAAGCTGGATAATAATCTTTATTGAGAGATAGTGATTATATAGTCAATGTAAATTGTGGATAACAGGAACATGATTGTGTTGATCACACGGCTGGATGATGAAGGGGGTGGCTTGATCCTGGTAATGAGTCAAGCGCCAAAACAAGGTATCCACCTTAAGGGATCATCATCTGTTCATGTTGTTGGATTTGCTAATTTGAGTTGACTTCCTAGTCTGGCTTCAAGTGGCCGGGTAATCAGATTGCGGGTCACAAACCTGCTTGTTTGGTCCCTTGCTGGCGGGTTGAGCCTGCTGTTTTGACAATTGGAACTTGTTTCTAAACTCTGTCATGTACCAGTTTGAACTTCCTTTTGCCAACTTCCCAGTCTTTAACTATATAAGCTTCTGAGCCTTGCTTATTGGAGACATTCAATCAATAAAGACCTTAAACCTTAAACCTTAAATTTAATTTTTTATTGTTTGTAATATTTCTAGTAGCTCCATAAAACCACCTGATTCTTCCCAATTCTGGGGAACTAGGTTCAAATGGCTACTACTACCACTGATCTGTCAATTTGTACAGAATTCAGTTCAGATAGAGACCAGACCTGGATCAGGCACCAACACTGAGCACTGCCATAATAGTAAGTGTGCTACTGTGGTCCCAGGAAAGTGGTACACTACTTCTTTGTTCTCCATTAATCCACCAGTTAAGGAGAAATCACAACCTGCTCCTGTTCAGGCCAAACCTACCAGTTTATCTTGTCTTTTTTCTTCTGTCTACTTGCTCGCTTATCTGGGGGCTTATGTGTTCCTAGGCCGCTTCAATCCTCTCCTTGGTTGATACCATATCATTGGTGAATTATTCCATTTGGTCATGGTGGCATTGCCTATTGGGTCTATATTGACAGGTTTAAATCCTTCTTCACTAATCCACCCTGCAGGTTGGGTTCCTAAAAAATTGATATTTTATCTGATATATCTTTATTCACACATCTGAGCTTCAAAAGTGATGGGGAGCATAGATCCAGCCAATCAGATGGTTGCAGCTGATCAGATGGTGTTGGTGACATTAAAGGGAAGGCCCAGCGGTTACCATTGATATTGAGGCCTCTGAGACTTCTAGAACTGTTGATTTACTCTTTCTGTTATCTTCCAAGGCTATAACTAAGGGGTCTACATAGTTATGTTGTTCTCTTACAGCTTCTCAGCAATTTTCAAAGCTAAGCAAGAGAGGGTACCATTTTTAATCATGTTTTTAAATCACAGCAGGAGGGTTGATTCTCAGCTGTTTAAGTGAAATATCTTCAAATCAAAGCTAGCAATTCCTGGTAAGAGGTTGGATGTCCAACTCTCCCAAAATCCCTTTCAGATGTCTGAATGATCTTGTGCTGCTACATATGTGGGAGGGGCTAAACTAACTGATTTGGCTCATAAACTGGAGGCGTAACCCACCAGAATGTCATCCAGTGGGCAACCAGGATAGCTGCTCAAAATGGGCAGCCAGAAGGATGAGGTAGAGGATCAACAAGGGAAGAGAGTGCTTAATCCAACAAGAAACATGCATGAAAGCAACCCAGGAGTTTTCTCTGAGAGATTGGAAGCCACCTGAGGAACAGGTACCTCAGACTCCTTGGCCAGGACAGGTGGGCCCAATGAAATCTGTGAAGAGTTGGGGGAGGGCTCAAAACAAACCAGTAGGTGGGGAAGATTATCATCAGGGACAAGATCCCAAAACTACAGCTCACCTGAGTAAATTAAACCCTTGGTTTTGGCTGGAAGGTTGTCTGGAATGTAGAGGAGCTGCTGAGAGTTGTTTTTCAATGAAATCAGGGTGGCAGACAAATCTGACCATAGGGCATGAGAGGCAGTCCAAAGAAGAATCAGGGCAGAAAGGCCAGTGAAAATAATTGGTTTCAAGAGAAGATCAACATTTTATTATTGACCTCAAAATTCTGGTTCTGGGAAGGTCTGTGGGAGGCGCCAAGCAAGAAAGAACCAGGAAAATATCTACCAGTCTTGAAAGCTGGGCTTTTGGACCCCAAGGGAGGGCCTGGAGTGAAGGAGAGCAAGTTCCTGCTAGGGATTGAAGGTAGAAAACTAGTGGAGTCAAATTTTGGTTTAGAATAAAAAGCCAGAACTTGAAGTAAGTATCTATATTATATACTAACTTGGGCTTTGAAGCAGAAGCAGAAACCAATTCAAAAGCAGGTACATAGTTCTTACAACCAGTTGAAATAAACAAAAATGGCTCAGAGCAGAGAAAATTGGTTCAGTCACAACAAGTTTTAACTGGAACTATCTGAAGGTCAACTTAATCAACAGAAACTTCATCTATATTTGCCCACATTATGAAAAATGTCAATTGCACAACAGAATTAAAATCAAATACCAAATTGTTGCAACTGAACCAATGACAGTCCTGTATTTGATTGAGAAAGACAACAGTCCAATAGAAAGGACAAGATTGAATAGAATAAGATGTAGTTTATTGTAGAATATTGTGATTAATATACCATATGGGGAAAGCCACAAGGTCACAGGGGGTGGCACAGTGGTGGGTTCCATGTAAGGTTTGAAGCCAAGGAATAACTTGCGCAGGGATCAGAAAAGTTGAATTGGCAGCTCTCCTAATTAGGAGATAGTGCCCACAATTTGACATTACCATCAAACTAATACATGTTGTTAGATACGTCCTGGGGCAACTCATCAAGCGCCCCCTGTGTATTGTAAGATATGTTAGCAGGCAAGGAGGGAAACTTGGTTACAACGCCCCCCTTGCCCCCTGATTGTTGTCAGACACTGTCAGGGCCCAGAAAGCCCTGAAAAATTATCTGGCCTTCCTAGAGGCAAATCACACCACATCTTGGGAACCCCTACCAAGTGTCTCCCAGAGCAAGAAAACCCCCTTTCAACTAACAAATGGCCCGGGATTTGAGAGGCACACAAGCCTCAAATCCCTGGCTTTGATTCTATTAACAAATTTGGGCCTCTTAATTATTGGGAAATGGTACATTGGGAGTGCAATTTTTTGATCACATGATTGGGCGCTTGATCACTCACGGGATCTATAAATAACTGTGGCACTTTGGCATGCTACAGTTCAAGAAAGGTTCATGTTATACCAACCAATGAGCACCCACCTCCTGACCCAAGTACACAAATTCCAGTGAAAATCATAAGTTTAACTGCAATTGATGCTATCAGTTCTCTGGTGGCACTAAAAGCCTCAAAATTACCAGTAAGTATAAATAGTGAGGAGGAGAAGCCCTCCTCACCGTTGATATCTTAATAAAGCAAGTTTATGACCGGAAATCATTATTTTCTTGCAAGAATTATCTATTTTTGCTCAAATTTAATTATCTTGTCTGCATCTATTTGTGAATCTACTACTCAATATAAACTTGCCTATCCGTACCCTCCTGGCTATACTCCTGCTACCTCATTCAAACCACCCTGCGCTCTTGACTTGGAGTATTTTCATCCCCATCATCTGGATCTCTTGCCTACTATGAAGGAGATTTCTGCTGCTCCCCCCTACCCAATGCGCCTCCTGCCCAGGACTTCAGTAAGTTGGGGTTTGTCTTTATCACAGTATTGGAGCTGGCCAACCAGGTTGTGCCCCATACTGGGAGTTGGCACCCCCTAGCTACTGCAGTTAACTACCTGGTCTGTATTGCGCTATTATGTACATGGCCTTCCATGCCCGGCCTGCCTCCCCTGTGGGAGTCCAGTCAGACTCTGGTATGGGCTGTGACAGACACCAGGATTGGAGCCTGTGGAAGGTCTGAGAAGGTCTGCACAAACAACTTTTTTATGGGATTGGCATGGCAGAGGCGCAAGCAACCATTATGAAGCGTTTTGGTGTTTTCTTGAGCGTCTTAAAGTTGGTAGGTGTGATTATCATAGACCGCAGCTATTTTAAAGGGTCCCAAGTGGTTAGGCTCTAATTTGGCAGAGTTGGGGTCAAGGGAATAGACAGGATCACCTGCAGCATATCTTGCCTCAAGGTGCTTTCCCCCCTCAATATGTTTGTATCCAATGTCTCAAGCTTTGGCACACCATTGGCTCAGGGAGGGGGTAGTTGTCAGGGGAGGTTTTCCGGGAACTGTGGATTGTAATTTCCCTTGTTCTTCCCCATCAAGCTGTCAGGGGTCCCAAAGGCCAAGGTGCTGGGACTAAACCCAGTACCCCTGTTAATTCTTGCTCATAAAATGAGTAGAGCAGTGGACAGGTGTTCAGTCCACAGGGTATTGAGGTGCTCTTGTGAGAGCTTGGCAATCAGTTGGACCAACAAACCATTTAGGCGCTTCACACGCCCATTAGCCTGGGAATGGTAGGGTGTTATGACTACTTATTGGAGGGTGTTCTTGGCGCAATAAGCCTTGTTGTGTTTGGCTCCTGGGGACAACATCCAGGAGGACACAGCGGGAAATCTTTATCACAAAAGATTTGAGGTTTGAAGCTAGCCTTGGGTTAGCATTCAGGGCAAAATTAAGGGCACATACCTTAATTTCCTGGAATACAAGATGAGGAATTCCTTTTGGCAAAAAGAAAAGGAAAAAGCTTGAAGAATATTAAAGCCAACACAAATGTGGATAAACTTGTCTTTATTAGGAGAAATGATTCTACTTAAATAGTAGACAAGGGTCAATGATCACTCATTAGGTAGACAGAGTTGCATAGGGGGTCACATTGGGGTGAGGTCATACCAGGATCAGTCAAGGGTAGGTATGGTAATACAGAATGGGTGGACAGTGAACCAGACCCATTTGTAGAAGGTGTGGAATTCCCAAAATCAAAAGCAAATCCTGCCAAATCTTTGCACATATCATTATTCAAATGTCATATCAAAATAGCATTTATGGCGTGATTTCTGAAATCTTCCCCCTCAAGATTGGACACAGGGAGTTAATATTTGTGGAAAATTTTGGAGTGAACTTGGGCAAAAGGACAGCCAGAGGACAGCAGCTTCACAGTATACTTGAAACCCTTCTTGTAGTTGACTTCACAAGGCCCAACCCAGAGGGAGTCTAGCTTATGGGCTTGGCCTCCAGTAAAATTTTGATAATAGAGGACTAGGTTACCTACTTGGTACTCAGGAAGGGGGCTCTGGAAGCATTGGAGGGCAAGAGTACTAAAGCTTTTACTTTGTAGGCAGTAGAATAGGCTGTGTCTTGGATGTTGATGATACAACTAGTCAAGTCTTTGACATGAGCTTCAGGGTTGGCAGATGCATCAACTTCAATCAAGGTGGGTCCCAAGATTGAGGGGGTAGTGACTTTCTGTCCATACAGAATGGCAAAGGGGGAATGTCCAGTCACTCAATGTCTACTGAGTATATACACAAGGAGAGCAGCAGGAGGAAAATATCCCAATTAGCAGCATCAGAGAGGTTAAGCTTCCTCATGATAGACACAAGGGTGGAATTTTCTTGTTCCACCATCCCGTTGGTTGACAGGTTATACAGAGCAGAGAAGGATTGGTGTGTACCCATAGCTTCTACAATGGACATTATGAGGCAGGCATTAAAGTTGATCCTATTGTCAGAAAGCAGGACCTGAGGGCAGCCATGGAGGTAGAAGATATCTTGCAACAGGAAGATAGCAGTAGTCTTGACAGTTATATCCTTAGTTGCTCTGGCTTTGACTCATTTACTAAAATGATCTACGGCTACCAAGATGAATCAAAACCCAAACCTAGAACAGGGAAGGGGCCCAACAGCATCAATACTCACAGTGTGGAAGGCATGCTTAGAAGGGATGAGCTTGAACTGATATTGTGTAGACCAGGGTTGTTGGAGCTGACAAGAATGACATGAGGCGAGGACATCAGGGATTAGGAGGCGCATATTCTCCCAATAGAAGTTCTTGCACAACCAGTCATGAGTATTTGCTATGCCTCCATATCCAGTATCAATGTGGACTTGGAGGATAGTGGCTACTCTCATGCTGGGGCGGATATAGGGCAGATAGGTGTTGTTGACTTTTTTGAAGAGTTGTTTATCTTGAATCACAGTATCTTTTGATAGGGCTTGCGGTGCCAAGCAGATGTCTTTTGGTTCAGTGGTCCAGGATTCAGGATAACCTATCAACTTTTATAGACAATTGGCGTCAGCAGGATGGATAGCTAGTATAGGCATCCTTGACAAACCATCAGAATTATGATGTTGTGCACCAGGACAATGTACTACAGTGAAATCATATCCTTGCAAGCATAGGGCCCAACAGGCTAGCCAACCTTCAAGCTAATTTAGTTGCTGCAGCCATTTAAGGGAGGAGTGGTCTGTGACCACAGTGAAGTGGGTTTCATAAATGTAGTGTCAGAACTGTTTTACTGCATGCAGAACAGCTAGGCATCTATTTCAGTGACACTATAGTTCTTCTCATGTTTGTTGAGGACTTGTGAATAATAGGCTACAGGTCAATCCATGCCTTTGTCGTCAAGATGGGCTAAGATGGCACACACAGCTACTCCACTAGCGTCAGTATACAAGATGAACTCTTTATCATAATCAGGATAGACCAAGATAGGGGCCTCTTTGAGCTTGGCCTTAAATGCTTTGAATGCTTGTTGCTGACTGTCAGTCCACTCAAAGGGGATGTTGCAAAGAAGTTGGACAAGGGGTTCACTTAGTTCAGCAAAATCAGGTATGAACTGTTGGTAGTAGCCCATCATATCAAGGAATACTTGGACCTCTCAAAGATTTGTGGGAGGTAGCATCTTGTCTATGGCTTCTACCTTATTATTCATAGGGTGTATTCTAGTTTGGGTGACCTCATGACCTAAGAACTCAAGTCGCTCTTTAAAGAAGGAGCACTTGGAGGGTTTGAGTTTCAAGCCAGCTTTGCAGATCTTGATGAAGACAGCCTTGAGGTGTTCCAAGTGGTTGGTAAAGGTAGCGCTGAATACAGTGATTTCATCAAGGTACACAAGGACACAAGAGAGCTTTAGATCTCGTAGGATGGAGTCCATAGCCCATTGAAATGTAGTAGGGGCATTGTAGAGTCCTTGGGGCATACAAGTAGGTTCATAAAGACCTTCTGAAGTGATAATTGCAGCCTTTTCTCTATCTTCAGGAGACAAGTCCACCTGCCAGTATCCTGATGCTAGATCCATAGTGGAGAAAAACTTTGATCCTCCTAATTGTCTGAGAGCATCATCAATTCCGGGCAAGGGGTACAAGTTTTTCTTAGTGAGAGAGTTCAGGCGGCAATAGTCCATTACAATGCAATGTCTGCCATCTTTCTTCTTGAGATTAAGTAACGGGGAAGCCCAAGGACTTTGGGAAGGAGCCAGCAACCCAGCATCCAAGAGTTGTTTAAGATCCTTAGAGACCTGGGCATCTTCTAATTGGCTGCAGCAGTAAGTTTGGCACAAAAGGGCAGAGTATCATCCATATCTATCTGGTGGATAACCCCCTTATCTAGGCCATAGTCCGTAGGTCCAGAGGCAACAATGTTGCTAAACTGATTGAGAAGGTCCAACACGTCTTTTTGTTGGATGGGAGACAATTGGGGAAAATCAGCAGCGGTGAACAAGAGAATACTTGAGGATTGTCTTCAGGTAGATTGAAATCACTAAAAGTTCCAAAGGGGTAGAGGGAGGCCACTTTTTCTGCTCCCAGTATACAACCATGCCCTACAACCTGCCTCAGGTCACCTGCATGGGCAGGGCTATCAGGTTGGTAAGCAGTAATTGTACAGGCTCTTTGTGGGTTTGATCTAGAATCCCAGGACACAGGCGGGGTTCCTTACAGCTTAGGGAATCCGGTGAGTAGAGTTCCAAGAACAACTTTTCAGGTAGCTCATAAGAAATCTGGGAATCAATCACCACTTGAGAGCCTGGGGGAATTGTGATAGCCGCTGGTGCTAGGAGAGGTACCCCTTATTCCGCAGGGCAGGAAGGAGGAGAGGTACACATGTTGGAGAAGTGAGTCCTATACTTGAGAGAGAAGATACCCGTGGGGTACTCAAGCACACAAGTCTTAAGTTGTTTACCCAGGAGACGCAGGGGTTCTTCAAAGATTAGAGGGACCTCATATCCTAAGAGCAATAGGTACCCATCTCATAGGTTCACAATTCCATTGTATTCTAAAAGGGATTGTGTACCAACCAGGAGATTGTAGCTTTTGTTTTCTAGGACAACAGCGGGGGAGGCAATAAGTATCTTCCCAAACTTCATTGGCAGGGCAGAGTAGGCACCAATAACCCGCGTTTGAGCCATGTCAGCAGTACCATATGATTGAGTGTAGTTGAGGTCAGGGGCCAGCTTAAGCTTCTTCATTAGCTTGGATGATACCATATTGACTGGAGAGCCCATGTCATGGCCCATACCAGAATCCGGCTGGACTCCCGCAGGGGAGGCAGGCCAGGCCTGGAAGGCCAAGTACACAATAGGCGCAATCCTGGCCAGATAGTTGACTGCAGTAGCTAGGGATTGCCAATTCCCAGTATGGGGCACAAACTGGTTGGCCAGCCCCAATACTGTGATTTAGACAAAACCTAACTTACTTAAGTCATGGGCAGGAGGCACAGTTGGTAAGAGAGAAGTAGGAGGGATATTCAGCATGGAGGACAAAATGATCACTCTTGGTGGCCAGGAGGAGCAAATATGTGAGGCTGTAAAGTGTAGTGGAGTTGCAAATAAATGCAAACAGGATAGCTATATTGGTGATAATGTAATAAGCCCCTGAAAATTATAAATACTCAGTGTGCATTAACCAATAAAAGTTTATTAAATGAAGATGTCAACAAAGAAAGGGGATGCCAGTGTTTCCATCCATATCCTTCTGGAAAACTGCAATTGGACTTACTGGCAACTCCTTATTGGCTGTCAATAGATTATTCTCAAGCTGGGTTCCATTGATGACTCATGATTTGTCAGTTAGATGGATCCCTTCATTATTTTCTCCCCGGAGAAGCTTGCAGGGTGATTTTGGGCCACTTAGCAACCCAAGTCCCCAATTATGGGTTTCAGAGGGTGTGGGCCAATTAAAATCTTTTCCACTTGGCTTTGGGACAGTTTTCAATTGTCCCCAGGATTGGCATTGACCAGGGTTTGATTCTCCACTTAGAATTAAAGTTTTCTTTGGGTTAATCTGCGTGATTGACAATGCAATTATTTGGTCACACAATTGCTCTATTGCAAGCGTTGACCCTATGCAACATAGGGGTTTATCTGGCCCATTCTTGGCCCTGACAGCCCTTGTCCAAGATAGCCTTGATTTTAACCTTTTTGGATTGATACTTCCACATGGGTAGTATCTTTCTCAAAGGGGAGGAAAGACAGCAAGAATGTCCTGAGCAGCTTCCAACTCCTTCTCTCATTTGGCTAACATGCATTGTAAGGCAGGAATTTCCTTATACACAGTCTGCAAGGGGAGAGATATGGTCACATTCTGGAAGAGAGCTTCTGCTAACTCATCAGCTTCTTCAGAGGAATCTACCAAGACAGAAGGGGGGCAATGAGCCTGAGCCAAATAAGGACAAGCCACCACAGCCTTGGCTTCAGCTGAAAGTGGGCAAGTTGTAGTTGTGGTTTTTCCTGAACACAGCTTGTAAGGGATGGACACTGTTTCCGGGACTTCCAGCACAGAGTAGCCATAACCATCAGATTCATCACAGTCAGAGTCTTCAGGTTCAGAATCACTGGAAAAATTGTGGAACAGGTGAAGGATAATTGGGCCAGCTGAAGGGGGAGATTCTTTGTCAGAAGGAGGATCAGGAGGAGACAAGGGAGATTGGTCATCAGAGAGTGTCTCTGCCTCTAAGCTGATCTCTCTTTTCCTGCCTGCTCCTTTGGGTTGCAACCTTCTACCCAAGGGTTGGTGCAGGTGTGTGAGTGGTGTCCTATTTGTCCATAGTTATGGCATCCTTGTCTCTTAGACTGCCCACTTGAGCCTAGGGTCATAATACGCGGGGTGCAGGAGGTGGTTCCAGTGTTGTTAGCCTTACTTTTGATAAGGAGCACCTTTTGGGGAAGCTTCAAATATGGAATTAGGAGAGAAGAGAAGTATCTTTTATTGGATAATATTTTAGAATTATATAGATTGGGCTGTGGTGGAGATTTAGTTGGATCAAACCTAGGGGTTGGTCATGTGCAGGATGGGTTCAAGCCACTGGATACTTGGATTGTCATGTGATATTGCTTGGTTACCATTCTCAGTATGTCAAACGGTATATTGGAAGGGCACCAAATTGGGTGGTGGCTGGATGTTAAGTAGGTTGGCAGTAGCCAGAATTCTTGTACATCCAGACCCTTGACACTCCCTTAAGGGGTTACTATGGTGCATCAGGAAGGGGCTTTGTCTTAACAGCTGCCAACTGATGCTCCTGGAGCTGTTTACTAGTTGGAACCAGTCTGGTTGAGTGCTCTCCTTTACTGAGGCGGAGACGGGTTCTGTGGTATTTCTTGACAACTGGGGGTTTAGCACCTTGGAATTTTACTAGATAGATGTTGTGGTCTGGTCTGTACTTGATGATTATTCCTGGTCCTCTGTGTACTGAGTCTAGTTTCTTTTTATTGCCAGCTAGAACCCAGATGGGGAAGTTGATGGGAAGTGGTTCCTCTGTGGAGGTTACCTTTTGTGTTTTGAGCCTTTTTATTTCTGCTATTTTAGCTTTGAGGCATATGTGCTGTAGATTTGGTACTTGTTCTACTGTGGGGGGTTTCCCTGGGGGGATCTTTATGTATGGCTGCTTGTTGCAGGTAATTATTTCTGGTTTGTATCTGTAGGTTAGCTCAAACGGTGAATAGCCTGTTCCTTGATTGGTGTGGACCCAGGATACTAGTAAGGCATGTTTCACATAGAGCGGCCATGTGTCTTTGGCTTTGTCATCCATTATTTTCTCCAGGGTTCTGATAAGGCTGCTGTTCAGGCGTTCAACTCTGCTGTTGGCCTGTGGCCTTTATGGAGAGATTGTGGAATGTTTAATGTTTTTGGATTTTAAGTTATTGTTTACTATGTGACCTGATAACTCGGCTGCTCCATCAGTTATGATGTAGTCTGGAGTGCCGTAGTTGGCTATGATTGCTTGGTTAATGAATCAGTTTATTGTTTCTGCTTTATGGTTCTTTGTTGCCCAGAAGATGGACCAGTGTATGGCAAAGTTGATAGCTACAATTAGGAAATGTTGGTTTGTCTTTGTTTCTGGGAAGGGGCCCACTATGTCTAGCCCCCAAACCTTGAATGGTTCAGGGTCTGGTACTGGGTTGACCATTGGCTGGGGAGCCTGTGCTGGTTTATTTCTTGCACACTGTGCACTTTTTCAGAACATTAATTATGTCTTGTTTAAAATTGGGCCACAATACTATCTCTTTTAACGTGAGGTATAGGTTGGTAGCCTTTGTATGTCCTAGTAGGCGGTGATGTCTCAATATGGTGTAAACTCTTTGTGCAAGTGGGATATAAGGAACATGTTTGTTGTTAATGATTCAGTATACAGTGTCATTTGATACATGGAAATACTTTTTGTTCCTTACTAATGTATCATGGGTCAGTTGGTATGTTGAGGGGTCTTTTCCTTTGGTTTTATACTCAGTGTTGTATAGGTTTGGCCAGTCAGGGTCCAGGTGGTCAGGATTATCCTCTCTAGGCTGACATATTCTAGAGAGAGCATCAGCCGTGACCAGCTCTGCCCCCTTTTTATATTGGATGTCCAAATTGAGCTACTATAGCAGGGACATCCATTTGGCTTGTTGCCGTGCAAGTGCGTTCTGAGTTTTAAAATAGATCAAGGATTTGTGGTCAGTTAGTACTTGGACGTTTAAATGCCCTTCTAAGTAATATCTCCATTTCCTGCATGTGTGATGTATTGCTAGCAATTCCTTGTTGTGTATTGGGGTATCTCTGCTCAGTGTTGGTTAGTTTTCTGCTTTTGTAACATACTGGAAGGAAGTCTTGCTGCCCTGACTTGCAGATGCACAGGACTGCGCCAATGGCGGGGTCACTGGCATCTGGCTTGAGCTTGTAGCACCCGTTGTTATTAGGGTATTGCAAGATTGGTGCTTCAATCAAAGTTTGTTTTAATAGTTGGAAATTCTTGTCATATTCTGGTGTACAGATGAATTTCTTTTTGGCATTATCCTTGGTTAAGTCATTGATTGGTGCGGTGAGTTTCCTGCAGTCTTTGAGTATTTCCTTAGGTAAGCTACCATACCAAGAAAGCATCTAACTTGTTTATCAGAGGTGGGGTATTGCATGTTATTTATGGCTTTAATTTTTCTGGATCTTCTTTGATGCCACCATCAGAGACAATGTGGCCCAAGAACAGGAGTTCCTTTTCCATAAATTAGCGCTTACTTGGTTTTGCATAAAGTTTGTGCTTTGAGAGTTGTTGGAGTGTCTTGCGGACATGCATGAGGTGTTCCTCTTTTTTTGAGAATATGATGATATTATTAAGGTAGCATAATGTATTTGAGAGACCATTTAGTGCTTGGTTCATCATGGTGACAAACGTTGTGGGAGCATTGGTCATCCCAAAGTTCATTACCATACACTTAAAAGATCCAAATTGCCTACAGAACACAGTCTTTGGTATGTCCTTTTCTTTTACTTTGACCTGGTTGTAACATGAGGTGAGGTCAGTTTTGGAGAAAAATTTGGCTCCAGAGAGTCTTGCAAACAGATCCTCTATGATTGGGAGGGGATATTTATTTTTTACTGTGCTTGCATTTAGTGCTCTGTAGTCAGTTACTAGATGCAGAGTGCCTTCATTTTTCTTTAAGAAGAACACTGCTGTCCCCACGGGGATTCAGACAGGCAAATGAATCCTTTTGCTAGGTTGTCCTCAATGTTTGTTTTGAGGGTTTGGGTCTCCATGGGAGAGAGTCTGTATAGGGGCTCAGGTTTAGGCATGGCTTTAAATAGGTCAATGTATTTTTGAACTCTTGTTTGGGGGGTAACTCTGTGAGTTCTTTTTTGAATACATGAGCGTATTCATTTAGGAGTGCCGCAAGTTCTGGGCATTGTATTTTTGTTGTTTGTATATTATTGGATTTGGTGTACCTCATTATGTGGAGGGTACTATCTTTGGTTAGACGTTCTGAGTAGTCTTGGTTTATGACCTGGACAAATACTGTGTCTCATAGAATGAGATTGTTGGGTTCTTTGAGGATATTAAAATTGACTCTGTTGCGTTTTGATGGTCATGGTTTTTGTTTTCCAACATCCACTGGGGTTCACTTGAGTGAAACAGTCCATGCCTGCTACAATGTTGTAGTTTATGTTGTTCATAAAAAGTCCTTTGATGGGCGTTTGTATGCCTTGGAGGTCAATTCTGAAGGGAGTTGTTTTGCCTTTGAGTAGAACCTTTGATTTGTCTGCCATTCTGATGTATTTGAAGTTGGATTTGACAACTGGTATTTTGTATTTGGTTACAAATGGTTTGCTAACCATATTTTGTTGTGCACCAAAGTCAAATAAAATTTTATGTGGATTTGATTTGTAAGTGCATGGGTAGACAAGAAGTTGGGAGCAATCTTTAATTTTTAAGTTCATAAAAATGGAGGATTGCAGGACACGTGGGATGCAAGCAGTAAAGTATGTGCCTTGGTACAGTTTCTTGTCAAGTTGGGGGAGACAGGGGCACTTAATCCTGTCCCCTCTCTTCTTTTCCATTTTCCTCTGTTTTGAGACCTTTGAGGTCAGAGAATGTGGGGTCAGATTCATAGCAGGTTGCTATTTCAGCATTGTTTACTTTGGTGGTGTCCTCCTTCTTGGGACAGGAGCAGTTTGCGCTTTGGCTGCAATTGCCATTTCTGCAATTGGAGTTGCTGTTGCCATGATTGGTGCTTCAGCGTTTGTTGCTATTGGAGTTTTCTCTGCCATTGCTGTTTGAGGAGTAATTGCCGTCTCATGCAGCATATTCTATGTTTGTGCGTTTTCTGAGCGCTTGGCTTCTGCAATGAGTGCAGGCATGGAGGTATTAGCCTCTGGGCGGATGAGGGCAGCAAAAGAGGGTTTCATTCTGTTGATGAATGAGGCTCTGTTATGTACGTTGTCAGCTTGTGCTGGGTTTTGGATTTTGCGGCATATTTCCTCAAATTCATTGACGCAAGCTGCAATAGTGGTCTTCTGAGGAAGATTGCTGAGCTGTATTGCAATGTCTTGGAGGGATTTGGTGACACAGAAGTTGTGTGTGATGTCTGCTTTGAACTCTTCCCAGTTGTCAAGCTGGTTGTCAGCTTGTGAGCCAACCCAGGTGGCAAACCAGTTAACTGCAGCCTTGTACAGGCACTTGCTGGCTTCCTGGACCCATTTTTTTGTGGGGGATGCGGCTGAGTGGTCCAGCCAGTTGATGATGTTTTCTTTGTTTTTCCTAAAGAACTTGTCAATACCAATGTATTTGATGTTGGTAACTTCACCTGTGATAGGTGGTTGTGAGTTTGTTTGTGGTTGAAGAGAGCAAATGTATTGAATTGTCTTGGCACATGCTTTGGGCATGACCAGACCTTCAAATACAGTGCATCCACTAGGTATATATTTGTCAATGTTGTGGGCGCAGAAGTATGTTTTCCAGGTCTCCTGGGATGTGGCCTGGTTGAGTACTTGAGTAAAGGTGGGCAGGTTTTGGTAAGTTGTTTTCTCTTTCATGGGTGTGATCAAAAACTGTAGCTGCTACCAGTGATAAGGAGCGCCTTTTAGGGAAGATTCAAATATGGAATTAGGAGAGAAAATAAGTATCTTTTACTGGATAATATTTTAGACTTATATAGATTGCGCTGTGACAAAGATTTAGTTGGATCAAACCTAAGGGTTGGTCATATGCGGGATGGGTTTAAGCCACTGGATACTTGGATTGTCATGTGATATTGCTTGGTTACCATTCTTGGTATGTCAAACAGTATATTGGAAGGGCACCAAATTAGGCGGTGGCTGGATGTCAAGTAGGTTGACGGTAGCCAGAATGCTTGTACATCCAGACCCTTGACACTTTCATACACCATAGTACCCCCATGGGTCAAATGAATGTCTTCAAGAGGATCTTGATACTCTTCATTGACGTAAGGGAAGCTTTGTGGGCCTTAAAGTGCAGACACAGGAGTTGGTTCACCTTTAAAGCATTTGAACATGTTGTGTAAGCTTCCTGGGGAGTTAACTGACAGCTGGTGATTAACTGTTGTCCCTCAATGTAGAAGCAATCAGCAAATTCAGCCAGGGTTTCCTTGGGCTTAAAGGCGATGTGCATAAATGCATCTTTCTTGACCTCTAAGCTGAGATCTCCTCCAAATTTCTCAATCAAGATGTGCTTCATGTCCTCCCAAGTGACAATGAATGGGAGTTTGGGGACCACAACTTATTGGCACGTAGGATGTAAACAGGTAAGAATATGCTCCTTCTTAAGATCATTGGTGGCCCTATGCATTGCAGTCTTGTAGATTGTCATAAAGGCAGCAATAGTAGAGGTCTTAGGGTCAAATATCTGTTTGAATGAAGGCTTATAGTTGGGGTCAATGGACAAAGAGGTGGATTAGCTGTTGTCACCTGGGTTGAGGACGTTAATGTAGGGGTTGAACTCAAACTCAGATTTGGCAGCAGGTTGTCTAGCCCAGAGAAGTTGAAGGCTCTCCTCTGGGGTGTCCAAAGTAGAGCTTTTCTACCCACTGATATCCCTAGCAGTAGTGGCAGCAGCTCCAAATTCATCAATATTAATTTGTTGCTTCAATAAGGTGCCAGCAATCCTATTGAGGCAAGTGGTCAGGGAAGTGGTTTGAGAAATCAAAGGGATAACCTGTCCATGCATTTTCTCTGTCAAGCAAGAGAGGTTCTTTACCTCCCTTTCCAGTGCATCCTGTCTATCAGCAACATCATTTGTTACTTCTGCTAACTGATCCAAGGCAAGAGCGCATTTGACCCAAGGTTGGCCTTCCAAGCCAGGGCAACAAACATGATTGCCATGAGTGGGAGTACTAGTGACCTCAGCTTCCTCTTCACCTTCAGACTCAGAGGACAAATCATCAGTATTAGAGAGGTGTTGTATCAAATACTCAATTTCTCCTTGCAAGATGGCCACTTGGTTGGTGAGCAAGGCAATGCAAGGGTCAGGCATTGGTTCTACTGGAGGAGGTTTCTGAACAGAAGATTGACGTCAAGTAGTAGCTTTGAGCTCAGCTATGACTTCCCATACCTTAGCCTCAAAGTCAGACAGGACCTCAACAGGAGGAGCAAGAGGTGTTGCCTTGATGGACACTACATTATCATCCAAATAATTTTGCACTTGATACAGAGTGTTGCCTAACACACCCTGATTCAGTCCATATTGATGCTGCAGATGGCAGCCCAAGGTATTGTCATGAGTCCCAACCAGCTCAAGCTGGGAATTAACATGCTCCCAAAATTGGTTGAGCTCGGTAATCAAAGTCTCAAAGTCCTGATAATGCCTTAGAAGAGCGGCCTCTATTTATCCACACCATGTTATGTGATGCTCATAAAATTTTCACAGTTGGTCCTTGATATACCCAGGGAGCAAGGAGCAAAGGGAATTTAGTGATGAGGTTAGCTACTTCTTGGAGGCCAGAAAGTCACACTGGTTATTCAAAATACACGCAAAGAGGCTATGAGACCATTCTTGATATGCCATGTTTTGAGCATGGTTGTTTGAGATGGCAGTGGCTACAACATCTAGAAGCTGGTTCTGGGATCCTAATGCAAGTTGATGGTAAACCAGGGCAGGTTGGATAAAAAGTTGACTAACACACCAATAGTCTCCATAGACTCCATCAGTGCAGGGGGAGACCAAAGTCCAAGAGGAAGGAGTACAGGTCTTTGTAAGCATACCCGGGATGGAGACCAGGGATAATGTGCATTGCCAAAGTGCCTGAGTGGAGGAGTTAGCAAGCGGCAGCACAAGCTTGCTTGTAATTGAGAAAGAAAGCTGGAAGGGGGCCCATGCAGGCCCAGGAGACAGCACCAGTACCATGGGAGTAGAGGGGGCATCAGTGATGTCTTCTTCTAGAGGAGGACTAGAAACTTTAGGTTGTTTGGGTACTTCAGAAACAAAGAGAAGGACCAGAAAATGTGTGTGGGAATGGGGTAACCAAGGGGCTTGCAGCCCCTGTAGTGAGCACCATTTTGTTGTTTTTGGCTCCTGGGGACAACATCCAGGAGGACACAGCAGGAAATCTTTATCACAAAAGATTTGAGGTTTAAAGCTAGCCTTGGGTTAGCCTTCAGGGCAAAATTAAGGGCACATGCCTTAATTTCCTGGAATAAAAGATGAGGAATTCCTTTTGGCAAAAAGGAAAGGAAAAGGCTTGAAGAATATTAAAGCCAACACAAATGTTGATAAACTTGTCTTTATTAGGAGAAATGATTCTACTTAAATAGTAAACAAGGATCAATGATCATTCATTAGGTAGACAGATTGGCATAGGGGGTCACATTGGGGTGAGGTCATACCAGGATCAGTCAAGGGCAGGTATGGTAATATGGAATGGGTGGACATTGAACCAGACCCGTTTGCAGAAGGTGAGGAATTCCCAAAATTGAAAGCAAATCTGACCAAATATATGCATATATCATTATTCAAAGGCCATATCAAAATAGCATTAATGGCACAATTTATAACACGCCTTCATGACATGTCCTACAAGCTTGGGTCCACCATCTGTGATAAGGCATTTGGGCCGCCCAAAGGAGGCCACAATTTCCTTGCCAATGAAGAAGGTAATGGTGGTGGTATGGTTGGTGGTCGCCCATGCTACTAGCCAATGGGTGAAGTAGTCAATGGCCGTAATGATGTATTTCTTGTCTAGCCTGTCTTTGGGGAGGGGTCCCACAATGTCAAGGGCCCACTATTCAAAGGGTTCCATGGCTTTGATAGATAAGACTGACTTGGGAGGTGCAGGTTTAGACATGTTCTTTTCACACAACACACATGTTTGGAGGAGTTCCAAGATGTCTTGGTGCATACAGGGACACCAAACCTTATACTTCATAATTTCAAAAAAGATTAAATCCTCTTATATGACCTAAGGTGTGGTGGTAATGTAGTATGGTATCCCCTTGCTGTGTGGTGGGAATATAAGGCATCTTCTCACCTGTCTCTGCCCGGCAACAGACATTGCCTGCATTGGTGATGAAATGACTTTCATTGTCCTTCAGCTTGGAGATGATTACCAAATTAAGGCCTTCATAGCGGGTTGCTTCAGGGTGGAGGTAAACCATTAGCCAATCTGGGTCTAAACTGTTGTCCCCGGTGATTGGCGCCACATAGAGCCTTGAGAGGGCATCTGCTGTGACAAGTTCTTTCCCAGGCTTGTACTGGATACACAACTGGTAAGGAGATAGACACTTGACCCAGCCTGCCTGGTGGCGTGTCAAGTGGGACTGCATGTTGAAGTATTGGAGCAACTTTTGGTCCGTCAAGACACAGGGTGGAAAGGTGGCCCCTTCCAAGTAACAGCACCACTTCTCAATGCAGTGCAAAATGACTGCTAGCTCTTTATCATGGATGGGGTAATGTTGTTCTGAGTCAGTAAGCTTCCTGGATTTGTATACCACAGGAAGAAAGACACCCTCATTAGTTTTTACCCATAATATACCCCCTATGGCCCTGTCAGAGGCATCAGTCTTGAGTTTGTAATGAAAGTTCTGATTGGGGAATTGCAGTATAGGTGCAGTTATAAAATTATGCTTCAATCTCTCAAAGGCTTGATCTCTGGCAGGTGTCCAGTGGAAGCACTGTTTTGTGTTTTTTAAGTTTGTTGAGAGGTGCAATTAGCTCTCCACAGTTGGGGGTGAACTTCTAAAAATATGTGACCATGTCCAAGAACATGTGCACCTGAACCACATTGATGGGAGGTGGCATGCTTGTGATTGCCTTTATCTTGGCAGAGTCAAGCTTTATACCTTGGGCAGAGATGGTGTACCCCAAGAATAGAAGCTCTGACCAGAGAAATTCACATTTGGAAGGCTTGGCCTTTAACTTATGTTTATGAAGGGTATTGAGTACAGCGTGAAGGCACTAGAGATGTGGGGTTTGATTTTAACTGAAGACAATAATGTTGTCAAGGTACACAACAACACATTTTCCAATAAGATCCTCAAATTCTTTTTTTATTGACATGGCAAAGGTGGAGGGAGTGTTAGTCATTCCAAAGTTTATGGCATGATACTCAAACAACCCATATCGTGTGCAGAAGGAAGTTTTTGCCTCGTCCCCTTGTGCAATGCGGACCTGGTTGTACCCTGAAGTGAGATCAATCTTACTGAAGACCTTTGCACCTGTGAGTGTATCAAACAAGCTGTCAATTAGCGGCAAGGGGTATTTATTTTTAACAGTCACCTCTTTTAAGGCTCAGTAGTTGGTTACCAATAAAAAGGACTTGTCTTCTTAGCTACAAAGAAGACTGCAGCCCCATATGGCAAGAGGAAAGGGCGGATGAAGACCTTATCAATCACATCCACAAGGTGTTGATGGAGAGTCTTGTCTTTCTTGGGCATCAATCAATAGAGGAGGTGTGCCTTAAGCAGCGGCCCTTGCAACTAGACAGCATGTTGTATTTCTCTTGAGGGGGGCAACTGATCTAGCGTTTTGCTGAAGACAACCCTATACTCCTCAAGAAGTGCTACAAGTTCTGGTGGAGTTGTGGTTGTCAAGGGAGGGGCTGCAGTGGGTTCAGAGCCAATGACTTTGACCAAACACTAGTTAAAGTCCAGCTTCCCCCTTGAAGTTGTATGTACAGGTCTCTGTGAGTCTGAAAAATATGGTGTCATGGTGTAGTTTTCTCATCTCAAAGGGGTAGATCTGGAAGCCCACCCCATTTCTGTTGAGGGTGATTATGGAATATCCCAGTTAATATATGGGCAGTTGGTTTGGAGCCAGTCAAGGCCAACAATAACATTGTGGCTGAAACCAGCCATTATTGGTCCAGAGAGCTTAACTTGGATGTTCACTATTCTTACAGAGAAGGGTAACATCTTGTGAGTGATTGCTACTCTATGGGAGTTGGCTACACTTGCTGTTTTAAATCAACTAGGCACTCAATCTAGTTGCTGAGAATCTGCAAATTCCTGGTTGATCATGGTGTGATTGGCCCCAGTGTCTACCAAAAGTTTGTGGGTGTTCCCACAGAAACAAAAGGGGTAGGCAAAGCAGGTGATTTTATTAAAAGAATGACTGGCTTGGAGGACAGGGTTGTCACTTTGGACTTGAAATACATCTAGGGTCTTGACATTGTGAACATTATAGTCACAGGGGTTTTTGGCAAGGAGAGATTGGGAGTGGGGGCCAAGCAGGGTTGCAGAACCTCTTTTATCTACAACCCCCAGGATTTTTCTGGGTCTTCAATCTGAGCTAACTGAATCTCCCCCTTGAGGGGGGCGCTTAGCCCCATTTTCCTGCTGTCAGGATTGACAATGGCCCACTTTATTGTGGGCGCTGCCAGGCGCAGGACAAGACTGAGGGGGTGCATCATTGAATCTGTGAAACCCCATTGAAGCTTAGTTGTTGGCCTCCACAATGGCCTTATAGCAGTTTTCAATGGAGGTACAATGCCCCCAGGACCCACTTGCAAATGTGGGACTTAAGACCATTGACAATAAGAGTGAGCAACATGGTGTTTCTGTTGGTGACAGCTTCTGGGGCGGCAGCAAGGGCTTGTTGCCAAGCCGCAAGGTATTAAGGGACATATCCTGTTTGTTTGATGGCCAGGAAGGGAGTTCCCACCACAATAGGTGAAAATATTTCACTGTAACAGGATCTGGTGGCGCCCTAAATATTGCCCAAGTGACTTCCTGCTCTTGGCTTGCCCAGTTGGTAAACCACACTGCAGCAGGCCCTGTAAGGCGCCCAGATGCGGTGACAACTAACATAGGTTCAGGCACTTGACAGACACAGAAGTGGTTTTCTGTGGAATAGAGCCAGCTAACAATGTCAGCCCCTTCCACACCACCTGCAAAAGACTTGAGCTGGAGATTTAACATGTATTATGAGAGATCCAATTGAGGCGGGGTGACACTTGCATCATGCTGCCCCAGGCAGAGTCAATTGTACACACTTTTAAGTACAAGCTGGTCATTTTAGATAACATATACTTTGGGGATGTCCCCCTTGGGGATTGGAAGGAAGATTTCTTGGTGGGGAGTAACCATAAAGCCCATACTCTGTCCTTTCTTGGGGGAAATTTTCTCTTAGGTAGGTTGTGAACCTACTGCTGCTACTACTATTGCAAATGAACCAATGACAGTCCAGTATTTGATTGGGAAAGACAACATTCTAATATAAAGACCAATACTGGATAGAATATGATGTAGTTTATTGTAGAATATTGTGATTAATATACCATATGGGGAAAGCCACAAGGCTACAGGGGGTGGCACAGTGGCAGGTTTCATGTAAGTTTTGAAGCCAAGGAATAACTTTCACAGGGATCAGCAAATTTAAATTGGCAGCACTCCTAATTAGGAGATAGTGCCTGAAATTTGACATTACCATCATATTAATCCATGCCATCAGATACATGCTGGGCAACTCATTGAGCACCCCCTGTGTATTGTAAGATATGTTAGCAGGCAAGGAGGAAAATTTGGTTGTAACAAAATCCCAAGGATGAGAAAACAAACAAAAAGTAATCTGTATCCAAAACAAACATAAATCAGCTGTATCCTTAAGCAACCTACATCAACTTTGATAGTGATCATGTACCAAAAACAATACAAACAGAGAGAAAGATTGATTCAGTCACAAAAGAGATATTTTCAAACATGAAACAACCTATATTTGACAACCTTGATTATTTTTGGGGCCCAAAATAAAAGTAGTGTCTTTTGAGAGGGAATTCACTAAAACCTATTCTGGGGTTTACAGCATTATTTTTAATGCACATGCTTTTAAATCTAGCCATTTCTGTCTGAAAGAATTTCTCAAATAGGAGCACATACTTAAATAAAACTAATGCTCTGGCAATAATTTGCTTTTCTGTCTTTAATAGAAATTTTATTAATGTTTTATAAAATGTTTTATAATAGTGATAAGAAATTTGATAGTGTGGAGGAGCAGTACAAGGAGAAACTTCAAGACCAGGTTACTGAGCAAGTGTCAAAACAGCAGGTTCAATCTGCCAGAAAGGTTCTGATTAAGCTGGTTTGTGAACCACAATCCAATTATCCAGGCACTTGAAGCCAAACTAGGAAGTTGACTCAAATTTCCAAATCCAACAACATGAACAGAAGCTGATCCCTTATGGTGGATACCTTGTTTTGGCAATTTGACTCATTACCAGGATTGGGCCACCCCCTTCACCATCCCACTGTGTGATCAATACTATCATGTTCTTGTTATCCACAATTCACAATGATTATATAATACTTATCTCTCAATAAAGAATATTATCTAGTTTCCAAACATTTCCCCCTTGTAAATTTGCTAAAACAGCACAGTTGCAACATTGGTAGCACAGGTAGGTTCTCCATCCTACCTATCTTGCAAAATTCCTCCTGTTGCCTGTACTTGCTGTGATCAACAAATCCTTGATAGAATCATATCTGGCCTCCTTCTAGACTTGACGCTGTATATGCCTGGTACCAAAATACCTGTTGGCTTTATCCTTTACCAGAACACAGTAATCCTGATCTCTGCCTTCAACACCTTGTTATCACAAGGTTTCTTCCAAGCAGCCGCTGCTATCCCTCAAGCAACTGAGGATGGTGTCATGCCAGTCTATGTAGCCCAGAGACTCCAAAGTGCCGCCTTAGAACCTTTTTACAGAGCCAATGACAACAACACTGCAGAATGGATTCAATCTTCCCAGAGCAAGCTGATACAAATGGAATGCCCACAACGTTTCTCAATTGCAGAGATCTTTATTTGACTAACACACAACACTGGAACCTGGTGCAACAAGTGACATGAAGAACACACTGTGAAGGATTGGGACACCTTCAAACAGGATTCTTGGCAAGGTTTGTGCTGAAGGACACCACACTCATGATAATACACCAAGTAAAGAATCTGACCCAAACAGGCACAGTGAAGGAGCTCACCCAAGAATATGAGGAACTCCAACTATGTGCCCCCTCAGATATGGCCTTTGACACTCCAGATACCCATCTCATGTACTAAAACACACTCAAGTCACATGTAATGAGACATGTAAGCCTGGACCAAGTGACCAACTTGAAAAGCCTGTATTGCAAGGCAGAGAAAGAAGAACAAACGTCCAATGCTCTCCACAAGGTGCAAACTGGAAAAAGGGAGCAACCCAAAGATTCTCATCCAACTGGATGCTCCATCTGACCGCCTCCTGGGAACAATAACAACAATTCAAACCACAAACCCACAAGTTCAAATGGGCACAGAAACAGGAATAACAGCCAGTCAACCCGTACCTGTTTCTGTATCACTGCCACACAAGAAAATCAAGACAAAGGAAAATCCCAGGGAGAGCACTAAGCAAGCCAAGCTCTCCCCGCACAACTCCCAACTTGCCCAACAATGAGTACCAACCCAAGGGCGTGGACCAATTTCCAATGATCCAAGTACCCTCAGAGGACCCAGTACTTTACATCATTGCCAGACATCCCAATAAACTGATGACTTATTCTTTCCACTTTTGCAGTTACACAGGCTCAGCACTCCTTGACTTGGGCGCAGACCAAACCCTAGTCAACAGCAGCTTTTTAGACAAGTTCAAGCTGACCACTAATCCTTTGTGGATTAAAGACATGGTTTTAGCTAATGAGCATCACATAGCTGTGACAAGGGAAACTGCCCCCTTCTCTGTCATGCTAGAGAACCTGCATTCCACCATCCAGGGCCCTGTCATCTATTTCCTCAAGTTTGATATTCTGCTGGGACTGGACTGGTTGCAAAGGAACAACCCCCATATAGACTGGGCAACCTCAGTACTGACCATCAAACGTGAAGGCGTAAATCACCAGATCTACCCAGACTCAGTTGACCAGCTCCTGCACAACCACATCTTTGTATGAATTACAGAGACCCTGGACAAAAATGAGATCCTCAAGGCAATTGACTGGGACTCCTGACAGTACAAGTTCATACACTTTAAGGACCACTAAGATACCACCACACCTCAGGATCACAAAATTGTAGCCCGCTGCCCAGAGATTTTCAAAGAGGCTCTGACAGGGTTGCCACCAGAAAACACATCCAACACTCCATCCAACTCAAAGGAGCTGTACCTAAGGCGCAACTCATCTACTGCCTTACCCCAAACAAAGACAACACCCTATGTGATTACCTCAAGGAGGCGTTGGAAAAAGGTCTTATCTGCCCTTCACAGTCTCCTTTTGGTGCTGCTGTATTTTTGTGGTAAAGAAAGATGGTAATCTGCGCTTAGTCACAGACTACCAAGCCCCAAATGAAGTTACTATCAAGAATCATTACCCACTACCACTCATTGACAACCTCTTCAATGCCCTGGACGGAACCACAGTCTTCTCTAAGATCAACCTAAATGCAGGCTACAACCAAATCCGTATTGATGAGGAAGATATACCCAAAACAGCCTTCCTTGTCACAAGTGACAAACTCCTATTGACCATGCTTACTGTAAAACCTCAAATACAGGATTTGAACCCTGACACCCTGCAGACTGCCAGCCCACAGGACCAGCCGCCCAAATATTTTTGGGCAGGAACCAGAACAGGATTTAATTTCAGAAAATCCTTTAAAGCTTGATGAGTCAAAATCACCTACATCAACACTTCCCATGTTAAAGGTTCCTATTAACTCAACCAATCAGCAGGCAGGTCTAGCCATAGAACCCAAAATAACTCAGGCCACCATGGAAGGGGAAACAAAGAAACTTCCTATACAACGCAGGCCACCCAGAGATGACCAACCCCACGACCCAACAAGGGAATTTGTGTATTCTCAGTTTAAACCAGCCAATGAATTACCTCCCTCAATGGATGCCACCAAGGACTGGAAAAACCTGGTAGACAGTAACACCTGGGCCAAAGAAATTTGTAAAAGTTTATCCATGACAGATGAGCATACTTATACCCTGGACCACCAGGAAGTTTCCCATTGCTATTTTTGCAATAAAGTGACATGAACCTTTGGTTCAACCAGATTACCTTATTTGATATTAGTTCTATTTCATTTACAGTCTACCTCTCGCAGTTCTGCACCTCACACCCATCACCCCAAGAAACTGCGGACCAGCTGCTTGACCTTTATTGTCCACCAGGAGCTCCCTACAGCTCAGTACATTTCACTGAGTACCCCCAATCCTGCGTATTTGGAGTTCACCCTAGAGGAAATCCTAATCTACGACCCTGAGGCAAGAACTAGAGAGACTGAGACTGTTTACAAGGAAGGCCACAAAATCACTATACCTCCCCTGCTATTCTGCAACAAGTACAACCACCTGCCTGCGTATTTGGTCCCAATGACTCCACCTCTCACCCTGCGTCCCAACTGCCCGCAAGAATCTGTTGCTGCCAATGAATCCACTTTCACTCAGATATTTGGAGTGAAGTACATCACTCTTACTGGCTTTGTAAATTCACTACCACCTCTGGCTTTGGACCGCTCAATCTTTCCCCGTTGTACCAAGAAAGGTCCCAAAACGCCCGCCAAACCCCTCCATTTGTTGAATGATTTAGCTCACACGGTTGATGAGAGGTTTGTGCTGGCTTATCCTGTGGAATCCCTGCCTTTGGTTGCTCCTTCCTGGGAAGAAACCCTGGTTAATTTGGACTACTTATTAGCCTGGTGTTGTCCGTTTTTAAAAACTATCAGAGCCACCCAATCAGGTGCTGCCACATTGACGCTTGATAACCCAGTTGACCCCCAAATGTCTGGCATCCCTTCCAGCCAATCATATTTGATTTTGGAAATTGGAGTAAAACTCTCCAGTCCCCCTGAGCCCGTCCAGCAAAGTTTTGTACCTAGCCAATCAGGCTCACCCCCAACTGTCATGTGACCAGTTTTTTGCAATCCATTCCTTTTAACCAAGCAAGAGGACTTTCAGTCCCCTGCTTGTCTATTTTCCACTTAAATTAAAGTTTGGAGTCACCTGCACCTTAATTTTCTTAATTTTGAGTTGTCTGGAACCAGTTGTGTCCCTAAATCTCAAAATATTAGAGTGTAGCCCCTGCCCTAAGCTTACCTTTAGCCAGCCAGTTTTGAACCTGGCTTCTCTTCTGGCTCCTTGTACAAGTGTTCTTTCACTTAGTTGTCGTCTCTTTTGCCCTTGCCTTTAAAGTTAAAGTTTGAAGCTCAAGATTTCAATTGAATTTTCCTATAATTTCTATTATTATCTTGAATTTTCCTTTAAAAATCATTGTTTCAAACCCGCTTTTGCTTGCAGTTATAATCCAAGGCCCCCAAGACAACAGCAAGGCTACCCAAACCTGTTCTGCTGTTTTCCCAAAGATTTGCCAAAGACTGCCCTAGTCTTGCCATTTTCTCTCCTTTTTCTTTAGAAACTATACCATCCTACCCCAAATTTTGTGCTGGTTCTTTCTATGATACTACTGGCTCTTAAATTTGTTGTCTTTTCCCTGGCTCTGTTTCTCTTGCTTCTGTGGTCCACCTCCCCTGACCTGTGGGGGAAAATCCCCTCATCAGCCTGTCTGATAGGTAGCAACCCTGCCAGTCTCTGGGACCTCCCCAGCAGTCTTCTCTTTTCCGGAGAGGCTATGGTTAAGAGCCTGACGTGTGACAATCTGGACCTGGACGCCGTGGAGCTTGCTTTGCCTAGTTCTGAAGAGGTAGTGCCCCCCACACCTCCTCTCCCCTCCATGGTTCAGAAGAATGTGGTGCCCCCGGGTCCTCCAAGGTGGCCTCCCCCACTCCTACTCGCGCTCCCTGGTTGCTCACCGGCCTGATTCTAATGGGTTTGAATGCCTACTTCCCCCAGTTGTCCCTGGTGTCCTCCCTGTGGTCCCCTCTCTGAGTGGCCATCCCAGTTGCGCACTGGATGGCATCCTGGTGGTTTGTTGCACCCGGATGGGAGCCAAACTTAGTTAGTTTAGCCCCTCTCTCTCACAGGCTTCATAGGTTCTATGGTACCTGCTAGCGGACCTTGGGCTCTCCTGGGCAAATTATTATCTTATACTGTAAATTTGGCCCCAATCTTGTGGTGGGATCTCCCTGCCGGGCCTTCAGGCCGTCCGCCCGCAAGTTCCCAGGAACCCCCCACAGGCTGGATCCCTGACATTCCTCACTAAATACGGTTTGTACAAGTGTGTGGTACTCAACTTTGTAATGACAAACGCCTCACAAGCTTTGTGACCTTCATGAACAAGGTGTTTGCCCCCCACATTTGCAAGCATAACTTGGTATACCTGGACAACATTATTGTCTATAGCATCTTGGTAGAACAACACCATAAGGACTTGGATGCATTTTTCTCTACTCTGGAATAATATAAGCTGCTAGCCAAGCCCCCCAAATGCTAGTTCTTCTGCAAACAGTTACCCTTCCTGGGATACATGGTTTCAAAGGATGGCATCAAGCCTGAAAGCCAGAAAATCCAGGCCATTTTCAAAATGCCACCTCCAAAGGACAAGTCAGAACTCCACATATTCTTAGGAATAGTTGCCTATGTACAACAATTCATACCCAACTGTGGCGTCCTAACTGCACCCCTGTCCGCCATAACTGGTGCCAAATCTAAGTTCATATGGACCCCCCAACGTGACCTTTTGTTGTGAATGCCACCATTCACCATGTTTGATTTTGCATTTGGTGGGTTATTTCAAGGACAACTCCCTCTATTTTGCATTTGCCCTTCAAAATGAGTCTGGCTCCAATTTGGGAAATACAATTGTTCAGTTTCCTGATTCTGCACAACTCACTTGCCCCACTCATGCTTGTGGCAAGTGATCCTACCATCCATGTACTGTTTTGTGGTAAAGCTACACAGTATATAATCCATTTCACTTTTACCAATAAAGTTTAAGTTCTATTCACATTTTTGTCTTTGTGTCTCCACGTACTTTGGTGCCTCTCTAGCCACAACTAGTAGAGATTATTCATTCAGGGCCACAAGGTAATCACATAGAATTCCCTGCTATTCTAATCAAGACTTAGTACAGATCCAATCCTAAGGTTAGGATTCCCTGTTGTGTATCTGTGCCGCGCCTCAGATCACAACAAAAATGGTGCTCACTACAGGGGCTGTAAGCCCCTTGGTTATTCCTTTTGCAACCACACTTTCAGGACCTTTGCCTCCTCCCATACAAGAGCCAACTTCACCTGAAATTATCAGTCCTCCTATTGATGAAGATATTGCCAACCTGCCCATTGTCCCTACTGTGCTGAACCTTAGGAATTGTCCCTTCCTAGTGGCCTACTCTTTGGGTACCCCTGACTTAGAACAAGTCATGGCGGTAGCCCTTGGGATAGCCTGTGATGGAGCCATCCCTTGCCTCCAGCTTCAGTTCAGTCAAGCAGAATACTACAAATTGATTGTGGCTCCACAATTTCCACAGCATCTCCTCTCAGCAGCTGGCTCCGCTGAACACCTATTGTCATCCTTTGTACAACCTGCCTTAGCCCATAATCAAATGATGTTAGGGCTCCACATTCAGGAGATTTCATCTCTATAAGCCACTGGCCTCATCACTGGGATCAGTTTGCAGCCTACCAGCAGTGAATCTACTCCCTGTTTTCCTTGGTATCTGACAACCAGCGCAACTCTGTCACCTCTTAAACCCGCTTGGTCAACTCCATTGAACAAATTTGCCAGACCATCCCTGAGTACGTCAGAGAGTGTCTACATGAGTTTCACCAGTTGGAACAGCCCTGGCGCACCCAAGTAGATTCCACCCAGAACGCCTATCTCACCAATTTCAAACAACTTGTGCAGCAGCTCAACAATTTCAGTGCTTACTCCTTCAATTGATTACAGCAAGTAGCAGCCCTGCTGCTAAAGGCCTCCGCAAACTTGGCAAAGAATTCAATCAAGAAAGGGCTGCTAACGCCGCTATCATTGCCAAACTCCAGACTCAAGTGAATGAATTGTCTACACCCAAACCAGATGCCCTGCCTTCTCCTCCATTTGATGGTTTGGCAGACAGAGAGCAGAGACTATGGGATGCCATTTGAGAGTTAAGAGCGTCCACAGGCAGTCAAGATTGTCCTACCAAAGATCCTCAGCAGATTCCCAAGTGCTTGCTCTGACAACTCAAGTTGCCAAATTACAACAAGAGGTTGTTACCTTGCGTGAAGTGATGGAATCTGCCATTAGTCCAACTGGGGTTACTGATGAAGATGGCTGTTGCCTGGCTTGTCAAGAGCTCCCTGCATTCATTGTGCTAGAGAGTTGATAGCTCTAGCTAATGAGGTGGACCATTTGAAACAAGACCACTCTGAGCTTGATAAAGATGAACAAGAAATGAGTGATTTAATTAATTTAGTGAATGACAGGTTTGCTCCTTTCCTTTTTGTGGGTCTGTCTCTTACCTTCTGACTGGCTGAACTTTCCACAGTAGTAACTGCACAGGGCCAACACCTAGATGTTACTGAGAGGCAGACCACCCTGGCTAATAATATAGGCACCCACATTGCTGAAACCTTGACTATCCTTGAGGAAAGTGTTTGCCAGCTGTGGGCCAGGCAGCCCCCCACCAAATCCAAAGCAGAATTCTCCCCACACATAAATTTAATCAATAGCAACAATAGTGGCCCAACTCCATAAGCACATTTCAAGCCTGCCTTTAAGCAAGTCTTTGACCCCAAAACATTGAACATTGCAGCTTTCCTAACTATCTATGAAACTTTCATGAGAAGAGCCTCAGATGAGGTTAAGAAGAAACACATTCTAACCTGTCTGCACCCGACCTGTCAAGAAGTAGTTGTGCCAGAACTACCCGCCATTGAGACGTGGGAAGATATGAAGCAGCCTCTGATTGATGAGTTCAGTGGTGACCTTAGCCTGGAAGTGAAGAAGGACTCCTTCATGCGCATTGCTTTAAAACCAAAGGAGAGCCTATCTGAATTTGCAGATAGATTCTACATGGAGGGACAGCAACTGATCACAAGCTGCCAGTTGACTGCACATGAAGCGTACATGGCTTGTGCTCAAGCCCTCAAGGTTAACAAGCTCCTGTGTCTTCACTTTAAGGCTCATAAAGCCATGCTTTCTTCTATGAAGAGCATAAAGACACTATTGCAGGATATGCACTTTACCCATTCTGGGGCAGTTGTGCGGGAGAATTTTGCTGCCTGTAACTCTGGTTTTTCTTCACGTGGCCTGTATATCCTCACCATGAACTCATAGAATCCTCCTCAACGCCAAGTTTGCCATAACTGTGGGCAGATAGGTCACCATTCCCAAGTCTGCACCAATCCTTGGGTTAAATGAGCTGATCCCAAAGAGCAGGCTGGAAAAGAACCATCAACCTAGAGGCGGAGACACTCTTGGTTGACAATTCTTCCCAGTCTCCTCCTATCCCCCCTCCATTGCTGGCTCTGAGCCTGTGGACACTGAGGCTCCTCCCATTCTGCTGCTATTCCACAAAATATCTGATGACTCTGACATGGACAATTCTGATATAAAAGATCCTGACGCCTATGGGTATTCAGTACTTGTTGTCCCCAAATCTATTTCAGTCCATTATAAGCTACGTTCTGGGAAAACTACAACAACTGTTGAGCCTCTGCCTAAAGCCAAAGATTTTGTCTCTTGCGCATACCTTACTCAAGCTAAGAGATCCCCGTCTTATTGAGGTGTCCAAGGAAGCTGCTGAGGTTGCTGATGCTGTGTTCAAAAATGTTTCAGTCTTGCTTCCTCTCTAGACGGTCTATAAGGAGTTCCTGGGCCTAAGATGAATGATTGAAAAATGGGACAAAGAGATAGAAGAAGCCCAAGACATTCAGGATGTCTTCCCTCCCTTTGTCATACTACCATTCATGTAGGATTCTATTCAGAAGGTGAAAATTAAGGCTGTCTTGGACACCATATCTCCTGTTAATGTTGTCTCCTCAAAGCTTGTCAAGAAGCTCAAACTTGCCCCCAACCTTAACTATCACCAGTCATATGCCACAGCTGGGCTATCCATGACTTGCGCTATAGGAGCTTATTCTGCTTTTCCCCTGCAGTTTGGCAAGCTACTCTTGGTTGTGCCTGTCGTTTTCCTGGAGAACTAGAGCTATGACCTTCTAGTTGGTACTCAATTCCTTAGGGAATATAATGGGATCATCAACTTAAAGGATGGCTACATCTCTATATTAGGTTATGAGGTCCCTTTGATCTTTGAAGAGCCAGTTGAAGTTCCCGGGAAGCACCTCAAGACATGTGCCTTGGAATATCTCACTGGTGTTTTCACTTTAAAATACTGTACCCATTCCTCCAACATGAATTTTCCTCCCATGGCTTGTCCTGCATCTAAGGGGATTCCCCTCATAGCTACTTCTGCTGTGACTATTCCCCCTGGATCTCAGGCTATCCTGGACTCTCAAATATCATATGAGTTACCTGAGTGCATGTTCCTAGAGTTATACTCTCCTCCCTTGCTAGGATGCAATGAACTCTATCTCTGTCCAGGAATCTTGGATGTCTCTCATAAAGACCCTGTTCAATTGCTGGTTGCTAACTTAGCTGCTCTCCTCATACATGTGTTGAGAGGGCAGGTTATTGGCTATGGCAAATTGTTGAATGTCCCTAACGTCCTATCACTGCATCCCTTTGGTACGTTCCAGGACTTTAATTTACCTGAAGACAAGCCACAAGTCCTATCCCTGATCACTGCTCAAGACTTCCTGCAACTATTCCTGGTTCAACAGAAAGAGGTGCTTGACCTACTGGATCAGTTTTCATATATCTTTGCTAAAGATAGCACTGATTATGATTTAGCCAAAGGCGCCATTTGCCAGATTGATACTGGTGATGCCCCCCTTTTGTGCTAAACCATATTGCCACAGTTGTGTAGAGGACACTCAGGTGTCTAAAGAGCTCAAACAACTTCTAGACTCTGGACTTCTTGCTCCTTCCCAAAGTCCATGGGCCTTCCCCTTGCTCATACTGAAGAAGAAGGATGGAGGTCACCATATTTTAATGGACTACAATGCTTGAATTCCTTAACCAAAAAGGATTCCTACCCCTTACCATGCATTGACAATGCTCTCTACTGCCTTGGGGGCTCTAAGTTCTTCTCTGCCATGAATCTGGCTTCTGGTTACTGGCAAGTTGATCTCTCTCCCAAAGATAGACAGAAGGCTGCACTCATCACTTCCAAAGGATTTTTTGAGCCTACACAAATGCCACAAGGGCTCTGCAATGCTCCAGCTACTTTCCAACAAGCCATGGACTCCACCCTCCATGATTTGAAGCTCTTGTGTGTTTTAGTGTACTTAGATGATATAATTGTCTTTAGTGCTACCTTCACCAATAATCTGGCCCATCTTAAGGAGTTGTTCATAAAGATTTGTGAAGCTTGACTTAAGTTAAAGCCATCTAAGTGTGCCTTCTTCAAGGAATGCCTTGAGTTCTTGGGGCATGAGTTGACTCAGACAGGAATTCACCCCATGACTAAGAAAGTTGAGGTCATTGAAAAAATGCTTCCGCCCACCAACCTGCAAGAAGTTATGTAATTCTGTGCATGATGGGATACTATAGACAATTCATCCATGATTTTGTGGACACTAGTGAACTCTTGGTCCAGCTGCTGTGTAACGTCCCCTTTGAGTGGACTGCCAGCCAACAACAAGCTTTTGAAACCTTCAAACAAAAACTCAAAGAGGCTCCTATCTTAGTATATCCTTGTTACAATAAGGAATCTATCCTATTTACTGATGCTAGTGACCTGCTATTGGGGCTATCTTGGCTCAACTGGACAATGAAGGTGTGGATCACCCTGTAGCTTATACCTCTTGTGTCCTGAATAAGAATGAGAAGAACTACAGTATGACCAGGAAGGAATGCCTCGCTCTGCTGCATACTGTCAAGCAGTTCTGCCATTACATGTATGGCACCCATTTCACTGTGGTTACTGACCATGCTTCGCTCAAATGGCTACAACAAATCAAGGAACCAGAAGGACAACTAGCTATATGGTCTCTCTGAATGCAAGGATATGACTTCACTGTGCTACACTTCCCCAGGATTCAACATCAGAATTCTGATGGACTGTCCAGAATGCCCATCCTTGCCCTACACCCTGCTGAGGCTGACCAGTTGTATGAACTAATTGGATACCCTTTGTCATGGGAGAGTGAGACAGAGGAATTTTGAGTTGCCCTTTCTAAGCTATCTGAAGACACCCTCATTCATGACAATCAGCTTTTCAAGAAAGTACAAGACCACTACTTGCCATATTTAAGGCCTAGTCTTTGCCTTTTGTTGGTGCTCCAAGCTCATAAAGAGACGGGACACATATGCATTGCCAAGACCCATGCCTGGCTCCAGAAGAATTACTTCTGGGAAAATCTTTGCTTGCTGATCCCAGATGTTATTGCTAGTTGCCATGATTGCTAAATTCAATGACCTAAAGCCACCACTCATGAGTTCAAGCTAGTACCCATCAACACACATTTCACACTGTCAGTATTGACGCTATATGCCTCACTCTTGCTCCCGCTCTGGTTGCTGCTTTATCCTAATTGCTGTTGATCATTTTAGCAAGTGGGTATAAGCCCGTCCTACTAAAGACATCACTGCCAAGACAACCACTGCCTTTCTGCTGCAAGATGCATTCTTCTGCCATGGTTGCCCTCAAGTGTTGTTGTCTGACAATGAGACTAACTTCAACGCCAAGTTAGTGACCTCTGTGGTTGAAGCCTTGGGGTCTCATCAGTCTTTCTCTGCCCCCTATAATCCTTCCACCAATGGGGAAGTTGAGCCTGTTAACTCAACTCTGGTTTCTATTATAAAGAAACTCACTTACTCTGACACAGCCAACTGGGACCTATAATTACCTGCTACTCTCTTTGCCTATTGCCTTAGCAAACATTGTGTCACCAGTTATTCCCCTTTTAATATTCTGTATGATTGTGAAGCCACTACCCTGTTGCTCTTGGGGCCCCCCTACTCTCCTATGATAAGGCTATGAGCCCTGGTGAGCATATCAAAGATCTAGTTGTTGTGTTTGGCTCCTGGGGACAACATCCAGGAGGACACAGCAGGAAATCTTTATAATGAAATATTTGAGGTTTGGAGCTAGCCTTGGGTTAGCCTTCAGGGCAAAATTAAGGGCACATACCTTAATTTCCTGGAAAACAAGATGTAAAAGTCCTTTTGGCAGAAAGGACAGGAAAAAGCTTGAAGATTATAAAAGCCAACACAAATGTGGATAAACTTGTCTTTATTAGGAGAAATAATTCTACTTAAATAGTAGACAAGGAACAGTGATCACTCATTAGGAAGACAGAGTGGCTGAGGGGGTCACATTAGGATGAGGTCATACCAGGATCAATCACAGACAGGTATAATAATCTGGAATGGGTGGATATTGAACCAGACCCATTTTCATAAGGCAAGGAATTTCTAAACTCAAAAGCAAACCCAGCCAAATCTTTGCAGCTATCAATATTTGAAGGCCATATCAAAATAGCTTTAATTGCGCAATTTACGGCACTAGTCAACCACATCATTGTTATACAGGCTTTTGCTTACATGTCTGCCTATAAGACCAAGCTGCTTGAGCTCTCACCTGACAATGCTGGGAGATCCCTCCTGCCTGAGTTCAACATTGGGGATCATGTTCTGTATTATCAACACAGATTAGGAGGACAAGCTCATAAGCTAGACTTGTTGTGGATTGGGCCCTTGGAAGTGACTTTCAATCAAGAGTCAGAGTATACAGTAAAACTCCTCTCTTGTGGTCAACCTTTTTTTTGCGTGCATGCCAAGTTCCTCCGCAAGTACCACCCCCCTAAGGCCAATCTAGAGGGGGCAATGTCGTAAATACCGCCATTCACCATGTTTTAATTTCGCCTTTGTTGGGTTATTTTGAGGACAAATCTCTCTCTTTTGATTTTGCTCTTCAAACTGAGGCTGGCTCCAAATTGGGAAATACAATTGTTCAGTTTCCTGATCCTGCGCAAACGGCTTGTCCAACTTATGCTTGTGGCAAGTGATCCTACTGTCCTGGTAGTGTTTTTTGGTATCATCTACCACTATATAATCCATTTCCTATTCTCCAATAAAATTAAGTTCTATTCACATTTTTGTCTTTGTGTCTCCATGTACTTTGGTGCCTCTCTAGCCATGTCTAGCAGATATTATTCAATCAGGGCCACAAGGTAATTGCATAGCCTTCTCTGCCATTCTAACTGAGACTTAGTAGGAATCTAATCCTAAGGTTATGATTTCCTGTTGCGACTCTGTGCTGCGCCTCAGATCACAATAACCCTGAATCCCTGCAGGCCGCCGGGCCTGGGGACCAAGGGGCTTCCTGCCCGCGTTTTCCTGGGGTCAAGCCCCTGCAAGCTGAGGCCAAGAATGATGGCCCAAATGGTGAAGCAAGCCAAACCAAATGAATCATTGCACCAAATTGAGGAGTAATTAAGGCGCCTAACAGAGGCAGCAAAATTCCTACCATTAGCTTCATGAGCTTAAAGTCTTCACTGGTGGCCAATCAAGAGCCATCCCTGCAAGACAGCAAGGGCCTGTGGCCCGATCCCATGACCACAACCCTAGAGCAAGATAATCAAGTAGCTGATTTGAGATCTTTGACCAATAAAAGAACTCCCAGCCTGGATGCCATTTTGCCACCTTGGAACCCAAGCACCCAGACCCACTTTTCCCAATGCCCTGATGAGCCACCATGGAAAATATTAAGTTTGGAAGTGGGGTGCTATATAGACCAAAGGACCCCGCGCTCCAAACTTATTGCCATTTTTAATAAAGGTTATTTTTTGCTCACACAGCTATTGCCTTATTTTGTATTTGCTATCTACCAATTCAGTATGAGATCCCCTGGCCCTCCTTCCCCCCCCGCCTGCAGTTTTCTGTCCTCCTGGTGTACCCTTTGGCCCCGTCCATTTCACCAACTACCCTTTGAAACCTGAGTACAAGGACTGCACCCCGGAAAAGATACTCAAACTCAACCCTTTGGCCTGCATTCAATCTGCAGTTATATACAACCATCAAGACCTCTGGATATTCTCAACACCCAAGTTGTTTAGAGGCAAATTCAACTACCTGCCTGCCTACAAACTCTGCATGGAACCACCTGTGACCCCCAATCCAATGCCCACCTCCTCACCCAACCTCCCAACCAATCACACTGGCAAGCTGTTTGGGATTATGTACATCACCCTCACAGGGGTGATTGACACTATCATCCCAGCCTCTGGACTATGGTCCTGGGTGGGGAAGTCCTTATCTTAACTCTCTAAGTTAGCTCCTCTCTTGTGGTGGGCTTTACCTGCAAAAAACCTGGCCTGAGTGATCCCCAAAACCAATAGGCCACCCGCCAAGACTGGATCCCTGACAATTGTCTTCTTGTGGTATTAGGAAGTAGATGGGGCGTGCTTTTGGCACACTTTCTTTGAGATCAATTCCATGTTGGATGCCCCAGCTGGGCAGTAGTCCTGGTAACCTTGCTTGGAAAACAGAAGGGGATCCTTGGATCAGCAGTCGTCAAATTGGATCTTGCTCAAGTGAGGGTTCTATGTTTTTGAAGCAAATCATCTCATACCTGTAGGTGTTTCAATTGATTTTGTTAAGGTCCTTTTCTTCCTCCGTTTCTGTGATTTTTATAAACATATGGTCCCTCATGAATGCGTCACAGTGGGTTGGATACATGTGATGGTGTACCTCTCCTCGTTGTATGGTGAGGGTATGTCAGGTATTTCTTCCCTTCCTCCCTTAGTTTTTTTGGATACTATGGTTGATAACACTAAGTCAAAGAAAATTAACAATCAAAGTTTTAACACCAGTGATAATCCTGGTTTAATGCCAGACAGGGATTGCACTCAGGACCCTAAAGAGAAGTCAATTATTAGTTTAAGATCAATAGTTCAACTTAAATTACCTATTTATGTTGAATTCCTTGATTTGAGCTTCTCTTCTGCCTTTGACTTTACTTCTGCAATTGTTAATAGTGTCTTTAAACACGTTACTTACTGCTTGGAACCTGATTGGCTGCTCAAATTGAACTTGTTGCTCTTTAAACTACCCAATCTATGTCTACACCAGGCTCCAAACTTGTCTAAGACTGATATTAAGCATAAGCACTTCTTAATTGTGCTTTTCACTGTGGCCTATATTTTCAACCTATCAATGCACTTAAGTGCATATCACTTTATTAAGTCCCATATGCAAATATTGGTAAGAACAATTTCCCCAGCCACCCATTTCATGAAACTGGAATTTAAATCCTCTCATGTTTAAATCACTCTCAAATATTTGTGGCTAAGTACCAGTGTACTTAAGAAACCTTTTTTATCATTGCCAATTGTTCCAACAATACAGACTTCTTGTATTACCTTTGATTACACTTAACTATAAATCTCTTTCTTGAAGCCATGCAGGGAAACTTCTTCCTGTTCTGGTTTCTAGCATCTCTTCTATCTGTGGTGTGGACCTTGGAGAATCCCACTCCAGCTACAGATTGGCACAATTCCTCTCCAGAAAACTCTCACCAGAAGGAGTCCCTGGCCCATGGTTAGTTCAAGTATCCCTCAGGCTATTGGGGTAGAAAGTTTACCTATGGTTGTGCTTCCCCTTCTCCTCCTCCTGTTAAACCTTTGCTGGTTAGAACCTACGCCTCCTTCTACCTGTTATCTTATGTGGTGTGGTATTATCTGTTGGGTCACTTCAGCTCCATGCTGGGAAGATTGGCCTACCTGGGCCACTTAGGTCATCTCGCCATGATCACAGTACCCATTGGATCAGTAATAGCAGGGCTCAACTTAGGGGCCTTGGCCCACCAAATAGGGAACTGGTTCCCTGCCAAGTGGGTCCCTGACAGGGTAGTGCAATTCCAGTTGATGTGAGGTTTTGTCTTTCTCATCAAGTCTAAACCAAGTACTACAATTTACTTGGGGATTGGTGTGATTGGATCATTAAGGGTAGTCTGTACATCCCCTATTTAGGCACAAAAGAGTTTTGCCTCTTTGGTGACTGGTGTGATCATGTTATCTGCCATGATAACTCTCTTGATATTGCTTTGGACTGTGGGTAGTTTCATGAAGTTGGTGAATCTTTTTCAATAAGGGATTGGTCAGCTCCAGTGTCAAATAGTGCTGTGCCCTGATATCTATAAAAGCGGAAAGAATAAGTGAGGAGTTTATTTCTAGTTTGGGCAGCAAACAGCATAGAATTGTTAGAGGGTACTTGGATCATGATAATTGAGTCCATGTCCTGGTCCCTGTACAAGTCTTGCAAGGTGAGGGAGGGTGGCTTGCCTAAGCACTCCCCTGAGCTTTTCCCTCCCCAGTTGTGTTGTCAGTACTCATCTGGTTAACATGAGTTGTATGATATCTGCTCATGGATGGGTATTATTAGCTCAGTTGTTTTGTTTGTTGGGTCAAGGGTCCTTCTTTGCTGAGGAACTCTCTTCCCATTTTGTTGGTTACATGCAGGTTGTCAGATTTCTGTGCAGCTTGTTTCCCTTCCAAGATTATGTCTTGGAGGTTCTTGCAGAGGCTCATGTCAAACTGATGTCTAATTTGTGGGGGGAGGCCATTGTATAAGTCCAGTCATGGTACAGCTCATCAAAGTTAATGGTTTTGGGAGGTTGATCATGTATGTCTTCATATGCTGCAATGTAATCCTCAATGGTTCCTGTCATTTTAAAGGTCCTGAGTTCTGTCTTGATCACAATGTTAGAGTCCTTTATGGAATGCTTTCCAGGAAGGCATTCTTGAACATGTCCTAGTCTTTGTTGTGACCAGGGTGTTGGTCAAACTATTTATTTACAAAGCGCAAGGCAGTCCCAGTAACACAGAAAGCAATTTCACTTGCCCAGAGTTTGCAGGGGTAGCCTACTTATGTAAACTTATTTTGGGTGCTTTGAATCCAGAGGTTGGCATCTTCACGGTGTAGCCCTGAAAAGGTTTCAATTTCTGCTGAGCATAGGTATTGGGATATGATGTTGGGTATTTCAGTTGCATCAGGGATTGGAGACAGATTCAGAAGCCTGTGTGTACTGAGGAAGCTGTACTGTTCAGTTGGTACCAGAATATTGTTGAAGACAGTGAATCCTGTTGGGATTTCCTGGCCTTTTTTGTATTGTCTTCAGCTGGTGAAGAGTGTCATCTGCTGGGTTATTTTCTTTGGAGGCATTTTTCCTTTAAGTTGCATAGGTGGGAATAACCTACCTGTGTTACCACTGTCGAGTATATACTTCTTAGAAGTATAATAAACATGATAAAGGGGAAAATCAAGAAGAGAATGATACTTTATTTGATATGAGTTTAGATTATTATATAGTATCATGAGAAGCTGCATACCATGATGTAAATCATGGTGGCCATGAGGCTTGTCTAAGTAGTATTCTGCTTAGGACTTTAAATGTTTGATCCCCATAATAGATGGGCAATTGATAAGAGTGCCTCCAACTTAATGATTTGTTAGGGAATCACTCAGGGAATTACTTTCCCAAGAGGGAGTGATTGAAGATGTTGCGACACGTGCAATCCTTTACAATCACTATTGAAAGCATGCAGGTTGAATCCAGTGGAGTGTGGCCTAAATTATATAGGAATGAGCTCATAGGCTACTCGAACTTTAATAAAATCATATTTAACTTTTTGATTTTTAAACAGTGCTTCAGCTATAGAAAATACTTACCTGTATAAATTATCCACCTTCAAATGTGTTGGGTAAATGGAAAATAGAGAAACATGTTTAAAAACAGGGTTAAATTTTGGATTATAAATATTAATTTTATATGATTGGATATTTAAACTCTATGCTGAGGACTGAATTGCCTTGGGAAAAGAGGGCGTGGTCAATTTAAAGAGATACCATTCAAATTAGATAGATTTGTTTTGAATTACAATAATATAATATTTCACCAAGATGCATCACCTGATCTGAGTAGATGCGTAAAGTTTCAGAGTTATTGGATTTGACACCTGATCTGAGTGGACGCAGAAGGTTTCAGATTTAAATGATGTGTCACCTGATCTGAGTGGATGGATATTGTTTCAGAGTTAACCTTGCTTGTCATTAGATCTCCTGATTAAGATGTCAGTGGAGTTAACTGGCAAGAATAATATTGTCTCATTAAAATGATTTTCATAAAGTTTAGAGCACCTACATAAAAATGGTCAGATAATTCCAATCACAATGTCATTAAATCTGATGGCTTTAGATGCTGAGATATAGAGTGAAGTGCTGGAATTGGGCTCATGGTATAATCAAAGGTCCGACTCATGATCATTCAAATTCACACTTAGTACATATTAAAAAACTATAAAAGTGATATATATCTGGAAATACTAAGCCAATCTTAATGTTGGATAGCTTATTAAAACTATACAGATCAGTCCTATATTTTAATTAAATCTAGAAAGTTGAATATAAAATTAATTAATTTTTTGCTAAGCTGAATAGCAATATTCTACTTATTTAAATTCTATTTGTATATCTAGGCCTGAAACATACAATCATAAATATAATAAATTATATATTAACTTTTAAAAAATTAAGCCGTCGATAATCAATCCCAGCCTAAAAATTCAAAAATATTATCGAATGAGATTTTGAAGCCAACTTTATATCTGCGCTTGGACGGGGCAACCACCCAGTAGAATAGAATGATGGAGCCTGGGAAGCGCTTGTTCCCAAGAATCAATCCAATCGCCACGGGATTTCCAGAGGTTTATTTCGAATGGGTCGGGGAGCGATAAAGTATCTGATGATTTCTTGAGGTTGTAGCTTTAGCCCTAAATCAAGGAGATTGACGCCACTGTTGGTTTGATAAATAGTATTTTAAATTAGACATGTATTTTATGCTAGTTGGGCTGATAAAAGAGATGAAATGTTAAGAATGATTTTGTAATTTGTTTAATGTGCGTAATGCAGTTTCATATAATTTAAATAAGTAAAATATAATTTTAGTTATGATAGATATTGCAATTGAGAAAACGAGGAAAATAGTCATATGACTTGGCTTCTGGTCAATAAGCATCATTTTTATACAAAATTTAAATGTCATTAAATTTGCAAAAGCAACTATAACTCTAGATGGATTTGTGGCCAAGCCTTTAAATTAGATTTAATTTTAAACATATAATCCATGTTTTGCATTTATAAAAATCCCGCAAAATATTATTGGTTGATAGAAAAACTGCTCAAAGTTTTATGGAAGGTTGCCCTAGCCAGAAATTTGATATCATCAAAGAAGTCCTTGTGAAGGAAAATCAGGGTGATTGGATTGACAATGGCCAGGGCAAGCATGGTAATCGAAACAAGGCTATCTTCGTCTTCAGAGCGGATCTTGTTGGTGATGAAATCCTTGGAGATAATGTAGAGCCCAGGCAGCATCACCAAGTCATAAATAAACAATAGGAAACATATTCGAAGAACAATGGTTACCTTCTGAAAGGAGTACCTCCGGGCAATGACGTGAGGGCGCCACTCTAAAAAGAGGGCTACCTTGTCAATTTGGTGAATATATACATAGCAGATAGCAGGATAAGCCACGTTAACTGCTGCAGCGCTGAAGAAGATCCACGCCGGAAACAAAAATAAGCAGACGCGTGTGGATGGGGACTTTGATGAAGTGTCTGGATAAAAGAATCGTCCAAACGGGGTCAGCTTGAAGTCGCGGTTCAAGGCCACATGAATAAGAAGAAACACAAGGAGCCCCTGCTGTGCTACAAAGAACCCCATCCAACATTTGATATTGATTTTCTTTTTCAGGAAGATGGCCCAGCACCTGAGCAGCGCCAGGTATCCCACACAAAGAACAGACGTAGAAACCAGCATACACATGATTAGCCCATCCAACTGACCAAACCAGACATTAGAGAATATCTCCATGTTGCCAGTTCCGTTATAATAAATGTACAGACCCAGCCTACTTGACACCAAGAAGATATCACACATTGACAGCAGTAACGCCAAGTGCATGTCTGGGCTTCTCAATCCCTGGCGAAAGATCAAGAATAAAGTCATCAAATTAAAGACCAACCCAAACGCTTCAGCGTAAAGAGCGATGTATCCTGTCATTAGTCAACCATAAAGTAAATCTTACCCGCTTCTTCTCGCATCTTCTGCTACCTCAGTTCTCAACACGACTTTATTTAAGTTACTGCCCAGTCTATCATCTTCAGGGATCTTTTATCCCATACTTGCGTGCCACTCTCCCGGGTGGCGCTCGTTTAACTGCCGCCAGAGTCATCTCAGCAACCAACGAATCAAACATTCCAGAACCTGTCAAAGCAATCCGAAATAACCCTACTTATTTATAACCACAATATAAAAGTGCATTAAAATATTTTTTAAATTGTAAAAATCACCTACTCTTAATCAAGAAGCAGTTAAATTAGAACCCCCTGGCAACAAGTTCATCTTTAAAAGTTCCAAATAAAAGTATGGTTCAATAAATTCGTAAATTTAAACCGAAGCTGCCAAGGCTTCAGATTTAAAGCCTTCAAAGTGCGCAAAAGAACCGGAATTGGTCAAGGCACCTGCCCTCCCAGGATACATTTAGCACCCAAAATTAGGGATGCTTCGGCTAGCCTCCGGCTCTGGGCCGATAGAGCCAGAACGGAATATTTTAATTTTTAAACATTTAAAATAAATCTTTGAACAGAGCGCCCTAAGCAAAAAAACTGGCCGCGGCTGCCCAGGGCTTGCCCGAAGCACCCCTACCCAAAATCAAACCTCCAGAAACATCCATACATTCCCATTCCTCCTGCTGATCGATATATTTTTCTTGTTACATCACCAATGCCCAAAACGATTCCAGACTTAGCTAGATGGAACCCCTCCCTTACCTTGATGTCGGTCTATGGCATGAGCAAAGCGATCGATAAATAGGTGTAAAATGGCTGGTATCAACATTGAAGAGGAGACGGTTGTATACGATTTGATTGCTTGCTCTTGTGATCCCATTTATAGATAGTTGGTTCTGAAGCGTGATCCAAGTCCAATGAATTATTGAGACACCCCCAGCTTCCAAGAAACCCTTCTCTAACCCCACTAAATTCATATTGTCGCCCTATGGTTCAACATCCATGTCATGAATGCCGCTATTCACTGTATTTCAATTTTGCTTTCAGTGGGCCATTTTGAGGATGAATCACTCGCTTTCACTTTTGCCTCTCAAAATGAGTTGATGACTGATTCAGGAAGTACAATTGTTTGGTTTCCTGATCCTTGCGCAACTCACTCGCCCCACTAGTGCTGGTGGCGAGTGATCCTACCGTCTATGTACTGTTTTATGGTAAAGCTACACAGTATATATTCCCAATCTTTATACCCAATAAATTTTAAGTTCTATTCACATTTTTGTCTTTGTGTCTTCTGTACTTCTGCACCTCTCTCTAGCCACAATTAGTAGAGATTATTTTTCCAGAGCTGCAAGGTAAATGCATTTGCCTTCCCTGTCATCTAACCGAGACTTAGTACAAATCCAATCCTAAGGTTAGGGTTTACCGTTGTGTGTCTGTGCCGCGCCTCAGAACACGACAAAAATGGTGCTCACTACAGGCGCTGTAAGCTCCTTGGTTATCCCTTTTGCATCTACGTTTTCAGGTCCTTTGCCTCCGCCTATACAAGAGTCAACTTCACCTGAAACAACCAGTCCTCCTATTGAGGAAGATATTGCCAACCAGCCTATTACCCCCACTATACTGAACCTCAGGAATGGTCCCTGCCTAGTTGCTTACCCCATGGGTACCCCTGATTTTGAACAAGTCATGTCAGTAGCCCTTGGGATAGCCCGTGAGGGAGCCATCCCTTGCCTTCAGTTGCAGTTCAGTTGGGCTGAATACTACAAATTAATTGTGGCTTCTCAATTTCCACAACATCTCCTCTCAGCAGCTGGCTCCGCTGAGCACTTACTATTTTCCTTTGTACAGCCTGCCTTGGCCCACCATCAAATGGTGTTGGGGCTCCACATCCAAGAAATCTTGTCTCTGCAAGCAGCGGTTACTCATCACTGGGACCAGTTTGCTGCCTACCAACAGTGGATCCATTCCCTATTTTCATTGGTATCTGACAATCAATGCAACTCTGTCACCTCCCAGACCCGTTTGGTTAATTCTATTAAACAAATGCGCCAGTCTATTCCCAAATACGCGAGAGAACGTCTATACAAGTTTCATCAGCTAGAACAACCCTGGCAAGCTCAGGTGTATTCCACTCTAAACGCTTATCTCACTGACTTCAAGCAACTTGTGCAATAACTCAATGCCTTCAGTACCTATTCCTTTGAGCAGCTACAGCAGATGGCAGACTTTGCTGCTAGCAGCCTTAATGAACTCAGTACCGCATTTGAGCAAGAGAGAGCTGCCACTGCTGCTACCATAGCCAAACTCCAGAGTCAAGTAAATGAACTATCTACACCCAAGCCAGATGTTCCGCCCTCTCCCCCTTCTGATGACTTGGTGGATAGGGAGCAGAGAATATGGGATGCCATTTGAGAACTACATACCACTACTCGCAGTCAGGGATGTCCTGCTGAGGCACCTCAACCTGACCCCCAGGTTCTTGAGCTGACTGCCTAAGTTGCGGAGCTACAGCAAGAACTTGCCACCCTACGTGAAATGATGGAAACTGCTGCTAGTACAGTTGGGGTTGTCGATGAAGATGGTTGCTGCCCTGGCTTATCAGGAGCTCCTCAAATCCAATGCACTAGGGAGTTAATTGCCCTAGCTAACAAGGTGGATCAATTGAAGCGGGACCACACAGAGCTGGATAGAGACGTACAAGAGATGAATGATGTGATTGAATCTGTGAATGATAGGTTTGCCCCTTGCCTCTCAGTGGGGCCATCCCTTACTTTGCAACTGCCTGAACTCTCCACAATAGTGACCACCCAGGGTCAACGCTTAGATACTACTGCACAACAGACCACTCAAGCTGTCAATACTGGGGCCCGCACTGCTGAGACTCTTACCACCCTTGAGGAAAGTTTTTGCCAGCTATGGGCTAGACAGCCCCCCTCAGAATCTGAGGCAGATTTTTCCCTGCATATAAACGTACTCAATAGCAATAATGGTGGCCCAACTCCTGAAGCACACTTCAAACCTATTCTTAAGCAAGTCTTCAATCCTAAAACCTCAACCATTGCAGCTTTCCTAACTATCTATGAAACTGCCATGAGAAGAGCCTCAGATGAAGTCAAGAAGAAAAAAATTCTGATCTGTCTACACCCGACCTGCCAAGAAGTAGTTGTGCCAGAACTACCCGCCATTGAGACGTGGGAAGATATGAAGCAGCTTCTGATTGATGAGTTTGGTGGTGACCTTAGCCTGGAAGTAAAGAAGGACACCTTCATGCACATTGCTTTCAAGCCTAAAGAAACACTAGCCAAGTTTGCAGACAGATTCTACATGGAAGGACAGCAGCTGATTACAAGCAGACAGTTAACAGCCCATGAAGCCTACACAGCTTGCGCTAAAGCCCTCAAGGTTAACCAACTTTTGTGCCTTCACTTCAAGGCCCATAAGGCCATGCTTTCTTCCATGAAGAGCATAAAGACATTGTTGCAGGACATGCACCTTACCCACTCTGGCGCAGTTTTTAGAGAAGGTTGAGCTACTTCTAACTCTGGTTCATCCTCCCGTGGTCCTCACATTCTTATCATGAACTTGCAAAATCCTCCTTGTTGCCAAGGTTGCCACAACTGTGGTCAGATAGGTCATCATTCTTGAGTCTGCACCAACCCACAGATTGAAGGAGCTGATCCAAAATAGCAGGCGGGAAAAGACCAGTCAACCTAGAGGCAGAGACGCTCTCGGTTGACAATCTTCCCAGTCTCTTTCAATCCCTCCCTCTATATCTGACTCTGAGCCTGCTGATAATGAGGCTCCTCCTATCCTCCTCTTGTTTCACAATATCTCTGATGACTCTGACCTGGATGACTCTGATACTGACGACGCTGATGCAAACAGGTACTCTGTTCTGGCTGTTTCCAAAACCATTACAGTCCCTTATAAGTTACGCTCAGGAAAGACCACAAATACTGCTAAGCCTTTGCCAGAAGCCAAAGAAATTGTCTCTTGCCCTTACTTCACTCAGGCCAAGAGGTCCCCTGTGCTAGTGGAGTTGTCAGAAGAAGCTGTCAAGGTTGCTGACGCTGTCTTCAAGAATGTATCTGTTTTGCTCCCCCTCCAAACTGTTTATAAGGAGTTCCTGGGATTGAGATGCATGATTGAGAAGTGGGATAACAAACTAGCAGAGGATCAATATATCCTGGCTGTCCTTCCCCCCTTTGGTTGCACTACCACTCAAGTAGAGATATCCATTCAAAAAGTGAAGATCAAGGCTGTTCTAGACACTGGCTCACCAGTCAACGTTATCTCCTCCAAGCTTGTGAAGAAACTCAAACTTGCCCCTGACCTTAATTATCACCAGTCATATGGCATGGCTGGGCTATCTATGACCCAAGCCATAGGGGCGTACTTGCTCTACCCATGCAGTTTGGCAAACTTCTTCTAGCTGCACCAGCTGTTGTCTTGGAAAATGAGAGTTACAATCTCCTAGTTGGCACCCAGTTCCTTAGGGAATATAATGGGATAATCAACTTGAAAGATGGCTACTTATCTATCCTAGGCTATGAGGTCCCCTTGATCTTTGAAGAGCCAGTTAAAGTTCCTGGGAAGCGCATCAAAACATGTGCCTTAGAATATCCTGCTGGGGTTTTCAACCTCAAGTATTGCACCCACTCCTCAAACATGAAGTGTCCACCTATGGCTTGTCCTGCGTCTGAGGGGATCCCTCTCCTAGCCACGTCTGCTTTCACCATCCCACCTGGGTCTCAGGCCATCCTAGATTCCCAGACATCCTATGAACTACCTGAGCACATCTTCTTGGAGTTTTACTCTCCCCCCTCATTAGGACACAACAAACCTTACCTCTGTCCTGGAATCTTAGACGTCTCTCATAAAGACCCTGTTCAGTTGTTGGTAGCCAACCTGACTGCAATCCCCATGACCGTATCTAGGGGACAGGTTGTTGGATATGGCAAGTTGTTGAGCGCTCCTGACGTCCTGTCTCTTCATCCCTTTGGCATGTTTCAAAATTTTAACCTCCCAGAGGATGAGCCACAAGTCCTATCTTTGTTTACTGCGCAAGACTTCCCACAACTGTCCCCGGTTCAACAGAAAGAGGTGCTAGATTTACTAGACCAGTTTTCTGACATCTTTGCTAAGGACAGTACCAATTATGGGTTAGCCAAAGGCGTTATCCATCATATTGACACTGGTGACGCTCCTCCCTTCCATGCTAAACCATATTGTCGCAGTTGCGTAGAAGACGCTCAAGTATCTAAAGAACTCAAACAACTGTTAGACGCTGGGCTGCTGGCCCCTTCCCAAAGTCCTCGGGCATACCTGATACTCATCTTAAAGAAGAAAGATGGGGGTCATTGTATTATGATGGACTATTGCCAATTGAACTCTTTGACCAAGAAGGACTCATACCCCTTGCCGCGTATTGATGATGCTCTCTGACGTCTTGGAGGCTCTAAGTTCTTCTCTGCAATGGATCTGGCATTTGAATACTGGCAAGTTGACTTATTGCCCAAGGATCAACAAAAAGCTGCGCTCATTACATCTGAAGGGCTATTTGAGCCTACTCACATGCCACAGGGGCTCTGCAACACCCCGGTCACCTTTCAAAGGGCCATGGACTCCATCCTTTGCAACTTGAAGTTGTCATACGTCCTAGTATACTTGGATGATATAACAGTTTTCAGCACTACCTTCACCAATCACCTGGCTCATCTCAAGGAGGTGTTCATAAAGATCCAAGAAGCTGGCCTTAAGCTAAAACCATCCAAGTGTGCCTTTTTCAAAGAACGTCTTGAATTTTTGGGCCATGAAGTAACCCAAACTGGGATTCACCCCATGACTAAGAAGGTTGAAGCCATCAACAAAATGCTTCCGCCCACCAACTTGCAAGAAGTACAAGTCTTCCTGGGGATGATGGGCTACTACAGACAGTTTATCCCTGACTTTGCCAATACTAGTGAACCTTTAGTCCAGCTATTACGTAATGTTCCTTTCAAATGGACCACCAGTCAACAGCAAGCCTTTAAGACCCTTAAGCAAAAACTCAAGGAGGCACCAATCCTTGTGTATCCTGACTATGATAAGGAGTTCATCCTATACACTGATGCTAGCAATCTTGCTATTGGAGCTATTCTGGCCCAACTGGACAACAAGGGTGTAGATCATCCTGTGGCTTACACTTCCTGTGTGCTAAACAAGCATGAGAAGAACTATAGTGTCACAGAGAAGGAGTGCCTCACTGTGTTGCATGCAGTCAAGCAGTTTTGTCACTACATATACGGCACCCACTTCACAGTTGTCACTGACCATGCTTCTCTTAAGTTTTTACAGCAGCTTAAGGAACCTGAAAGACGCCTAGCTAGATAGGCCCTACGTCTGCAAGGTTACGACTTCACTATGCTCCATTGCCCTGGAACTTAACATCAGAACGCTGATGGGCTCTCCAGAATGTCCATTCTTGCTTTACATCCTGCGGAGACTGACCGGCTGTACAAACTAATTAGATACCCTTCTTCTTGGGAAAGTGATACAGAAGAAGTACAACTGGCCTTGTCCAAGCTATCTGAAGATACCTTAATCTGCAACAATCAGCTCATCAAGAAGGTACGAGACCAGTATCTGCCTTATGTAAGACCCAGTCTTTGCCTTTCAATAGTGTCACAAGCTCATAAAGGGACTGGGCATGGAGGCATTGCCAAGACATTTGACTGGCTTCAAAAGAATTACTTCTGGGAGAACTTTTGCCTACTGATCCCAGATGTCATTGCTAGCTGCCACAATTGCCAGCTACAAAGGCCTCAAGCAGCTGCCCACAAGTTCAAATTAGTCCCCCCGCAACATGCCTTCCACACTGTCAGCATTGATGCAGTAGGTCATCTCCACAGCTCACGTTCTGGGTGTTGCTTTATTCTGATTGCAGTTGATCACTTCAGCAAGTGGGTTGAGGCTTGCCCAACAAAAGACATCATGGCTAAGACAACTGCTGCCTTCCTGCTACAAGATGTTTTTTACCGCCATGGCTGTCCTCAAGTGTTGCTCTCCAATAATGGGACTAACTTTAATGCCAAGCTGGTAACTTCTGTTGTCAAAGCTTTGGGATCCCATCAGTCTTTCTCTTCCCCCTATAATCTTTCTACTAATGGGGCAGTTGAACGTGCTAATTTGACACCAGTCTCCATCATGAGGAAGCTCACCTACTCTGACGCTGCCAACTGGGACTTGTACTTACCTGCCGCTCTCTTTGCATACCGCCTTAGAAAACATTGTGTCACTGGGTAATCTCCTTTTGCTATGTTATATGGGCAAGAAGCTACTACCTATTCACTCTTGGGGGGCCCCTGTTTACCTCTGATAAGACCATGAATCCTGATGACCACATCAAGGATCTAGTCAACTGCATAATTGATATTAAAGTCACTGCCTACACTTCTGCTTTTAAGACTAAGATGCTTGAGCTCTCTCCCAATAATGCTGGACGCTCCCATCTGCCTGAATTCAATGTTGGCAACCATGTACTTTACTACCAACACAGATTAGGTGGTCACGCACATAAGTTGGACTCTCTGTGGATTGGCCCTTTAGAAGTAACCTTTAAGAGAGGGTCCAAATACACTGTAAAGCTCCTGTCTAGTGGCTGTCCTTTTGCTTGAGTGCATGCAAAGTTCCTTTGTAAATACCACCCCCCTAAGGCCAATCTAGAGGAGGGCAATGTTGTGAATGCTGCTATTCACTGTATTTCTATTTCCCCTTCAGTGGGCCATTTTGAGGACAAATTGCTTGCTTTTGCTTTTGCCTCTCAAAATAAGTTGATGACTGATTCAGGAAGTACAATTATTTGTTTTCCTGATCCTTGCGCAACTCACTTGCCCCACTAGTGCTGGTGGCAAGTGATCCTACCGTCTATGTACTGTTTTGTGGTAAAGCTACACAGTATATATTCCCAATCTTTATACCCAATAAATTTTAAGTTCTATTCACATTTTTGTCTTTGTGTCTTCTGTACTTCTGCACCTCTATCTAGCCACAATTAGTAGAGATTATTTTTCCAGGGCTGCAAGGTAAATGCATTTGCCTTCCCTGTCATCTAACCAAGACTTAGTACAAATCCAACCCTAAGGTTAGGATTTCCCGTTGTGTGTCTGTGCCGCGCCTCAGAACACAACAATCCAGTCAAAGTCCACATTTATTTCTATTATAGAGCATATCTCTTTTAACTCCTCTTTAAGCTACCATAATTTTCCAAGGGTGTACCCTTGATTAGCAACCAAAATGATTGCAGTTCAGTATTTGTAACAGTGAAGCCAACAGTCCAAGAAGATGGCCAAGATTTTGAATAAGCTGGCATCTTTATTGGGAAAGGAAAGCTCTTATATTGCAAGAGGCAGCATGGAGCCACCAGGAGCTGGCAAAGTGGTATGGTCTAAATAGGGGTTTAGATTTCAAATCACTTCTCATGGTTATTTGGCTGGGATCAGCTTCACCCCTTATAAGGGAGTATAGCTCTATATAAGCCATAAAAAAGCAGTCTGGGGGCTGGATTTCTACAAACATTTAGTCTGCCACTACTTTTTCTTAGTATTATGCCTGTTGTGGTATAGTGACATCCTGGATAAGGACAGAATGATATAAAAAGAATGTAAGATAAACTAAACTCAAAATATATTTGATTACTCCCTCTCATAAAGTAAATCCCAGAGTAGCTCCCCAAATGATTCCCCAACTAATCAGTAGATTGGTGGCACAATTATCATTCACTCATCTATTATGGGGATCAAACATTTAAAGTCCTAAGCAGAACACTACTTGGACAAGCCTCATGACCACAATGGCACACATGGACAGTATGTGGCTTTCCATTATACTATATATTATCCTTTATTTATATCAAATAAATTATCATTCTCTTCTTAATTTTCCCCTTTATCTTGTTTATTATACTTCCTAGAAGTATATACTCAACAGTGGTAGTGCAGGTAGGTTGTCCACACCTATTCAACTTAAAGGAAAAATTCCTCCAAAGAAAAGAACCCAGAAGATGACACTCCTTGCCAGCTGAAGATAATACAAAAAAGGCCAGGAAATCCCCACAGGATTCACTGTCTTCAACAATATCCTGGTACCAACCAAACAGCTCAACTTCCTCAGTACAAAATGAGTCCTTAATCCGCCTACAGTTCCCAAAGCAACCAAAATACCCAATTTTTATTTCTACACCTACACTCAGCAGAGATTGTAACGTTCTCAGGACTACACTGTGAAAATGCCAACCTCTGGATTCAGAGCATCCAAAAAAATTACACAAGTAGGCTACCCTTGCAACTCTGGGCAAGTAAAATTGCTTTACGGGTTACTGGGGCTGCCTCACACTTTGTGAGAAACTGGTTCAATCAACACCCTGGTCACAACAAAGACTGGGACATGTTCAAGAACTACTTTCTGGAGAAGTTTGCCATAAAAGACTCTAATGTTGTGATCATGACTGAACTCAGAACCTTCAAGATGACAGGAACTATTAAGGATTACATTTAATCCTATTGATATACATATTTGAGCCCCAACACCATCAACTTTGATGAGGCTGGACCACAACTGGACTTCTACAATGGCCTCCCCACACATCAGACATCAGTTTGACATGAGCCGCTGCAAGAACCTCCAATACATATTATTGGAAGGTAAACAGGCTGCACAGAAATCTGGCAACCTGCATGTAACCAACAAACAGAAAGAGAGTTCCTCAGCAAAGAAGGACCCTTGAACCAATAAAAAAACAACTGAGCTAATAATACCCATCCTTGAGGCAGAAATCATACAAATCATGTTAACCAGATGAGTACTGACAACACAACTGGGGAGGAAAAAGCTCAGGGGAGTGCTTAGGCAAGCCACCCTCCCTCACCTTGCAAGAATTGTACAGGGACCAGGACATGGACTCAATTATCATGATCCAGGTACCCTTTAACAATCCTGTCACAAGTGACAAATTCCTGCTATCAATTAGCAAGGAAAACCCCCAAATACAAGATTAAAACCCCAGGACTCTGAGGGCCTCCAGCCCGCAAGCCCAGCTGCCGGCATTAGTTTTGGGCTCAAATCAGAAATAGATTTGACTTCAGAGAAACCTCCAAACCCATCAGCATAGCACCTTCTATGATTGAACCCTGCCCCTGAAGGATCCTCTTAGCCTATCCAATAAGAGCGCCAACACAAGTAACATCCCTGTAATAACTGGGCCACTGCCAATGGAGTACTGCAGAAATTTCCCCAAGAGCAAGGGCTGCCAAATGATGACAAATCCCATGTCTCCAAGAAGGAAATCATAATTCCCTGTCCCAGCCCAGCCAATGATGAATCATCTACATTGGATGCCACCAAGTATTTACAAACCCTGGTAAATACTACCACCCAGCCCACAACAATTTACAAAAGTTTTCACAGTTTTGATGTGCATACTTATACCCAGTAGATGACTGTCATGAATGACATTTCAATACTTGTATTGAAAACCCAAGAGTTGAACCCCAGTTCCCTGAAGGCAGATAGAACCCTCCAGGATAGTCCAGGACCCTCCAATTTGTTAAGTCACAAACTGAAATCATTAAATTACTCCGCAACCTGCCAGCCTACTACAGAGGATTCCCTGGATGGTTGCCAGACTGCCGCCAAACTGGTGCCAATGAAGATCCATACCTACAAAGGAGATGTAGTCTGGCTAAAGGAGGCTGGGGAAGGACCTACTACTATACCTGCCAACCTGCCAAGCGCCAATACTGGAGTTTTGAAATCATCATTGGAAACCCTGGAATCAAACCCTGACCCTCCAAAGACTACTTGAGTCACACAAAGTAGACAGGAAACCATCCACTTGTTAAATTTCAAACCAGAGTTGATGAGTTACTCTGAGACCCGCCAGTCTCCCAAGGACAATTCCCCAAATAATCACCAGATTGATGCCAACCTTGAGCCACCAAAGATCCGGACCTATGCAGAGGTTGTAGCTTGCCTTAAGAAGGTTAAAACAAAACCTATTGTTAACTCTGCCAATGACCACCAGTAACTGCCAGCTTCCATCCAGAATGGGTAGTACAATTGAACTACTCAGGTGACATAGTAAACAGTGGCGGCAGAACAAAGCATTGCCACTTCTATTCACCAGAGCAGGCACAACCTGGATCTGCTGCCCTTGAGACTCTAAGCCAAGATCCATGCCCCATCAGTGCCTTGTCTGCAAACCTGAACCCTGCAAAAATTGAATAAGCAAAATCCCATGGTATAAAAGCCCCAGCAGTATGGTGATAATCATATTGTCATTTTCAATAATAAAGTTTTATGAACCTTTGGTTCAAACAAATCTTACCTTATCTAGTCTTAGTGATCTTCCATCTTAACTCCATTCAAGTAGACCATCAGGCAACCTCCCCCTCTGGAGTCCAACCTGCCAATCTTACCCAGGCACTATACTGTCCCCCAGGAGCCCCCTTTGGACCTGTGTATTTTACCAAATACCCACCCAACCCTGCCTACACAGAGTACAACTTGGAGATCATCCTCATTGCCAATCCCTTGTAAAGGACTAGATAAACTTAATACATAGGACGTGAAGGAAAGTGGTACAAAAGACCACCAAGATTGTTCAAAGACAAGTACAATTATCTGCCTGCCTACTTTGTTCCCATGACTCCACCCTTACCCCCACAACCCGGCTGCTCAATTGAGACCCCCACTGCTGCAGAGACTACGTCCATCCAACTGTTTGGAGTACTCTATATCACTTTGGCAGGAATGATGGATTCCATGGTCCCTACCTCTGGACCCTGGTCCTTACTCAGGCAATCCATGTCTTACATTATCAAGTTAGCACCCATTCTATGGTGGGCTTTATCTGCCGGCTTGGTCCAACCCCACCCCAAGCCGCCCAATGCCTCTACCTATGCCTGGATTCCTGACAATGACAGGAGGATGCTCATTGAAATTCTTACAATAAAGTGTTATGAACCTTTGGTTCACGCAGGTCTTATCCTACATCCTTTTAGCACTTTATCATTTTTAATTCCATCCCCCTGGGTTGTCCCTGCTTTTCACCAAGCCTAAGAAAATGTGGACCAATCACCTGAGTTATTCTGTCCCCCAAGAGCTCCATACAGCCCAGTTAATTTCACAGAGTATCCTCCAAACCCAGATTATTTGGAGTTTACCTTATAGGAGATCCTCATTTATGGCTAAAAGCCAATGCCAGAGAAACAGAGCTTATTGGTTGTGAATGAACTTTGATCACCATTCAATCTTTGCTATTTTGCAACAAATATAACTTCCTGCCCATGTATTTGGTACCAATGATCCCTCCCTTGATCCTGTGGCCCAATCATCCTCACAAATCTGTTGCTACTAGTGAGTCCACCCCCACCCAGATATTTTGAGTCATGTACATCACCCTCACTGACTCAATCAACTCTATGGTGCCCACCAGCAGACCCTGGGCCATCCCTGGGAGATCACTATCCTACATTGTAAAGTTAGCCCCCCTCCTGTGGTGGGCTCTTCCTCCTGGGCCTGCAGGTTGCCCGCCTACAAGTTCTCAGGAATCTACCATGGGATAGATCCCTGAAAAATCCTATACTGTTTGCTTTCCAGACAGGAAATAAACTCCTTGTGTATCCTTTATTTTCTGCAGATATCACGGCACTATTTGACACTGGGGCGGACCAATACCTCATTGACAAAAGGTCTGCCAACCTCATGAAAATACCCATGGTCCAAAGTAACTCCAAGAGAGTTGCCATGCGGACACCAGGAGCACACCAGTCACCAGAAAGCCAAGATCTTTCCAGGCCCAAATAGGGGGCGTACATGCTACCCTTAGTGATCCAATTATACCAACCCCCAAGTATGATGTAGTACTTGGTCTGGATGGGATGGGAAAGACAAGCCCTCACGTAGACTGGGATAGCACTATCCTCTGTAAGGCTTGAAGGCTTGGGGTGAAGTAGTGTGAACTAAAGCCTCCAGACCAATAATGTTGATATTTGTTAAATATAAAAAAGTAGGGAAGGTTTGCAACAATAACTGGGCAAAGACTCCTAAAAGCTTGTATGGAGTAAGGACTAAGGCAATTTATTAATCCTAAGAGAACAAAATAAAGGCCAGTCTTAATGACTGATGATTTAGTTAAAAGCCAATCTCTAAGTCTGGGAAGCAATCACCACTAGCTGGTGGATCAAAGCTATCCACAATCAAAGTGTGCCTCCCACCATAAAAGTTATCTAACTGCTGAAAATATAATCAAATGGAATCATGGAACAGGAGGAAAGGGCAACCTCCAGAATTAACTCATACAGAATGAAACATCCTCCATGTCAACAATTTCAAAAATTGATTTTGCTTTATCTCTTATCATTTCAATTAAAAGCCCAAAATAAAAATCAAACATTGCTTCTATTATCAGTGGCAATTATTTAATCAAGAAAAAAAATAATCTTTAATATTGAAAATGAGAAAAATATTTTGAGAATTGTTGACATGGAGGATGTTACATTCTGTATGAGTTAATTCTGGAGGTTTCTGAGGAAAGATGCAAGAGAGAAGACAAGAAAACACACGCCACAAAACCTAACAAGTACCTTTTTGGGGTGAAAGTCAAACAATCTCAACTTATTGTTGAGACTGGAGAACCAAGCTTTTTTTATTAAGCTTGGGAAAGTGAGGTGCAAATTTGGAATGATAAGTTAATCTAAGAAGGTTAATGGTGCTTTGGTTTAGGAAAAGATCAGAAAAACACACATGGCTTGTGGTTAACTTAAAAAGTTAAGTTTGCATCAGGGGACACCAGGAGGAGAAAGACAGTTACGGCAATAGTAGTTGTTGTTAAAGCAAGCAAAAAGGACGGGGAAAACTAGGTTCAAGCTTGGAAAACATAATTGAGTGTATAGTCAAAGGTAAGGAGCTTGAAAACCAAACTATTAACTTCTGCGTGTAGGTCCATAGTTCAAATCTGGTAGCAGAAGGTAAGTGAAGTTTGAAAAGGATGTTAACCAATGTTTAGGTTATAAATAGGCTTGAGAAAACCCAAATTTGAGCCCAAAAGGTGGAAAATGAAGGGAGGAAAGAGGGGAGCCTGATTTGATAAAAATATACTGAACTGAGTAATTATGGATAAGTTTGAAAAAAAAAGCTAAAAAAGTGTGGGTAAAAGAATAGCAGCTACAAGAAAAAAGGTGAATCCTGACACCCTCACCATACAACAAGGAGAGGTGTGCCATCATATGTATCCAACCCACCGTGATGTATTCATGAGGGATCATATGTTTATAAAAATCACAGAAACAGAAGAAGAAAAGGACCTTAACAAAATACATTAGAACACCTGCACATATGAGATTATCCACTTTAAAAATGTAGGGACCTCATTTGAGCAAGACCTGATTTGACAACAGCTAATCCAAATATCTCCTTCTGTTTTCCAAGAAAAGTTATCAGGACCATCGCCCAACCAGAGCATCCAACATTAAATCAATATCAAAGGAAGTGTACCAAAAACACACCCTATCTACTGCCTGAAACCACAAGAAGATGCCACACTAAAGGCCTACCTGGACAAAGCCCTTGAAAAAGGACTCATACAACCATCCAAATATCCTTTTGGTGTGGATGTCTTTTTTGTAGCAAATAAAGATGGAGGACATCATTTGGTCACAGACTACAGGGCACTCAACAAGGTCATAATTAAGATCAGTATCACCTGTCTCTGATTGATGACCTTTTTGATGCCCTGGGGGGTCCCAGTTCTTCATAAAAATTGATTTAACAGCAGGATATCACCATATCTGTGTTGAACCAGAAGATATCCCAAAAACAATGTTTTGAACTAAGTATGGATTGTTTGAATTTGTTGCCCTCAACTTTGGCATGAATAATGCCCCAAGTACCTTTGTAACATTTATGAATGAAGTATTTAAAAATCACATTGGAAAAATGGCTATAGTCTAGATCAACAACATAATCATATACAGTCTCACTAAGGAACAACATCAGAAAGATGTCTGCTTGGTCCTCTGTACCCTTCAAGACAATCAACTCATAGCTAAACCCTCCAAATGTAACTTATTTTCAACCAAGCTCTCATTCTTAGGCCATATTATCAGTAAGGACGGTGTCAAGCCCAACCCAGAGAAAATAAGAGCCATAACTGATATGCTGGCACAACAAAATAAAAGTGAGCTTCATAAACTCCTGGGCATGGTAGCCTATATCAAGAGATTTATCCCTGACTGGCGAGCCTTGACTTATCCCTTATATGCAATCACTGGCAAGACAAAAAAAATTGTATGGACACAGTTGAGAGATCAACACTTTTGACAATTAAAAGAATGTATGGTCACTGCCCAAATTTTGCAATACCCCAATTGTGAAGTAGTAACAATTTAGAAACTGACACCTCCAACTACGCAATAGAAGGAGTACTTCAAATTAAAACTTCAGAAAATGACTTGCTGCCTGTACTGTATAAATCAATAAATCTGTCTGAAGGTGAGAAAAGATACCCAATACACGACAAGGAACTGGTAGCTATTGTACACTGTCTAATTAAGTGACAATGCTATCTAGAAGGTGCACAGATATTCAAAGTGCTAACCAACCACAAGTCATTGGTATTCTTTAAGACTCAACAACACCTTTCTAGACAACAAGCTGAATAGATGAGCCTCATATAAAAGTATCTAATGATAATAAAATACAAACCAGGCAAGAGAATGCTTACTGTAGATTCCCTGTCAAGGCTATACCGTAAACACCTCCTATGCACTGATGAAGACCCCAATTGGCCCATGTTAACAATGGAAATCTCCAAGAGGAGTTCTCACCTGGTACACCAATGGACATCTAAGAGAAAGTCCTAAAGAACAAACACCTGTTCAAAAACTTATACAGTAGTTTTCAAACCTGTTGAGATAAACATATATTAGTCAGTTTAGAATGCATAGGTTCAGTCACAAAAAATTCCAACTGGAACCAGTTGAAGGTCAATTTACTCAAATAAGCTTCCATTTATCTAGGGCCAGAAAACAAAAATAGTCAACAAAACAACAAAAATAAAGTCAAATATCATATTCCAAAAATGAAATAGCAAACACATGGGAATCAAATTCAAAATGCACACAATCCAGTCAATTCCTGAAGAATTCTACATCAAATTTTATAATGAGTGTGTGGCAAATATGATGTAAACAGAGAACACATGAGGTTCAGTCACAAAAGTGATGAGCTCAAACACAAAATGGCTCTTTTTTGAAAATATTGATTATTTTTGGGACTCAAATGAGAAATAGTGGATTTCAGGAGGGAATCAACTAAAATCTATTCAGGGAACTACAGCATTATTTTCAATGTGTGTGCTTCTAAATTTTACATTTTTGTCAGAGAGAATGTCTCAGATAGGAGCACTCATTTAAATAAAATTAGTTTTCTAGAAATACTTTGCTTTTCTTCTTTTAATAGAATTTTTATTGCTTTTTGTTGGTATGAGTTTTCAAGTGAAGATAAATTTGATGTTGTTGAGGAGAAGTACCAGGAGCTATTCCAAGATCAGGCTACTGATCAAGGGAGTGCAACCACCGTGTTTCATGTGTGCACCCAATTCAATGGAAGTTGTGAGGAGGGTGAGTTGTGTGTGTCACCAGCCCCATCCATGGGTGGCTTTTCTGATAGCCAGTATAGTGCTCCCCAAGACCAGGCCCAACCTTCACCTGTGCCACATTCTGGAGACTGGGCAACTGTGGCCCCCTCAATCCCTATCCAATCATTGCCCAAGAATTCAGGCCAAGTAACCCTTGCCCTGATTAATATGTGTCCCCTTATTTCCAAAGTCCACCAAAAACGTCAAATCATAACCAATGAGGTGATCAAGGAGATTATGAGCCTCAAGAAGAGTGGTGCAAATTTTTCAGAAATTGACACTTGGCTTCAATTTACTGAGGCAGTCATCAAGCAAGAGTTCCAGGCCCTTTTAAAGATAGGTGGTGCAAAGCTGGGCAAGAAGCAAAAAAGCAAGTTGACTCTCAGATAAAGGAGGTGTATCCCATCATGCTTGGCCTTCTGTAATGTGGCACATGCCTCCAATTGACTGAGGTCTGTTGCCTACTTGGGCTCCAGGGTATATTCATTGCCAGCCACACAGCACAGCTCTGGATGGATGGGCTTGCAGTTAGTGTTCTGATTCTGACCATTTGACTAGCCAATGAGTTGGATAATGGATCTAGATTGCCTATGACCCTGTGATTGGTGCCACCATTACCTGCTACCTTTCCTCCATTTCAGAAAATGTCATATTTATATCTTATTATAAATTGTCATTGTAAGTCAATGGTTATGGTTTCTTGGAAAGAAAGAACGTCCCAAGGGTAAAAGAATGAAACAGAGGGGATTTTCAGGAAGCCAGGCATAAGTAGAGGAATTGGTTGACTTGGGTCAAATTCGGCTGGGCCAGAAGGTAATGCCCACCATAGAATGGGTGCTAACTTGATAATATAGGATACAGATTGCCCAAGAAAAGACCAGGGCCTTGAGTTGAGCACCATAGTGTCTACCATTCCCATCAAAATAATGTAGAGTACTCCAAACAGTTGGGTGGACATAGTTTTGGCTGAAGTGGGGGGGGTTCAATTGGGCAGTTGGATTGCAGGGTTAAGGACAGATTCATGGGAACAAAGTAGGCAGGCAGATAATTGTACTTGTCTTTGAACAATCTTGGTGGCCTCTTGTACCACTTTCCTTCACGTCCTATGTATTCAGTTTCTCTAGTCCTTGCCAAGGGATCAGCAATGAGGATGGTCTCCAAGTTGTACTCTACATATGCGGGGTTGGCAGGTATTTGGTAAAATGCACAGGTTCAAAAGGGGCTCCAGTGGGATGGTATAGTGCCTGGGAAGGGTTGGCAGGCTAGTCTCTAGAGGGGGGTGTTGTCTGATGATCTACTTGGCCGGAGTTAAGATGGAAGATCACTAAGACTAGATAAGGTAAGATTTTTGTTGAACCAAAGGTTCATAAAACTTTATTATCAAAAATAACAATATGGTCATCACCATACCGCTGGGGCTTTTATACCATGGGGTTTCACTTCTTCAATTTACGTAGGGTTCAGGTTTGCAGACAAGGCACTGGCAGGGCATGGATCTTGGCTTAGAGTCTTGAGGGCGGCAGATCCAGGTTGTGCCTGCTCTGGTGAACAGAAGTGGTGATGCTTTGTTCCGCCACTACTGTTCACCACATCACCTGAGCAGTTCAATTGTATTACCCATTCTGGATGGAAGACTGGCAGCTGCTGGTGGTCATTGGCGGAGTTAGCAGTAGGTTTTGTTTTAAACTCCTTAAGGCAAGCTACAACCTCTGCATAGGTCTGGATCTTTGGTGGCTCAAGGTTGGCAGCAATCTGGTGATCATTTGGGGAATTTCCCTTGGGAGACTGGCAGGTCTTGGAGTAACTCATTAACTCAGGTTTTCAATTTAAAAAGTTGGCAGGTTTCTGTCCACTTTTTGTGACTCAAGTAGTCTTTGGAGGGTCAGGGTTTGATTCCAGGGTCTTCAATGTTGATTTTGAACCTCCAGTATTGACACTTGGCAGGTTTTTATTCCTCCTGGTTGGGGTCAGCTATCTCTGGAGGTCCAGGGTTTGACCCAACTGGCAGTTGGGCGGGCTCCTGTCTACTCTGGTCAACATAAGGCTTTCCCTGAGATCCAGGTTTTGATTCCCAGGTTTTCAATACAAGTATTGAAATATCATTCATGACATTATCCTCTTCCTTCCTGGGGTCCCTTCCTTCCTAGCCTTCTTTGCAAGGTATTGTTGGATGGCCAGCTGGGTGTTGAGTAGGTTACTTAACAGTTCTCAGGTGCTTTCCTTGGGCAGGTATCCCCTCCATTTGATGTAGTACTGTGGCGTTATAGTGGGTGTGGTCTCCATAAATATATTCAACTTCATATTCCTCAGAGCGTCCTACTTGGATGGGAGGAGGGTCAGTCTTGAGTTTCTGGTGGGGTAGGGAGCTTCCTTCTTTATTGAATAGTAGCACACAGTGGAAGACATTATGTATTTTCCACAAGGGGTAGCTCTAAGTTGAATGCTAATTCTCCCACTAGCTTGGTGATCTCATAGGGGCTGCTCTTTTGGTGGGCTAACTTCCTTTGGGGAACTGTCAGAGACACGTTTTGAAAATCCAAGTATACCTCATCTCTTATCTTCAATGGTTTTCCAGGAATCCTTTTTTTGTTGGCAAAAGCCTTGTAAGTTTGGACAGCTCAGATAAGATTCTTAAGACAGGTTTTTCAGGTGTTGTATATCTGTTCAATCCAGGTTTGTCCTGACGGGTTTATTTCCTTACTACCAATACTGGGGTCCCAGGACAGGTCAAACCCATAATTGGTTTTAAAGGGAGACATCCCAGTAGATGCGTGGTCTTTGCTGTTGTAGGCGTACTGTCCATGTGTAGCATCTTGGCCCAGTTATTTTGGTTGGCATTGGTGTAGCATCATAGGTGTTGTTCAAGTATTTGATTCACTTGTTCAGTCTGGCTGTCAGTCTGCGGGTGGTAGGAAGTGGATACACAGTGCTTTACTCCTAAGTCTTTCATCACATGAGTCCAATAGTTGGAGGTAAATTGGGGGTCTCTGTCAGAGATAATTTCTGCTGGGGTGCCATGCTGGGTCAGGATGCAGTTGTGAAAGTGTCTAGCTGTCTCAGCAGCAGTGAAGTAGGTGGTGGTAGGGACAAAATAGGATATTTTAGTAAACCTATCTACTATGACTAAAATGGTATTAAACAAATTAAAAGGGGGAAGTTCTACAATATAGTCCATTGAAACGGATTGTTAGGGTCCCGTTGGTATGTCTAGTGGTCTTAGCAGGCCTTCAGGTTTAGATATATGGGTTTTGGTCCTGCCACATGTCTCACAGCCCTTGATGTAGGCGGCCACATCTTTGTTCATTTGGGGCAAAGCATAATTCTTCTTGATTCCTTGGAGTGTTTTGAGTCTACCAGGGTGACTGGCCATCTCTGAGTTGTGATATTCTATGAGAACTTTGGTACTTGTCTTTCCTTCTGGTACATAAAGTTGGTTATGTAGTAACAGGGTAGTTCCTTTCAACAAGAATCCTTTCTTGTAGTGGAGGCTCTTGGGGTCTGAGATCAAGTCAGCAATGAGTTCTGTTGAATATTTGTCTAACTTCTGCGTCTCAATTATGTTGGGATTGCAAGCCATTATCTTCATGTACATCAGCTGGATACCTAGGCTGGTAGGGTCAAGAAGCATGTGGGTGTTATGGTCTTTGGTCTCAGATGTGGAGGGAATCAAGTTTTCTCTTCTGCTCAGTGAGTCAGGTACTATGTCAACTTTCCCAGGTTTATAGTCAATTTTCAGAGTGTAGTTAGCCAGTTCTAGGGCCCATCTGCCTGTCTCTGATTCAGCTGTCTGGGTTTAAAGAATTAAACCAAGTTCTTGTGGTCAGTTAGGACCTTTACTGGGAATTCAGTGCCACATAGGTACCAACGCCAATGTTTCAGGGTCTTCATTATTGCAAGCATCTCTTTATTGTAGATTGGTGTTGTGAATGCCGCCATTCACCATGTTTTGATTTTGCCTTTGTTGGGTTATTTTGAGGACAAATCTCTCTCTTTTGCTTTTGCCCTTTGAAATAATTCTGGCTCAGAATTAGAAAATTAAATTATTCAGTTTCCTAATTCTGCGCAACTCACCTGCTCCACTCATGCTGGTGGCAAGTGATCCTACCGCCCTGGCAGTGTTTTGTGTTATCTTCTACCACTATATAATACATTTCCTATTTTCCAATAAAATTAAGTTCTATTCACATTTTTGTCTTTGTGTCTCCACATACTTTGGCGCCTGTCTAGCCACGTCTAGCAGATATTATTCATTCAGGGCCACAAGGTAATCAAATAGCCTTCCCTGCCATTCTAACCAAGACTTAGTACAAATATAATCCTAAGGTTAGGATTTCTGGTTGTGACTCTGTGCCGCGCCTCAGATAATAACAAAAATGGTGCTCACTACAGGGGCTGTAAGCCCCTTGGTTACCCCCTTTACAACTATGTTTTCAGGATCTTTGCCTCCACCTATACAAGAGCCAACTTTGCCTGAAATTACCAGTCCTTCTATTGAGGAAGACATTTCTGACCCACATATTGTCCCTACTGTGCTGAACCTTGGGAGTGGTCCCCGCCTAGTGGCCTATCCATTGGGTACCCCTGACTTGGAACAAGTCATGGCAGTAGCCCTTGTGATAGCCCGTGATGGAGGCGTCCCTTGCCTCCAGCTTTGGTTCAATCAGGCAGAGTACTACAAATTGATTGTAGCACCACAATTTCCACAGCATCTCCTCTTGGCAGCTGGCTCTGCTGAACATTTATTGTCCTCCTTTTTACAACCTGCCTTAGCCCATCATCAAATGGTATTAGGGCTCCATGTTCAGGAAATTTTGTCGTTGCAAGCTGCTGTCACCCATCACTGGGATCAGTTTGCGGCCTACCAGCAGTGGATACATTCCCTGTTTTCCTTATTATCCGACAATCAGAGCGACTCTGTCACTTCCAATCTTGGTTGGTCACCTTCATTGAAAGAATGCGCTAATCCATCCCCAAGTATGTCAGAGAGCGCCTTCATGAGCTCCACCAGCTGGAACAGCCCTTGCGTGCCCAGGTAGACTCCACTTTAAACGCCTATCTCACCAACTTTGAACAACTTGTTCAACAACTTAACAAGTTCAGTGCTTATTCCTTTGATCAATTACAACAAGTAGCGGTCCATGCTGCAAAGGGCCTCCAAAATCTTTGCAAGGACGTTGATCAAAAAAGGGCTGCTACGACTGCCATCATGTTCAAACTCCAGACTCAAGTAAATGAACTTTCTGCCTCCAAAGCAGATACCCCGCCTTCTCCTTCTACATCTGACAAGCTAGCAGATTGAGAACAGAGGCTCTGAGATGCCATTTGAGATTTAAGAGCATCTACCTGCAGTCAGGATTGCCCCCCAAAGTCCCTCAGTTTGACCATCAAGTGCTTGCGCTGACAGCTCAGGTTGCTTAATTACAACAAGAGGTTACTACTTTGCATGAGGCAATGGCTTATGTCTTGATCCATTTTTGGCCAAGCAAAGTTCCTTCTGATGCTCTGGAGGGTCTTGAGCCTACCCAGGTGTCCAGCAATCTCAGAATTGTGGTAGTCTCTCAAGACGTTGGTTCTTATGTCCCCTTCTGGTACAAATATCCTGTTGTGGAGCATTAGTGTTGTTCCCTTCAATGAGTAGTCTTTTTGGTAGTGGGCGCTATCCAGGGATTTGGAGAGGTTAGAGATCATGATTTTGGTGAATTTTTCTAGTGTTTAGGCCCTTAGTACTTCTGGTTTGCTGGCTCTGATTTTCATCAATCCCAGGTGAATGCCTAGACTTGCTGTGTCCAAGAGGACTTGGGTGTTGTGGTTGCAAGTTTCTAGGTGGGTAGGCACCAGGTCAGTTCTTCTACTTAGGGCGTCAGGTACCACATTCACCTTTCCTGGCTTGTAGTCTATGGTCAGAGTGTAGTCAGTCAGTTCTAAGGCCCATCTTGCTTGCTGTTGGTTAAGCTGGCATGGTTTGAAGAAGTAGACCAAGTTCTTGTGGTATGTCAGGACCCTTACTGGGTATTCAGTGCCACATAGGTATTGGCGCCAATGTTTCAGGGTCTTCATTATAGCTAGCATCTCCTTGTCATATATTGGGTAGTTCCCTTCCGCAGGTAGCATATTCTTGGAGTAATATGCTACAGGATGTAGCATACTATCCCCTCCTTCCTGAAGAAAGACCCCACCCACCGCAAAGTCCAACACATTGGTTTCCAGAACAAAAGGTTTGGAGGGATCTGGCATGGCCAGGACAGGGGCAGAGGTGAAGGCAAGTTTCAAGGTTTCAAAGGCGGTGGTACATTCTGGAGTCCAGTCAAAGGTGACCTTGTCAGAGCAAAGGCGGGTCAGGGGGAGGGTAATGTGAGAAATTTTTTGGATGAAATCCCTGCAATAATTTTCCAGGCCCAAAAAACTTCTCATATCTTTTCTGCTTTTGGGCACAAGCCAAGATGTTATTGCTTCTACTTTATCCTGTGCCATGGCAAAGCCACTGGTCTTCACTATGTGCTCTAGGAATTCAACTCCAGACTGAAAGAATTTGCATTTCTTAAGATTAGTGTGTAAGTTTGCTTGGGAGAGTTTTTCTAGTATAAGTGTCACGGCCCATACCAGAATCCAACTGGACTCCCACAGGGGAGGCAGGCCAGGCCTGGAAGGCCATGTACACTATAGGCGCAATACAGACCAGATAGTTGACGGCAGTAGCAAAGGGGCGCAACTCTCAGTATGGGGCATGACCTGGTTGGCCAGCCCCAATACTGTGATGTAGACAAGCCTCAACTTACTGAAGTCCTGGGCAGGAGGCACATTGGGCAGGGGGGAACAGCAGGAATCTCCTTCATTTTAGGTGGAAGATCCAGGTAGTGAGGGTGATAGTACTCCACTTCAAGGGTGCAGGGGAGACATACAGAGGTTGCAGTAGTATAGCCAGGTGGATATGGGTAGGCAAGATTGTATTGTGTAGTGAATTCACAAATTGATGTGAAGAGAATAATTAAATTGGAGCAAAAATAAACAATCCTGCAATAAGATAATAATTTCTGGGCATAAACTTGCTTTATTTAAGATGTCAACAGTGAGGAGGGCTTCTCCCCCTCACTAATTATACTTATTTGATTCTCTGTGGCCTTTTGTGCCACCAGGGAACTGATGGCATCATTTGGTGTTGAATTTGCAATTTTTACCAGAACCTGCATACTTGGGCAAGGGGCTGATAGCTCATTGGCTGCTATAACATGAATCTTTGTTGAACTACAGCATGCCAAGTTGTCACAGTTATTTATAGTTCCCACAACTAATTGAGTGCACAATTTTGCAATCAAACAATCACAATCCCAATGTATAGCTTCCTGATAGGTGAGAGGCCCAAATTTGATATAGGATCAAAGCCAGGGATTTGAGGCTCATGTGCCTCTCAAATCCTGGACCATTTGCTAGTCAAAAGGGGGTTTTCTCTCCTTGGAAAATGCTTTATACAGGTTCCCATGCTGTGGATTTTCTCAACTCTATGGAGGCCAGCTGACTGTCCAGGGCAATCTGGGCCCTGACAATAAGGTCCAGGTGGCGCAGGTGTTCCTTGTGAGTCTTGCTGTAGATGAGAATGTTGTCCAGATATGCCACACAAAAACGGTCAAGGTATTCCCCTAGGACAGTGTTAATCATCCTTTGGAAAGTGCTGGGGGCGTTGCAGAGGCCAAAGGGCATTACAAGGTATTTGTACAACCCATATTGGGGTTTGAAGGCCATCTTGTAATTGTCTCTGTCCTTGATTCAGATTTGGTTGAACACATCTCTAGGATAAATTTTTGAGTAAACCTGGGCTCCAGTCAGTACATCACAGAGGTTGTTGGCATTGGGGATGGGATAGCGGTTCTTCACCATAATGTTGTTCAGTTTTTGTTTATTTACTCATGGAAACATCCCACTATCTTTTTTTCCTACAAACAGCATGGGCAACAAGAAGGGGGCTTTTGACAGTTGGATGAACCCTTTTTTGTCATATCCTCAAGATATGCTTTCAAGGCTACTTGCTTGCGGTGGTTACAGCTGTAGATGGGGCCGTGGTGTGGTTGGGTCCCTGGTAGCATGTCTATGTTGTGGTTATAGATTAAATGGCTGGGTAGTTTTGTGGCTGCTTCTTCACATAACACATGGTTCCATCTCTATAGGGGGTAGGCAGTATTCCAACCCTAGGTTCTACCTTTATGGTCAATAGTTTGTTGGTAGGGGATTGGTCATGGCTTATGCAAAAAGGAACAGCGTCACAGAATTAGGTCAGCCCAACATGGCAGTTTACTTGCAATAGTTCAGGATCAGATCATGTCTGTTGGACCAGGAGTCATCCAGTATAAGGGGGTAGTCCTGACAAGAGGATCAGGGACAACGGGTATACATTGTGTCCAATGGTCAACAAAAGTTCTTATTCACACTTATAGCGGTGTCCAAAGAGCTGTTTCTCATGATTACTTATAGGCTACACTCTGAGGCTGTCAAGCCTAATTCCTCTGCTAGGCTGTCGTCAATGAAACTTTCATCTGCTCCTGTATCAATAAAGGCTTCAATATGGCGCTTGTTTCCTGCTAATTCTATGGTCACTTGGATGAATTTGTAAGACTGGGAAGAAGTGTTTATTTGCGCCAATGAGATTGGGGAAGTATTATTCTTGGGGCAGGCTCTGGTCAAGTGGCCCGCCTTGTGGCAGTAGAAACAGAGTCCTTTGCATTAATACCATTGGAGCTCTTCAGGTGTCATCCCTGTTCTGTTGGGGGTTGGTGTTTGGGGTTGGCGGGTCTGGGAGGGGCCAGCGTTCTCTTGGTTCATGATAAGACCCTTGCACAAGGGAATTAGCTTGTCTAGGCTGAGGGTGGGCAGTTGATGCTTCAACAGGTCCTTCATTGCTAGGTTGACTCCCTTTTGGAAGATAATGGCTGCCAGTTTGTCCTTGAGTTGGGTGTGGGTTTTCAGTTTGAGGAAATTGTCAATATATGCTTGGATGGGTTGGGGGCCTTGTCAAATTTCTAACAGAGAATTCAGGGCATAGTATCTAGTGTCGCAATCTTCCCCAGTGGCCATTAACTCAGCCTCAAATTTGGCGTAGTCTAAGCAGAATTCTACGTCTTCAGCCATGGCCTTGCCAAACCAGTCTAAGGCGTCCCCCAATAGCATCAAAGCAACCCCAAGGATCTTTTTGGTGTCACTGGCGTAAGAGGGGGTGTTGGTTTGGAAATGCAGGCAGAGGACTGGCATGGTGCGTCAAGCTTCCTCAAGTGTGAGCTTCCCCATCTGAGACATCTCTACCTTTGTGAGGAACTGATTTGCAATCACATTTTGCACTTGGGAGGAGGGAGCTTTGTTGGCATCAGTGGTAGTGATGTTGGTTCTCTTTGGGTCATTTGGGTTCACATTCTTCCACATGGAAGAGATCAGGTTCATGGTCATATTATAGGTGTAATAAGTGATTATCATTAGCAAAAGCATACAAGATGCCCCAAGAATTAACAACATCTTGGGGCTCAGGGTACCAGGTTTAATAAAGATTGCCATAATGTCAGGGATCTAGTCTTGGGCAGCCAGCCCGTTATTTCCAGGGGTAACCTGGGCCGGTTTTTTTGTGGGCAATACCCACTACAAGAGGGGAGCTAACTTAAAAAGGTAGGAGACATACTTTCTCACCCAGAATCACAGGCCGGTGGCTGGGATTATAGTGTCAATCACCCCTGTGTGGGTGATGTACACAATCTCAAACAGCTTACCAGTATGGTTGGTTGGAAGGTTGGGTGAGGAAGCAGACATGGGTTTTGGGGTCACAGGCAGTTCCATGGCTAGGCTGTAAGCAGGGAGATAGTTGAATTCCCCCCTGAACAATTTGGGTGTTAAAAATATCCACAGACCTTGTCAGTTGTATCTAACTGCAGATTGTATGCAGGTCAAAGGATTGAGTTTGAGTATCTTTTCCAGGGTGTAGTCCTTGTACTCAGATTTCAGAGGGTAGTTGGTAAAATAGACGGGTCCAAAGGGTACACCAGAAGAATAGAAAACTGCAGGCGGTGGGGCAGGAGATCTTGAACTGAATTGGTAGATAGCAAATACAAAATAAGGCAATGGCTATGTGAGCCAAAATAACATAACCTTTATTCAAAAAAGGCAATAAGATTTGAGCGCAGAATCTATAGGCATATATAGCATCCTGCCTCCAAACTTAGTATTTCCCATAAGGGCTTCATCAAAATATTGGGGAAAATGCAGGCAGGTGGCCAGGAGGCCCAGGTGCAGGAGCAGGAGCAGAAAAATGGCAACTCAGCTGGATGTTCTCTCATTGGTCAGAACATCCAAATTGGTCACTTGATTTCCTTGATTTTTGGCTGTGGTCACAGGGCCGGGCCCAAAGCCCGTGTTTTCCCTTGGCAGTTGAGTTTGATTGATTACTTGAGAGGACTTCAAGCTCATGAAGTTCACGGGGGCACCTTTTCTGCCTCCATTAGGCAATTCAAAAAACTCCTCCTTTGGAACCATCATAATTGAACATGCACTGGTATTCTGGCTTTGGAACTTAGCAGGGGCTTCAGCTTGTGGGGGCTCAATCTCAGAAAACTGCAAGCGGGTGGGCTCTTGGTCCATGGGGCCCGCAGCCCGCAGGAATTCAGGTTCAGGGTTTGAATCCCACCCTTGGGCCCGGGTTTTGAGGGGTAAAAAATTGTCAATCCTGACAGCTTGCCCAAAGGTTGGGTCTACTAAAAATTACCCCAGAAATAGAAGACAGTATTACCCACATTATAGATCAATTTAAAAGGGAGAAACTTTCAGCCTCAAGGGATATACTGTCTTAACCACTATTATCTCTCCAAAGCAGTCCAGCTAGCTAACAGATATAGTGACCCTTCATAATAACCCCTTTATTAAAATATACATAAAATATTGTCTATACTGTTTAAAATTAGACTATTATGAAATTATCACCTTTTCAAAAGATCATGATGATGAATCCACTATCTGGATTCAAAATTGCTAGGCTTAATTCTTTTTCGATGGGTAACTAATTGTCTATGAGCCACTTAAAATCTCAAGAGGATACCTTGATGAACCTAAAATTGTAGTTGAATAAATTTAAAGCCAAACTTCCTTAAGAGCTAATTTATTTAAAGAGTTCACCCAAGGATTCCAATACTGTGTTTGCTCAGGAACATGGGTTTTTAAGGGGTTCAGGGTCCATAAATAATTAAACTGCAGGATACAAGAGAACATACAGCAAATATCTCATCCATATGATATTTAGGGTCTCCCCCTCAGGTCAATTTTACCCCACTTGTGGTACACCTGCTCTTCATATGGCACTAATAAATGCCCTGGATCAAAGCTAAGGACTGGCTGGGTTGGGTGACATTCTTCAAGTGGCTGAGCTCTAATTCCAGTGCACTGTGATGCTTCTGCAAACCTGCAGACCTCAATTCCCCTCTAGCACTTTCCCTACTAGCATCCTGGCATCTTCACTATGTATCATGATATCTTCCTGGGTCTCCTTCCCTGGGTGTGTACAACTCCTTTAATATAAAAAGAGGGCTAAACTAACTAGGTTTGGCTCTCATCCTGGGGGAAGGATCCACCAGGATGCCATCCAGTGCAATACTGAGATGATCACTCTAACAGGGGTCCATGAGGACAAAGTGGGTGACATTGATGGGAGTTAGGTGTTGGATGCCATCAGGGGCATGCCTGACAGAAGCCAGGGGTACATCCTGGGGTTGACATAGTCAGCTGTGAGGACGTGTTGTGAATGCTCATATTCACGCTCTTTTGATTTTGCCTTTGGTGGGTTTTTTTGAGGATGAATCCCTTGCTTTTGCTTTCATCCCTCAAAATGAGTCAATTCTCATAGATAAAAATGCTGCTGTTTGTATTCCTCTCTCTGCGCAACTCACTTTCCCCACCCATGCCTGTGACAAGTGATCCCACTGTCTTTGTATTGTTTTGTGGTAACAGCAAAACATTATATATTCTGTTTTGCTTTCATCAATAAAAATTAAGTTCTATTCACATTTTTGTCTTTGTGTCTCCAAGTACTTTGGCACCTCTCTCTAGCCACAAATAGTAGAGATTTATCATTAAGGGCCTCAAGGTAATTACTTCACCTTCCCTGCCAACTAACCCAAGGCTTAATACAAATCTAATCCTAAGGTTAAGATTTCCCGTTGTGTGTCTGTGTTGCGCCTCAGAACACAACAGGACGCCTCAAGGAGAGGTACCTCATTGACAATCTCAGACATATAGACCAATGTCACTAATAAAGGGGGTGGGGAAGGCATCCCCTGGGAAAGGGAGAGATCTTCATTGTTGGGAGCAAGGTTTTGAAGGCAAACACTACTAGAAGCCAGTACACTACAGGCCCTTCCAGGGAGGTCATCCAGAACATAGAGGAGGCAAGAAGAGTCCTCCCTGACAGAAGTGGTTGAGAGGGAAGAAGCAATATCACACATTAGGAGAAACCACACGCAGGAGAAACAGCACAGGAAGCACTGAAAATATGACAAATTTGATAACTGGGAGTATCATTTTTGAAAATTTCAGAAATTTCCTGCAAATTCTGGGTGGTTGTAGGGACGTTAGTGTTGAAACCAAGTTTCTGGACTTGCCTGCCAACATATCTTACAATACACAGGGGGTACTTGATGAGTTGCCCCTTGGTGTGTCTAACAACATTAACCAATCTGATGGCAATGTTGAACTGTGGGCACTTTCTCCTAATTAGGGGCGCTACCAATTTGACTGCTGATTTCTGCATAAGTTATTCCTTGGCTCTGAACCTTACATGGAACATGCCACCCCCTTGTGGCCCAGTGGCTTCCCCATATAGTATATTAATCACAGTATTCTATAATAAACAACATCTTATTCTATTCATTCTTGTCCTTTCTATTGTACTGTTGTCTTCCCCAAAACAAATAATGAATCCTCACTGGTTCAGTTGCAATATTAGAAATTGAGAGAGTTAACTTCCAGGGTAGCAGGGGGTTTTCTGCTGGTTTGAGTCACTCAAATTTTTACTGGAGGCAGAGAAGACTGCAAAATGATTTCATAGGCCTTTAAAATCAACTTCATAGTTGGGCTTTGCTTTAAAAAAATCAAATTTAAAGTAAGAATATATAGATTCTACCAATAAATTTTATGTTTGAACCTAGTTTTGAAAAGCATATAGGTAAGAAGTGGGTTGGTCAATTTTGGAGCCATCAGGAGCAGGGGAGCCTCCTGGTTGGTTAGAGGAGAAATTTGGCAGGCCAGAGTCAGGGGGTTGGAGAGTTTAGACTAATATCCTTAAACTGGTCTGATTAGTTATGTCCTATGAGTTGAACAGGGTGGTTTAAATCCAGGGATTCAGGGCAGGGAAACCTAAAAACTTGGAAGATTATGATTGGCTAATGTGAATTTGCTTCAAATACAAACAAAACCAAGCTAACAAATAGTCCAAATTAATTAGGGTTTTTTCCAGGTCAGAAATTTTTTTAATGCTGGTGGACGCAGATTGAGAGGGGTAATTTAGAACAGATCTCTCATCAATGGTATGCGCCAAATTCCCCAGAGAATTCAGGGGTTTACCTGGACTTTGCAGTGTTTTTTTGGTTCTTCAAGAGAAAATGGTCTTATCCAGGGCCAAAGGGGGGTGACTTTATGTCTAAGAGGATAGTTAACTAACTTCTAAAAGAAACCCTTTACTATTACTTTAAGTGTCTATTCTCTTGCTAATCTTGTCCATTCTTCACCATGTTCTAGCTTCTAGAAAGCTTCCTACAGAGATGTATGTACTACTCCTCTTTCCCAACACTTGGGTATACTGTGATGGAAATATTCCAAAGCCATAATGCTTATGAATAGGTATGAGTTGTGAAATCCTTTATAATAATAAAAAGATCTCCTTATAAAACTTCTAATTTGCCACTGTTCTGGAGTCATTTTGAACAGCTACTTCTTCAGAAAAAACTTCTGAACGCCTCAGAAGACATCTGGCTATTCCAAACTAACAAGACATGTAACCATAAAGATACAGATTAAGCACTTGAAAATCTGCCTGTGTCAAAATATTCTTCAACTTTCCAGTCAAGCTCCTATTTATAGTGCCTTGTTCTCAAAATTTTCCCCTCAGAATGGCTTTCTTCAAAAGCTTAAAGTATTGCTTCACGGTTTTCTTGGTCATGCTTTAAGCTTTTGACTTCCAACTAATGATATTCATTAGAAAACAAGCCTCCAACCCAACTAATTAATGAAAATTTATAGCTTGAATATTTCTAAAGTTGCATTGCAATCCAAATAGGAAATAAACTCACATTGGTCAAACTTCTTGAAGTGTTAACACTTTGTACACCAAAGAATTAGCTGGTCCCCTGTTCTAGCACCTATCTTCTCTGTGCTCAACCTTGACCAATTCAAATAGTCAAATACTATTTAAATGGGTTTCCTTGACTTTCTTCAACGGTTTGCCCAGATCTTTACCATCATAGTAAAATCAAGGAAAGTATCTCAAAAAACAGCTTTGTATCCTGCTCTCATAGAAAAATACCTCTATCTACTTTAGGGAATCAACCAGGGAACATTTTTCCTGCTATTCTCTCAACGCTCCCCCTTTATTTTGCCACCATAGAAAAAACCAAGGAAAAACAGTTTACCTTTTGCTTCCTCAGAAAATTCTATTGGAGAAATGCTGAAGCGCCTTCTCCATATTTCCCCCAGACTGTTCCAAGAAGATAATAATAGCCTTTCACCAAGAATATCTATTAAGTATACTCTTGAGCCCCTGTCAGTGTCCTCCGCCTAGTCTTAATGTCTAGGACCCATGAGTGACCCATACCTATAATATGCCCTCATCAGTGACCTCCACCTAGGTTAACAGAAGCAGGCATTCCTTCATGCACCACCTGTGACAGAAATCACTGGATAATATGAAGCCGTTTCTAGGTGATGGGGAATTATCACCCAAATCCACATAGAATCAATGATTAACCACCAATGCAGCTTCAGATATTTTTTGTGAAATTTCCAATTGTAACTCCAGGATTAAGTAGAAAAATTAGTCCTAACCAAAGTAGTCCTAGATAAATGACCTGGGAAAGCATCAATGCATCTTTGGCATAAAATTCTGGGCATTGAGAATTGACACAATTTTCATTTTCAAGAATAGGGGGAGGAGCTGCAAAATTGGCTGGCATGAAATTAACATTGGGAGGCACCAACAACAAAGTTCCAGTTGTGGGGCCCATCTTCCAGAAATGATTTGGTTCAGAATCAGATTTTACGGGATATACTGCAACAACCCAATCACAGGATGCATTTTTAAAATCAAAAATTAGAAATTGGGATAAATGATTTTTATTGAGTAAATTTAGGAGGACTCAACTCTTAGAGTTGAAACAGGGAAAACTATTCAATATATATCAGAAAAATTGACTAAGCAATACCACCTGAGTCTTGACCTCCTATTCCTTCCACATTGTCAAGTAAGTATCTGGTCCAGGTTGCAAAGAACCCTTGTGTGACTAGTTTCTGACAACCATACTGATTAACAAGCTCATATTGGGTGACCCTCATATTACGTCAATTTATCAGCGTCAGTTTGAAAGGGGGAGCTGGTTTCAGCTGGAAGACTGGAGCAGCCGTGACCCATTTTTAATCAACTGTTTGGCTTAAATCTGTTAACTTGGTCAATTTTGATACAGGTTTTCTGGCCTTCCAAGCCTTTTTACTTGGACAGACAATACCCGGCATTATGGAATCTACCGTGACATTACCCTCTGCTTTAGCCCTGGGCACAATACCACCATCTGGGAGATGGGATAAGGAGAAATACTTATGGGCAGGTGGGAGTTTCATTGCAGCTAAGGCAAGTTCAGGGTGACTAATAGCAGTGGGATTGCGCTTGTAGAACTAACGGATCAGATCTGAGGAATTTGACAATTGTAGTGGGGAACCCAGGAGTTTTCAGAATCAGGATAACCTTTCCAAGACACCAAATATTCCAAACAGCGGTGGTTCTTGCGGGAAGCCAGAATAAAATTTAACTCATACTCAGGTTCACCTTCCACAAGAATGGGTTGGGAAGAGGGAGTCTCTGTTTCTTTGAAGGGAGTAAGAAGACATTCATGAAAGGTATTGAAAATCTTGAAAGCAGGAGGTAAATCTAGCTGATAGGCGGAGGGACCAATCTGACGTTCTACCTCAAAGGGACCAAATTGCTTGGGACCTAATTTACAACAGGGAACCTTAAGTTTCATATTGCAAGCATCAACCATGACTAGATCACCTGGCCTGTAAGTTGGACCCTCCTGGCGCTTACAATCTGTGTATTCCTTGTAAGTTGTCACAGCAGCGGCAAGAGTAACTTGGAGCTCCTGATGGACCTGCTTCAATGCAGCAGCTTGATCAGTTGCAGCTTCCACGTTGCTAATCAAACAAGGACCCATGTTGGAAGAAGGATTGTAACCTACATTGACATAAAATGGCAATACTTGAGTTGACGTGTGCAGGGCGTTATTATATGTGAAATCTGCCATGGGTAGATTATCACACCAGTCATCTTGTTGTGCATTAGTGTAGCAACATAGGTAGACCTCCAAACTTTGGTTTACCCTCTCCATTTGTCCATCAGATTGGGGGTGAAAGGCTGTGGAACAGTATAATTTGATTCCAAGAATTCCAGTAAAGGCTTCCCAGAACTGAGCAATAAATTGAGGCCCGCAATCACTCACAATCTCCATTGGGATGCCATGTAAGGAAAAGATTCTATTCACAAACAACCTAGCTGTTTCTACCAAAGTAATTGTGGTTGAACAAGGTACAAAGTGTGCCATCTTTGTGAAACAATCAACTACCACCATGGTTGTGTTAAACCCATTGGAATTGGGAAGCTCACCAATGAAATCCACCAACACAAACGTCCAGGGTCCCGCAGCAGGCTGTAGTGGAACAAGTAAACCAGTTGTCTTGTTCCAACTGGCCTTGGATTGAATACATACCAGGCAATCTTGAACAAAGGCTGCTAGCTGCACAGTTAAACATTTCCAGGAAAACTGGCGGCGGATTAGATACACTGTTTTGTTTTTCCCTGGGTGACCAGCCGTTGGACAGGTATGATTGGCCTCCATGATTTCATCCTGAATAGTGCCCTCAGGAACCCACAAGCAACCTTGATGATATAGGACTGAACCAATCTTATGATAACCCTGAGGCTGAACCACTGGGTTTGTGCATGCTAGCGCTAATAGCCTATCATAGCCTTTGGACAAAGGTTGCAGAAACTTGACCTTGGAATACAAGTCCAGGTCTGCGCCCTCAGCTAAGGACATGGTAGCCAACGTAGCTGGCGGAGGTAATACAAAAGAAACCACAGCCTTGTCTGGAATCATAATATGTGTGTTAAACTTGGCATCCATACTAGCATCTGGGAGATGGGAAGGGTTCCTGCTTAGTGCATTGGCCAATTGATTGTCAGATCCCTTAATAAACTTGTAGCAGAACTTGTATCTTGACAGGTCACCATGCCATCTGGATTGACAACCCGACAAAAACCTGGGTTGTCAATAATATAGAAGAGCTTTGTGGTCAGTTCTTACTACAAATGGATGATGTGCTGACATATGGTGATGTCAATGCTTTACCAATTCCACAACAGCCAACAATTCCTTGCCGTAAATCATGTAGTTGTTCTTGAGCATCCATCTTCCGGGAGAAATACCCTACAGGTCTCTCAATCCTGTCACCAGCCGTCTGCAACAGCACACCAGCCACAGTGTATTTAGATGCATTGGTGGAAACCACAAAAGGAAGCTCAGGATATACATGTCTTAACACTGGGGAAGACAACAAAAGAGCCTTGACTGCTGAGAAGGCACTTGCACACTCAGGCATCCAGACTAAAGTTGTCTTTCCACTAGCTGAATATAAAGGGGCGGCCACCTCAGACAAGTGGGGGGTGAATTTCTTCAATAACGTACATGTACCCAAGAAACTACAAAGTTGGGATACTGTCACAGGCGTAGCATACTCTCAAACTACAGCTTCCTTGTCAGGGGCAATGATGTGGCCATCCTCAAAGATAATATTACCCAGAAAGGTAACCTTACATTCAAAGAATTCACACTTACTCCTTTTGATGATCAAGTTTGCTTGGAGAATGCGCTCTACAACTGCCAACAAGTGGACCTTATGAACTCCTCATCCGGAGAAAAAACCAAGATATCATCCATATATGCAATGGCACAAACACCTACAAGATCCCCCAGGACTGAATCAATTAACTGCTGAAAGCAAGCCAGGGCATTCTTCAATCCAAAAGGCATTGCACGGAACTGGAAGATACCCTTCTTGGTTCTGAATGCTATTAATCATTTCATTCATTATGCAATCCTGATTTGATTGAAAGCATTCAACAGATCCAGTTTTGAGAATAACTTGGTCTTCTCAACGCACCTAGAGATCTGTGCTTTGAGAGGTAAAGGATAAGGATCCGGAATTGTAATGTTATTCAAATTCCCGTAGTCAACACAAGGACAAAGGGACCCATCAGACTTCTGAACAAACAATAATGGGGAGCAGATCAATGAAGCCTTCTTAAAAATTTAGCCTTTTGCCAACATGTTACAAGTCCACTCTTCCAAACATGCGTCTTCCTTCAAGGTTAAAGGGTAAATAGGAGACAAAATTCTGATCAGATCAACAGTAACCTTAAAGTCAAAGTCAAATTGAGTGTGCTTGGGAAGGACCTTGCCTCTGGTGGCATCAAATGCTGCAGACCAGGGTTGCAAGCATGCTGGTAAATCTGAACTTAAAGGGACAGGGACAGGAAACAATTGTATGGTCTGTGATGATTGCTCCAATTTAGACATATCCAACAGCAGAATACAAATAGTTATACCCAAAGAGTGTTCCACCTGCAGCTCATTTTTCTCCAGTAAGGTTGATACATTATGATCTCTCCACCAACTCACTCCCAAAATGATAGGATACATCAGGGTAGAGCAAACAGAAAACCTTGCAGTAAAAGACTGACCTGCAACTACAAAAGTAACTGGCTTCTTCAGCTGGAAAGAGGGAAAGGTCTGATAGTTCCCACCCCTAACAAGCATTCCCAAGTGGTACTTGAGTTGTAGCAAGTTGGCAGTCTCCACACTCATGAAATTTTTGAAAGCACCTGTATCCAACAAAATAGCTGGCTGATAGATAGTCTGACCATTATCAATGCTACCATAGATCAAGAAGTAACCAGAAGTAGATTTATTTGCAGCAAAGGTAGCAATCTTGGCAGGGTCTTGTTTTTCATTGGCAGTACAGACGGCAGCTAAGGAGGCAGGATGCTCCTGGAAGTAACGCTCAATCATTTCTTGGACAGCAGCTGGAAGAATGGGGTTATCACAATCAATAGGAACAAGGGGCAACTCTTTGGACGTAATCACAGAAGGTTTTGTAGCTACAACATGCTGAAGCATCACCAAGGAACTATCAGGACCAGACACTACAGAAGCCTCCTTTACATCATCAGGTTTGTTCACCACAATGCCAATTGTAGCTGAGACAAGCTAGGGGGAGAACAATCTTGGCTTTGGTTGGAAGGGACTACTGCAGAGCAAGGACCAGAAAACCAGGAGCGCACAGCAGTTTTATCCTCAATTACCAATGTACCTTGTTTGGAAGTAGACAGATTTAAGACCAGAGAAAGAATTTGGCTTACCAGGGCCTCAGTTGTGGTTGACAGGGAATCCCAAACCGCCAAATCCTGGGCAGTCTGGTCAACTGCTAACCACAATGCTGAGAGTTTATTCACCTCAGGAACATCAATTGTACAGCAGTAGGTAAGGAACTGAGGAAGGAATACCAAAAGCGGAGTTGTACCCTGATGGAAGGTGTACAGCTTACAATATACTTTGAGCTCCTCAATAGATACACACAAATTTTTTAACAAAGGGTATAGAGATGCACTCTCAGTTAAAACACGTGTATTGCGCTCCACCACAGACAACAACCATTCACAAGCATCTTCAGAAACCTTTGTCATCACATGGTAAACTTGGGATTTGTGACTAAGGCTTGAGCCGGAATAAAATGATAATGCTGGCAAAATTTCACGCAAAATCTCATCAGTGGGTGGAGCAGGAAAATAATCCAGATGCCAAAATGACATGACACAACAGAAATAAGAAACAGAGGATCCAGTCTCAACAACTGCAACCAGAGATGGAAACCACAAATTAAAGAAAAGCCCAAACTGAAAACTCAGAAATGAACTGATGCAAATAAACATGGTAAACACAGATATCTTGACAGAGCAGGAGAAAAGAAACACAAATTCATGACAAACTACTTCCAAAAACTCAGAAGTAGAAGAGTTGAGTAATGTGACGGAAATCACTGGATAATATGAAGCTGTTTCTAAGTGATGGGGAATTACCACCCAAATCCACATAGAATTGATGATTAACCACCAACGCAGCTTCAGATATTTTTTGTGAAATTTCCAATTGTAACTCCAGGATTAAGTAGAAAAATTAGTCCTAACCAAAGTAGTCCAAGATAAATGACCTGGGAAAGCATCAATGCATCTTTGGCATAAAATTCTGGGCCTTGAGAATTGACACAATTTTCATTTTCAAGAATGGGGGGAGGAGCTGCAAAATTGGCTGGCATGAAATTAACATTGGGAGGCACCAACAACAAAGTTCCAGTTGTAGGGCCCCATCTTCCAGAAATGATTTGGTTCAGAATCAGATTGTACAGGATATACTGCAACAACCCAATCACAGGATGCATTTTTAAAATCAAAAATTAGAAATTGGGATAAATGATTTTTATTGAGTAAATTTAGGAGGACTCAACTCTTAGAGTTGAAACAGGGAAAACTATTCAATATATATCAGAAAAATTGACTAAGCAATACCACCTGAGTCTTGACCTCCTATTCATTCCACATTGTCAAGTAAGTATCTGGTCCAGGTTGCAAAGAACCCTTGTGTGACTAGTTTCTGATAACCATACTGATTAACAAGCTCATATCAGGTGACCCTCATATTACGTCAATTTATCAACGTCAGTTTGAAAGGGGGAGCTGGTTTCAGCTGGCAGGCTGGAGCAGCTGTGACCCATTTTTAATCAACCATTTGGTTTAAATCTGTTAACTTGGTCAATTTTGATACAGGTTTTATGGCCTTCTGAGCCTTCTTACTTGGACAGACAATACCTGGCATTATGGAATCTACCATGACACCACCCCTGTTTTAACTCCCCAAGTGGTAATATTGATTGTTCCATCACAAAGTACCCAAATCCACTTCCCAGATACCTTCAGATTATTAAGTTCAACAGCTGCCTACCCAGAAAGCCACCCCAACAATGGTTCTGGGCATCAATGCCTGCACAGCAGCAGCAAGGCTTCTTTAAAGCTACCCATGCGCCCCAGACAGAGAGACTTTACCCCCACCCAGGATAACTGATCCCACTGCATCCTCACCTTGGGGTATAAGGATACATATCCCTTTGATATAATCACCCCTGGGTGCTCCTCTACCCTTCCAGAGCACCACAAGGGGATACCTTACTAACATCCCATGGCAAACCCCAACCACCCTGTTGGACAAGCAAACAAAGTACTAAGTATTCCCCTCTTCCAGTGAGCAGTTCTACTTGAACAGCATCCCCGCGCCTGCAAAGCAACCCAGGGGGGATCTGCCACACCTTCCCAACTGCCTAACTGTTGCCGGGCTGGCTGCCCACCCTGGTGCTAAACTGGTTGGCACCAACTGTGATGGGGTATTTGCTGGCCCCCTGTACCTGGCGCTTTTGAGGATCTCATCTTTTCAACATTTGGGGGATGTGCCTTGCCACTGGTTGGTTAGGGGTTCTGTCCCCCCTGAGAATCTTTCTATTACCAGCTGGGTGGTGTCACTGGTGCTAGTTGGGCCAATTTGTTCTGCACCCATGTGCAGTCAGCCCCAGGAGGGTGCCTGTATGGCTTAGAGTGGGTGCTGTGCTGGGGGCACTTTCCCATGACTATAGATGGTGGATCCTTTAGGGATCTCTGTTTTTTGGGAAGGGTATGAAAAGTGTTCCTATCTTTCAGTGATGAATGGGTGGTTTATGCTGGCCAACACCACTCTGTGTCCTGTGAGAGAGGGATGTGGTTGAGGTCTGTTGGCACAGTGTAGCAAATTGTCCTGTGAACTGCTACCAGCAACAAGGTGACACTATGGGGATCAAGAAAAGCTTATAAAATATACAATGGTAGCCCTACTAGGCAACAGTAAATCATACCTGGAATCAATGCATTCCCAGATTGACAGGTGAGTCTCTGGATGGCAATCTAGAGGCAAGGCAAGTTGGGGATGGTGGTAATTATGCAATAGCGTACTCAGATCTCCAGATTTTCCTATCATGGTACTTAGTTAAATCACTTTCCTGTATTGCCAGGTGCTTTTGCCACCCCCAGTGGATATTCAAGGCCCATTGGGCCCGCTTAAAGGGCTTTTCCAGGGCTTTTATTAAGTGTTTGGAGATATTTCTGCCCTAAAGAGCTTCCCACTAAAGGTGGATCTGCTGCCTTGCTCTATTGGGTTAACCTATCATCCAAGCTATCCCCTAAATTTTTAGGTGTGGGGGATTGCTAGATAGCTGGGGGGTGATAGAGAATACACTTGATCTGTTATGGGATTTGGATCACCCCCTGCAGGGTATTGAGATGGTGTCTGCAGGGCTTCCTTACTAGGCACTGATTGGATTATTTTTTAAAAAATGTTGGAGGATTCAGTATGTTGTATAGATCCCAGAGCCTGGTTATGGGTTTAGTCCACCTTCCACACCTGATTGATGTAGGGCTTGGGAGGTTTCTGGATGGGGTGGTAGATTAAAGATGATGACCATGCCATGAGGGTTGAGAAGGGGTGGTTGTATTTAGATACAGGGATGTATTCCAGGCTAGACCCCTACGGGGTTCTGAAAGGGTATACCTGTCCAGATGGATATATGTGATGGTAGGGTGGTGGTGTGCAATTGGTGCATTGTGAGGTTGTAGTAAGGGTAAGATGGCTGTTGTGAGTAGTTGATTTATTGGGGTTTGCATAAATTGGTTGGATGTGCATATAACTAAGATGTAAGTGTTTATTGGTGGGTGCACAAAGGAAGATGGGTGTTTCTAGATGAGTTAGGGTTAGAGATAAATGGGTTAGGAGGGGGAGTTTTTATATTTGATATGGTAAGTTATGGTCTTTAGTCAGAGTATTAGGGTTATTTGTAACTATGGAGCTAATATCCAAAGTTGATGGACATGGATGGGTGATTTATTGTTTGAAGTATGGGGAGGGTGGCAAGGGAAGGGGTTTTGGTTTAAAGTGGGGAATCTGGTTTGTTAAGGTTGAGGGTGGGAAGTGTATATTCAAGGTTTGTAAATCGGAGGGGATCTTATTCGGCGATTGTTATCAGTTGAGGGGTAAATTGATGGATTTCCTAATTGGGAAGTGGGGTTGGGCTTGGCGGATCGGTTGAAGGTTGTTGTAATAATAGTTTCTTGAAGTGGGTTTATTTTTAGATTTAGTTGGGAAGGGAGTGGGGTTGATTGTTTCCAGCGAGGGAGAAGAGAAGGGACTTGACATCGTTTAATATGTCTTGGTGCAGGCATATGAGGGTGAGGGGGTTGACAAGGACAAGAAAGAGTAGAGAGATGGTGAGAATGCAGTCTTCGGTGATGGAGCGTATGTGGTTCTGGATCAGTTCCTTGGAGAGGATGAAAAGAGAGGGGAGCATGACCAAGTCATAAATCAACATGAGGGAGCAGATTCTTAGGACAACCGTAATCTTCTTGAGGTGGTTGCTGCGCAAAGTGGCGCGAGGGTGCCAATCCAAGAACGTGGTCGCCAAATCGATGCTGGTGAGGTAAGAGTGGCAGATGGCAGGGTAGGCTACGTTCACCGCAGTAGCACTGAACACTGTCCATGTAACAAACAGAAACATGCACAAGCGAGGGATATGGCCCTTTGATTCTAGATTGGGATAGAAGAAGCGCTTAAAGGGGGAGAGGGTGAAGTCCTGGTTGAAGGCGTTTGCGAGGAGAAAGCAAAACAAGATCCCCTGCTGGACAAAGAACATGTGGATCCATGCCTTTGTGTTGATCTTGCGTCTGAGAAAGATTGCCCAGCAGCGAAGGAGAGCAAGATATCCTATGCACAGAACAGAAGTTGAAATGAACAAACACATGAACAATCCATCGAGCTGGCCAAACCAAACATTGTCAAAGATGCCCATGTCGCCTGTGCCTTGGTAGTAGGCGTACAGGCCCAGCTTACTTGCAACCAGACAAACATCGCTCAGCGCTAGCAGCAGCGCCAAGTACATGTCTGGACTATTCAGGCCCTGGCGTAGAATCAGCTTCAGCGTCACGAGATTCAACAGCAAGCCAAATATCTCCACATACACCGCTATTTTCCCTAACTCATTAGTCAACCAACATAGAAGCCTTACCCACAACGTCACGCATTCTTTGCGTACCCCTGTGGACTTGCCAAGAGTTATAAGCTTCCCAGGGTCGCTTTCATCTCTCGGCTGAACATTGTGCGCCACTTACCCAGACTATTCTGTTCCAGAAGCTTCGATGTATACAAACGAATCACTTTAACCCAAGCCTCAACAACTACACCCCCTGTTGTTTCTACTTGAAGCGGTAGTTGCACTGTAAATATCAATCCTTTTCATCAAAATCCCATGCTCCAGCGCCCATCTCCTGGGGAATTGCCTTCATTGGAACATCCTAGAATAACCCACACCCTTCCAATACACGCAACATCTTTAAACCAATCCATTGTCCCATTTAGCTATTTGCGATTTAAATTCTAAATTTACAAAACAATTTCACTAAACATATCCCCCCATTAAAAATCAACTCCCCAATAAATAAATTTGTATTTTCCGATATAATTTTCTTTTTAAAAATTAATTTAATAAACGAATTTTATAATTGAATTTAAATATTAATTTTAAATATTGCTTTATAGCTGAATCTTGTAAATTAAAAAACCGTCCGTAAAGATGATCTGTGTAATCCCTTAATAAATATCCACCCAGTTTCAACCGACTTGTTAAAAATTGAATGAACAACATGTACCAGATAAAAGTCACAGCCAAGCAGTGACGTCATAAAATAGATCCCGAGGTGATTTGTTAAAGAAATGAACGGTAAGCCTAACTCGCATCAAATCATCTACCCCATTTTGCCCTTTTGTCGAGATGAACTAGGCTCACTAGTTGCCTCAACTTTGAAGCTCCCGCCACCCAGCATCATTATTAAATCATCAATCCGTTCCAAGGCTGTCCTCGGCCCACTCTATTTTTGCAAACCCACGCAGTTTTATCCAAACTAAGCTGCTCGTCCCAGTAAGGAAATCCAAACTGTGACCGCCACTTGGACGTTAATTGTGAATCAAACTCAAATCTAAGGCCCAAACTGTCCCCCTTTAGGATCCACCTAATTCTGCTGGAAACATACCACCAATGCCCAATACTTATTTCCAAATCCTGACCACAAGAAATGGTCAGGAATGTCCCGACAAGCGTATCCACTACAAATCAAGCCTTGTGAAAATACTACTGCCATCATGGCTCACCAATAATTATTCAATCCCATTTTTATCTTGCCGATACATCGCCACCTTCTAGTGCCTTGGTTTTCTCCCTAGAAAATCCCTAATTGCCATCATCATTGCCTATTAACCTATGTTTTTTTGGATTATTTTAACTGTTGATCCATCTTCACTTATTCCCTCCCAGGAAATCATTTCTCCAGGGAGTGACTCATCCCACCAAGTAGAGTGCCCCAAGCCTTAACCCATATATCCTACCAAAATCAACCCCTCAATTTTCTAATGGAATGCGTCTTACAAACCCATATAACATATATGGACACTATGTATAATACCTTTAAAATCTCACTTTTTTCCATCATCCCAATCAGCATTGTAGAGCCCCAGTGCAACAGCCACTGATGTTACATAATAGCATATCCTTATTAGCCAGCCTCACCCAGTACTATACCATCCATCCAACCTTTCTTAAAACCATATACCAATCAGCTTCACTGCAGGTGGATGCTCTAGCTTGCAGCTTTCTATACCCCACCAACATCTTCAACCAGAGTTGAAGCTAAATTTAGGAAGGTTTACCCCCATCAATGAACATGATACCTCTAACCCCAATAACAGCTCCTACTATACACAACAAGCATAATCTACCCTGAAATCCCTCCAAATTCAACCCAAGAAGAGCTGGGGTAACCCCCATAAACCATGAACATTCAGCTACAGCCATGACAGCGGATATCAACGCTTCCCCCAGCTCCAGCTATAGCTGATCTAACCCCGTATTATTTAGCAGGGAACACCATGCCATATGTTAGGCTATGAACCCATGCTTCACAGCAACTTTTACTTTTCCTGCTCTACCCTCAGGCCCCAAGATACTTTTTAGTACCTTAGGATACCCATGAGGTCTTCAGGGCATCAGCTATACATAGATTGTTGTGATCTAAGGCGCGGCACAGAGTCACAACAGGAAATCCTAACCTTAGGATTGGATTTGTACTAAGTCTTGGTTAGAATGGTAGGGAAGGCTATATGATTACCTTGTGGCCCTGATTGATTAATATCTGCTAGACATGGCTAGAGAGGCGCAAAAGAACGTGGAGACACAAAGACAAAAATGTGAATAGAACTTAATTTTATTGGAAAATAGGAAATGTATTATATAGTGGTAGACAATAACACAAAACACTGCCAGGACGGTAGGATCACTTGCCACAAGCATGAGTGGGGTGAGTGAGTTGTGCAGGATCAGGAAACTGAACAATTGAATTTCCCAATTTGGAGCCAGAATCTTTTCAAAGGGCGGAAGCAAAAGAGAGGGATTTATCCTCAAAATAACCCAACAAAGGCAAAATTGAAACAAGGTGAATGGCGGCATTTACAACATTGCCCCCCTCTAGATTGACCTTAGGGGGTGGTACTTGTGGAGGAACTTGGCATGTACACAAGCAAAAGGTCAACCACTAGAGAGGAGTTTTACCGTATACTCTGACCCTCACTTGAAGGTCACTTCCAAGGGCCCAATCCACAACAAGTCTAGCTTATGAGCTCGTCCTCCCACTCTATGTTGATAGTAGAGAACATGATCCCCAATGTTGAACTTGAGCAGGGGGGATCTCCCAGCATTGTCAGGGGAGAGCTCTAGCAGCTTGGTCTTATAGGCAGAAGCCTGGATATTAATTATTTGGTTAACTAGGTCCTTGATGTGCTCATCAGGATTCATGGCCTTATCAAAGGAGAGTAGGGGGCCCCCAAGAGCAACAGGGCAGTGGCTTCACAACCATACAGCATAGCAAAAGGGGAATAACCGGTGACACAATGTTTGCTAAGGCAATAGGCAAAGAGAGCAGCAGGTAAGTATAGGTCCCAGTTGGCGGGGTCAGAGTAAGTGAGTTTCCTCATGATAGAAACCAGAGTTGAGTTTGCGCGCTCAACTGCCCCATTGGTGGAAGGATTATAGGGGGCAGAGAAAGACTGATGAGACCACAAGGCTTCAACCACAGAGGTCACTAACTTGGCGTTGAAGTTAGTCTCATTGTCAGACAACAACACTTGAGGGCAACCATGGCAGAAGAATACATCTTGCAGCAGAAAGGCGGCGGTTGTCTTGGCAGTGATGTCTTTAGTAGGGCGGGCTTATACCCACTTGCTAAAATGATCAACAGCAATTAGGATAAAGCAGCAACCAGAGCAGGAGCAAGAGTGAGGCCTATAGCGTCAACACTGACAGTGTGAAATGCGTGTTGAGGGGGACTAGCTTGAACTCATGAGTGGTGGCTTTAGGTCATTGAATTTAGCAATCATGGCAACTAGCAATAACATCTGGGATCAGTAAGCAAAGATTTTCCCAGAAGTAATTCTTCTGGAGCCAGGCATGGGTCTTGGCAACACCTGCATGTCCCGTCTCTTTATGAGCTTGGAGCACCAATAAAAGGCAAAGACTAGGCCTTACATATGGCAAGTAGTGGTCTTATACTTTCTTGAAAAGCTGATTGTCACAAATGAGGGTATCTTCAGATATCATAGAAAGGGCGACTTGAACTTCCTCTGTCTTGCTCTCCCATGACAAAGGGTATCCAATTAGTTCATACAACCGGTCAGCCTCAGCAGGGTATAGGGCGAGGATGGGCATTCTGGATAGTCCATCAGCATTCTGATGTTAAATCCTGGGGCATTACAGCACAGTAAAGTCATGCCCTTGAATTCAGAGAGCCCATCTAGCTAGTTGTCCTTCTGGTTCCTTGAGTTGTTGTAGCCATTTGAGCAAAGCATGGTCAGTAACCACAGTGAAATGGGTGCCATACACGTAATGGTGGAACTGCTTGACAGCATGCAGCACAGAGAGGCATTCCTTCTTGATCATACTGTAATTTTTCTCTTTCTTATTCAGGACACAAGAGATATAAGCTACAGGGTGATCCACACCTTCATTGTCCAGTTGAGCCAAGTTAGCCCCAATAGCAGGTCATTAGCATCAGTATATAGGATGAATTCCTTATTGTAATCAGGATATACTAAGATGGGAGTCTCTTTGAGTTTTTTTTGAGGGTTTCAAAGGCTTTTTGTTGGCTGTGGTCCATTCAAAGGGGACGTTACATAGCAGCTGGACCAAGGATTTGCTAGTGTCCGCAAAGTCAGGGATGAATTGCCTATAGTATCCCATCATGCCCAGAAAGACTTGGACTTCTTGCAGGTTGGTGGGCAGAAGCATTTTTTCAATGGCCTCAACTTTCTTAGTCATGGGGTGAATTCCTGTCTGAGTCACCTCATGCCCCAAGAACTCAAGGCATTCCTTGAAGAAGGCACACTTAGATGGTTTTAACTTAAGTCCAGCTTCACAAATCTTTATGAACGCCTCCTTAAGATGGGTCAGGTGATTGTTGAAGGTAGCACTGAAGACAGTTATATCATATAAGTGTACTAAAACACACAGGAGCTTCAAATCACAGAGGATGGAGTCCATGGCTTGTTGGAAAGTAGCTGGAGCATTGCAGAGCCCTTGCAGCATTTGTGTAGGCTCAAAAAACCCTTTGGAAGTGATGAGTGCAGCCTTCTGTCTATCTTTGGGAGAGAGATCAACTTGTCAGTAACCAGAAGCCAGATCCATGGCAGAGAAGAACTTAGAGCCCCGAAGGCAGCAGAGAGCATCATCAATGCGTGGTAAGGGATAGGAATTCTTTTTGGTTAAGGAATTCAAGTGTTGGTAGTCCATCACAATATGATGACATCCATCCTTCTTCTTCAGTATGAGTAAGGGAGAGGCCCATAGACTTTGGGAAGGAGCAAGCAGTCCAGCATCTAGAAGTTTCTTGAGCTCTTTAGACACCTGAGCATCCTCTACTTGACTGTGGCAGTAGAGTTTAGCACAAAAGGGGGAGCATCACCAGTATTAATCTTGCAAATGACGCCTTTGACTAAACCATAATCAGTGCTATCCTTAGCAAAGATATCTGAAAACTGATCTGTTAGGCCAAACACCTCTTTCCATTGAACCAGAGATAGCCTCGGGAAGTCTTGAGTGGTGAACAATGATAGGACTTGCGGCTCATCCTCAGGTAAGTTAAAGTCCTAGAACGTACCAAAAGAATGTAGTGATAGGATGTTAGGAGCATTTAACAACCTGTCATAGCCAAAAACCTGCCCTCTAGACACTTGTATGGGGAGAGAAGTCAAGTTGGTGACCAGCAGTTGAACAGGGTCTTTATGAGAGACATCCAAGATTCTGGACAGAGATAGGGTTTGTTGCATCCTAGCGAGGGAGGAGAGTACAACTCTAGGAATGTACGCTCAGGTAGCTCATACAATATTCGGGAGTCTAGGATAGCCTAAGACTTGGGAGGAATAGTCACAGCAGAAGTGGCCAAGATAGGAATCCCTTCTGACGCAGGACAAGCCATAGGAGGGCACTTCATGTTGAAGGAATGGGTACAGTATTTTAAAGTGAAAACACCAGTGGGATATTCCAAGGCACATGTCTTGAGGCGCTTCCTGGGAACTTTAACTGGCTCTTCAAAGATCAAAGGGACCTTGTACCCTAAGATAGAGAGGTAGCTGTCCTTTAAATTGATGACCCCATTGTATTCTCTAAGGAATTGGATACCAACTAAGAGGTCATAACTCTCATTCTCTAAGACAACAACAGGCGCGGCCAAGATTAGCTTGCCAAACTGCATAGGAAGAGCAGAATAAGCTCCTATAGCGCAAGTCATGGACAGCCCAGCTGTGCCATACAAATGGTGATAGTTAAGGTTGGGGGAAATTTTGAGCTTCTTGACAAGCTTTGAGGAGACAACATTAACAGGAGACCCTGTGTCTAAAACAGCCTTAATCTTCACCATTTGGATAGATATTTCCACACAAGTGGTAGTGCAACCAAAGAGAGGGAGGACAGCCAGAATGTCTTGGGATTCTTCTAGTTCTTTGTCCCACTTTTTGATCATGCATCTTAGGCCTGGGAACTCCTTATAGACCGTCTGAAGAGGGAGCAAGACAGAGAAATTTTTGAACACAGCGTCAGCAACCTCAGCAGCTTCTTTAGAAGATTTGACAAGCATGGGAGATCTCTTGGCTTGAGTGAGGTAAGGGCAAGAGACAACTTCTTTGGCTTCAGGCAGAGGCTTGGCGGTTGTTGTAGATTTCCCAGAACATAGCTTATAAGGGACTGCAATAGTTTCAGGGACGGCCAGGACAGAATACCCATATGTGTTGGGGTCTTATATATCAGAATTATCCATGTCAGAGTCATCATATGTGTTGTGGAATAGCAGCAGAAGTGAGGAGCCTCAGTGTCAGCAGGCTCAGAGTCAGCAATGGAGGGGGAAATTGAAGGAGACTGGGAAGAATTGTTAACCAAGAGTGTCTCTGCCTCTAGGTTGACTGTTCTTTTCCCGCCTGTTCTTTGGGATCAGCTCCTTCAACTTGAGGATTGGTGTAGACTCAGGAATTGTGACCTATCTGTCCACAGTTATGGCAACCCTGGAGTTGAGGGGGATTATGCAAGTTCATGGTAAGGATAGGTGGGCCACGTGAAGAAAAACCAGAGGTATAAGTGGTACATTTCTCCCGCACAACTGCCCCAGAATAGGTAAGGTGCATATCCTGCAACAGTGTCTTTATGCTCTTCATAGAAGAAAGCATGGCTTTATGGGCCTTGAAATGAAGACACAGGAGCTGGTTAACCTTGAGGGCTTGAGTGCAAGCCATCCATGCTTCATGTGCGGTCAACTGGCAGCTTGTGATCAGTTGCTGTCCTTCCATGTAGAATCTAACTGCAAATTCAGCTAGGGTCTCTTTTGGTTTGAAAGCAATATGCATAAAGGCGTCCTTCTTCACTTCCAAACTAAGGTCACCACCAAATTTATCAATCAGAAGTTGCTTCATTTCTTCCCAGGTCTCAATGGTGGGCAACTTGGGCACTACTACCTCTTGACAGGTTGGGTGTAGTCCGGTTAGAATGTGTTCCTTCTTAAACTCATCTGAGGCTCTTCTCGTGGCAGTTTTGTAGATAGTTAGGAAATCTGCAATGGTCAAGGTTTTAGGGTCAAAGACTTGCTTGAAGGTAGACTTGAAGTGAGATTCTGGAGTTGGGCCGCCATTGTTGCTATCAAGTACATTTCTGCATGGGGATAATTCTGCTTTGGACTTGGTGGGGGGCTGTCTGGCCCACAGCTGGCAAACACTTTACTCAAGGGTAGTCAAGGTTTCAGAAGTGTGGGTGCCTGTATTATTATCTAGGATGGTCTGCCGCTCAGTAACATCCAGGCGCTGACCCTGTTCTGTTACTACCAAAGACAGTTCAGCCAGTTGGGAAGTAAGAGACAAATCCACCAAAAGGCAAGGGGCAAACCTGTCATTTACTGAATTAATCACTTCACTTAACTCTTGTACGTCTTTATCAAGCTCAGAGTAATCTTGCTTCAGGAGGTCCAATTCATTGGCTAGAGCTATCAACTCTCTAGAAAAATGAATGTGGGGGGCTCCTGCCAAGCCAGGACAGCAACTGTCTTCACCAACAACTCCAGGTGGACTAACAACAGACACCATTGCCTCACACAAAACAGCAAACTCTTGTTGCAAGTCAGCAACCTGAGCCGTCAGAGCAAGCACTTGAGAATCAGGCTGAGGGGCTTCAGGAGGGCAATCTTGACTGCAGATAGATGCTCTTAACTCTCAAATGGCATCTCAGAGCCTTGTTCTCTATCTGCTAACTCATCAGATGGAGGCAAAGGCGGGGCATCTGATTTGGAGGTAGACAGTTCATTTACTTAAGTCTGGAGTTTGGCAATGGTAGCGGCAGTAGCAGCTTTTCTTGGTCAAATTCCTTGTCAAGTTTGTGGAGGCCCTTTGCAGCATGGACTGCTACTTGCTGTAATTGGTCAAAGGGGTAAGTACTGAACTTGTTGAGTTGCTGCACAAGTTGTTCAAAGTTGGTGAGATGAGCGTTTAAAGTGGAATCTACTTGGTCATGCCAGGCCTGTTCCAGCTAGTGGAACTCATGAAGACGCTCTCTGACATACTTTGGAATAGACTGGCACATTTTTTCAATGGAGTTGACCAAGAAAGATTGGGAGGTGACAGAGTTGCACTGATTTTTGGATACTAAAGAAAACAGGGATTGAATCCACTGCTGGTAGGCTGTAAAATGATCCCAGTGATGAGTGACTGTGGCTTGTAGCAATGAAATCTCCTGAATGTGGAGCCCTAATACCATTTGATGATGGTCTAAGGCGGGTTATACAAAGGAGGACAATAATTTTTCAGCAGAGCCAGCAGCTGAGAGGAGATTATGTGGAAATTGTGGAGCTACAATCAATTTGTAGTATTCTGCTCAGCTGAACTGAAGCTGGATACAAGGGATGGCTCTATCACAGGCTATTCCAAGGGCTACTGCCATGACTTGTTCCAAGTCAGGGGTACCCAAAGGGTAGGCCACTAGGCAGGGACCACTCCCAAGGTTCAGCACAGTAGGGACAATAGGCAGGTTGGCAATGTCTTCCCCAATAGGAGGACTGGTAATTTCAGGCAAAGTTGGCTCTTGTATGGGAGGAGGCAAAAGTCCTGAAAACATTGTTAAAAAAGGGGTAACCAAGGGGCTTACAGCCCCTGTAGTGAGCACCATTTTTGTTATTATCTGAGGCGCGGCACAGAGTCACAACCAGGAATCCTAACCTTAGGATTAGATTTGTACTAAGTCTTGGTTAGAATGGCAGGGAAGGCTATGTGATTACCTTGTGGCCCTGAATGAATAATATCTGCTAGACGTGGCTAGACAGGCGCCAAAGTATGTGGAGACACAAAGACAAAAATGTGAATAGAACTTAATTTTATTGGAAAATAGAAAATGTATTATATAGTGGTTTATAATACCACAAAACAATATCAGGCCTGTAGGATCACTCCCCACAAGCATGAGTGGGGAGAGTGAGTTGCGCAGAATCAGGAAATTGAACAATTGTATTTCCCAATTCAGAGCTAGCCTCATTTTCAAGGGCAAAAGCAAAAGAGAGAGATTTGTCCTTGAAATAACCCAACAAAGGCAAAATCAAAACATGGTGAATGGCGGCATTCACGACAGAGCTCAAATGCAAAACGCACACAATCCAGTCACTTCCTGAAGCATTCTACATCAAATTTGACAATGTGTGTGAATAATATGATACAAACAGAGAACACATGAGTTTCAATCACAAAAGTGATGAGCTCAAATACAAAGAGACTCATTTTTTGAAAATATTGATTATTTTTGGGACTCAAATTAGAAATAGTGGATTTCAGTAGGGAATCCACCAAAATCTATTCAGGGAATTACAGCATTATTTTTAATGTATGGGCTTCTAAATTTAGAAATTTATGTCAGAAAGAATGTCTCAAATAAGAGCACACATTTAAATAAAATTAGTTCCCTAGAAATACTTTGCTTTTCTGCTTTTAATAGAATTTTTATTGCTTTGTGTTAGTATGAGTTTTTCAAGTGAAGATAACTTTGATGTTGTTGAGGAGCAGTACCAGGAGCTACTCCAAGCTCAGGCTGCTGAGTTAAGGAGCACAACCACTGTGCTTCCTATGTACACCTAATTTAATGCAAACTGTGAGGAGACTGAGCTGTATGTGTCACCAGGCCCATCCATGAGTAGCTTTTCAGATAGCAATATGGTGCTCTCTAAGACCAGGCCCAACCAGCACCTGTGCCACATTCTGGAGACTGGGCAACTGTGACCTCCTCCAATCCAATCCAGCCATCATTTGAGAGTTTAGGCCAATCAGAGCAAGCCCTTCCTAATCCGGGTCCCCTTATTCCTCAAAGTTTCCAAAAACGTCAAATCATAACCAATGAGGTGATAGAGGAGATTATGAGCCTCAAGCAGAGTGGCATAACTTTTTCCAAAAAACCAATTGGCTTCAATTTACCAAGGCCGTAATTAAGCGTGAGTTCCGAGCCCTCTTGAAGAGAGGTGGTGCAAAGCTGGGCAAGAAGCAAAAAAGCAGGTTGACTCTTAGATCAAGGAGGTGTATCCTATAATGCTTGACCTTCTGCAACGTGATTCATACCTCCAATTGACTGAGGTCCATTGCCTACTTGGGCTCCAGGGAATATTCATTGCCAGCCACACAGTGCAGCTCTGGATGCATGGGCTTGTAGTCAGTGTTCTGATTCTGACCAATTGGCCAGCTGATGAGTTGGATGATGGATCTGATTTTCCCTATGACCCTTTGATTGGTGCCATCATTACCCGCTGCCTGTCCTCTATATTGTTCAATGTCATATTTATATCCTATTATAAATTGTCATTGCACGTCCATGATTATGGCACTTTAGGCAAAAAGAACACCTCTAAGGGTAAAAAGAAGGAACCAGAGGGGATTGTGATTGGTGCATTCCTTGCAGTATTCATAAAAGGGACTGTATTTTACCAGACCACAACTAGTTACACCAATGGTTACTGATACAGGAAATTCCTATCTGGTCTGCTTGCTACCTGGAGCTCGGCCAATTCCAGCTTCAAAATCTTCCTGAGCCATCAAATGGAGTGCGCTGAAGTTGCCTCCAAGAAAATACAAGCAGATGGCCACAACGTCTCAATTTCCCTGCTGGACATGCTGATCTTCACCTAGGTAATGTGTTTCTCATCAAAATTGGGGATATCATCCGTGGGCATAACCCTGCAACCTTCATCCAGGTGGTTAGTGTGGCCAACAACCACACTGTGCTATTTCCCTGTCAGTAGGTCACTGACATGTCCAAAAAATGGTGCTAAAAGCTCACAGCAGCAGCTAATCACTGAAGGACCCACAGCTTTCCCCTTGCAATTTCCCAGCATATAAGCCAATTGCTGTCCTCCCTGAGTCTGAATATGATGTCATACATCATGAATTTCTCTGAGCCGCTTAAGGCACTCATGCGCCACTGGGTCCTCCAGATGCCCTAGTCCTGATCCAATCCTCCCAGGTGACCAGCACCAACCCCACCAGCCAATTAAGTCCTCCTCCCTCAATCCAGCCTGCCAACTAGTTTGCACCACCCAATCCTATTCCCCCAATAAAACTTGCCCCCCAAAATTTTATTTTATAATATATATTTGTTTAAATTTTATGTACAGTAGTTTTCAAACCTGTTGAGATAAAAATATAATATTCAGCTTAGAACGTGTGAACTCAGCCATAAAAAAAATAAAAATCAGGGAATTTATATTAAATTATAATATATTTGGATCCACTTTGATTTTGTTTTTAGACTGAGTTCATGCGTTCTAAACTGAATAATATACATTTGTCTCAATAGGTTTGAAAACTATTGTATTTTTTAAAATTATAATATTTATTTTATATTTAAATACAGTGATTATTGATTTTTATCATGCCATAAGTAAAATTTGGCTGCTTTAATATTTATTAACTCTATTATTTTCCATTATAACTGTAATATTTTTGAATTTCTACAATAAAGTGAATTTAAAAACTACAAGTGCTACAGACCAGCCAATTGGAATGGGTGTACATTTGTAGTTTTTAAATTCACTTTATTGTAGTGCTCAAAAAATATTAAAGTTAAAATAGAAAGCAATAGAATTAATAAAAATAATCCATCTCATCATATATACTCTCTGGACTATATGATCTACATATAACCCCTGAGTGTGATTATTGCTTTAATAAATTTGTACTCTGCACATACCTAGCATACCAAGTTAATAACAAATAATATTGTACTCAGACAGAAAACCTAAATGAACAAAACAAGTTGTTCATGATACTAAGATTGGGTTGGTTTACACACTCTGAAGTATATGATCTACATATAACCTGTGAAAGTGGTTATTTTTTTAATAAATATGTACTTTGAGTTGAACTTGGCATACTGATTCAAGAATAAATTATATTATACTCAGAAAGAACACCTACATTAAAAAACAAGTTGTTCATGACACTAAGATTGGATTGTTTTACAGCTCTGAAGTATATGATCTACATATAACCTGTGAAAGTGGTTATTTTTTGATAAGTATGAACTTTGGGTCAAATTTGGCAAACTGATTCAAGAATAAATTATATTATACTTGGAAAAACATGTATATACCAAAATATGTTGTTCATGATACTAATAATGGGTCAGAATATACAATAAATATAATAATATCAATATCAAATGAATGGTATTACTTAAAGCTAATAAAAATTCACACTAAAAAACCAAGATATATCTATTAAAACTCTATTAGATATGATATAATATAATATAATATAATATATATAGTGTATTGGGATAAATTATTGGTATAAAAGCAGTTGGGTAAGAACAAAGAAAAAATGCCAGAATTGGAGGTGATTATAAAGGGATTTGGCGTGACAGTGGCTAAAATCAAAGAGATCAATCAAAAGGTGAAGGACATGCTAAAGGAGGTGGTTTTAGAAGGCAACAAACTAGAAAAACTTACTGTGAAGGCCGTGAAGAAGAAGATACCCAATACTACCAAAAATACTTGCAACCAGCATCCTAAACGTACAATAAGATGTTCTCACTGACCTACATTTCAAGCCACAGGGGTTTGAAACTGGGGAGGCGTGGTCAAAGGATCCCAAGATTTTTGAGCAGCTAAAAAATAAAAAGAAACAGAGACTAACAGAATACAAGAAAACAACTAGTGTCAGATCATGTGAAGAAGCCCCTGTCAAGGAGGCAACAGGTAAAGATAAGAAGTGTTAAATAAAACATCAAGTAAATAAAAAGATTTTACTAACTTTTTTATTTATAGAAGAAAACAAAGGAGTAGTCTTCCAGTACCTAAAACCCTACATATTGCAAACATTTTACAGCAATTATATCTCCTACATAGGGCGTCAGCTGGTCCTGACACCAGCTGCTGCCTCTGAGATGATTAATAAATTTAAAAAATACCCTATGAAACAAGAACAACTTACATCTCTCTAACCAAAGCAAGACTACTCTGAATGACAGGTCTTGGCTTTGGCAGTAGCCCCCAACCTGCACCTTGACCAGTAAGTTCCAGATCTTGGCTTTCACAAGCCCTTTGTCATGCTTGTCTGGGACTTTGTTCAAACTATTCCATACCAAAACCTAGCCAAGATGGAGAGAGGACAAGAAAACGTCTTTTTTTGTTTCCCAACCAAGCACACAAAATCCCATATCCTAAAAAATTTCAAAGAAAAAATAAAAAAGCTTAGCTATACCTCAGCTGTTGTCCTGCCTGCTATTGTAGGCGTCCTTGGAGACTTTGGGGCCTCCTGGTGCTCTAAAAAGACTGGATTACCACCAACAATGGAAAAAGACCTTTGCCACTACGTCCTTTAAAAATAAAATCAGTACCATATACAATAAATTTTATGAATTCTCAGCCCAGTTTTCAGGGCAGAGACTTCACTTGATTGTTTACCTAGGTCTTGTTGTACTGATCTGGATTAAAGCAGAAGTATGCAACCAGTTTGCTGTAATAATAAGCTGGATGAATTTTGCCAATTATTAGATGAAAAAAATTGCCCCTGGATACAGCTCAATAGAGCATGTTATTCAGGATTCAGTTATTCTTGCTTCCACATATGGGATGGCAGCTCCACCAGAAAAAATCATCCTGGCCAATTATATCACACTGCTCCTGTACCCAAGCTGCCACAATTTATATAGTATGGCAACCATGTCAACATACACATTGTCAATAGAAATTACTAGTCTATTTCAACACAATGTCATGGAATTCTGCTGCTCTCGCCCCCTAAAAAGCTCTAAACCCAGATACAATTTTTAAATTATATATATAATTTCTTTAAAATTTAATCTAATCAAATAATCTATATTCAACAAATAAATACATGATAAAAAATAAATATTTCTGTATTTTTATTCATTCATCCTTCCTGCTTTGTTAATTTTTATTACACATGGCAGTATATAATTAGAATCATATAAAAACATGAAATAAAATATCCCAAATAAAGTCATAATAAAAAATATAAATATTTTTTTGTGTTATTTTTTCATTCAATTCTTTATTCATTTAATTTTCTTTGCTTTGTTAATTTTTAATATACCTGGAGGTATACTGGCAGAATCACAGAAATAAAGTCAATATAAATTAAAATAAATAAAAACAAAAATTAAAAAGTAAACTTCAAAAAAAATTTCAGAATAACAAAGCCTTTAATTGATTGGTTGCTTGGATATGCACACAGGGAGAAAAAACTGTGTGGCCATACAATTTGGCCACAGTTTCAGCTGGAAGAGTATGGATTCCAACCTGCAGCAAATTAAACAAATCCTTGGGCCCAGGTGGCGCCCCCTTTTAACTACTTGGTTGATCCACCCAAAGACCTCCTTGATTGGGTTGAGAAATTGAGAATAAGAGGGGAGGAAGAGAAGGCGCAAATTGGATGTGGCCAATTGTTTAGAGCTAATTTCTGCACCAGGCTCAATCACAGGGAATTCCAAGAGAACTTCTGGTACCTTGTAGAGACCAACATTATCCAGAACAATAACGTTGGTGAACCCCAAACTGGTCACTCTGAGGTGCTCCTGAACCAATTAGAGAAATTCCAGGAAGGTCTCACTATTGTGGGAACCCTTGATTATCTGGTAGATCTCTATTCCAAGGGGACTAAGAAGGGCTACTATTGAGTAGGCAACAGACCAGACAGCTGCACAAGGGACATACTGTTCTTTTTACCTTTGGGGACATACCCATACTTGTTACGCATTGACAACGTAAAAGAGGACTTGTCAATGTAGAAATTATTTGACAGTCCCCTTATCCTTGAGAGCAGTAACAGTCTTGGTGTATTTCTGGCTGTAGACAGTGTTGTCTGGGCTATTCTAATTGTACAGAGATACCCTGAGTTTCTTCCAGGAGAATTGTAAACTGTTGACTCCACAGTAGCAAGTGAAAACCAAAGCCTGGATTCTAAAAGTGGACTCAATTTCAGGGATTCACCCATTTGGGAGCCTTTCTCCAATTGAATGGAGAAGAGCCCCCAGGTTAAACTTAACTAATGTGAAACCTACTGTAATACCTATCATTAACATATGTAAAAGATGACCAAATAAGCAAAATCCCCCCAGAAAGGGGGTTAAGTGGTTTAAAAGATAGTAGACACTAGTGTACCTGTAAAGTTACGCCTCCCCCTTAGGCCTCCACTTTAAGCCCTGCCAAATACTTGGGAATTTCTACCAAATTATGGTTGAATATTTATCTGAAAGGTTACTGAAAAAGCCCAAGAAAGGCCATCAATTTAATATTTTAGAATTATTCTGAAGATGCCCCCGCCTAACTCACCCAAGAGACACCTCTGGTTAAATGTCATGTGCAAGAGCGGCCAGGAGCAGTGGTAATTGCATACAAAGCATATTCCTGATGTTAGTTGGTTCAGTTTTCCTTTCAACTATGTCCATTCAAAATTTGTCAAGATCTTCCTGCCTCAAGAAATGCATTTGTATCTGCTTATATCATTGGTTGATTAGTTTGTGATATTCAATCTACCACCCTAATCCTATCACATCACTTTAATGAATGCAAGTGTTGTAAAAGACCTTGCTTCATCATTCTCTACTCTAATAAAGTTCAAAATTTGTTAGTTTAATTTGGCCTTCTGGTTTTTCCTGTTGCTTTTGGTGTTCAGTTGATTCCTTCTTCCCTTTTGCCTCCCAGGAATTGTTGGCAGCAATTTTTTGGTTGTTGCTGAAACCGCAATTTTATTGTGGTTGAGAGCTTGGTTTTATTTCCTCTTAACCTGCTCTCCAATTCTCACAGTACCCCAAGATCAACCAAGGAGCCTTGGGATGAATAATAGGAGAGAACCAAGCTGTTTCTACATAGGGGGAATGGTAACAACATGGATCAAAACAATACCAAATGGAGTCTTCAGATTTATCTGTAAGAGTAGGTTCAGAAGTTTTGAAGTTCACATTAGCTTGCCCATAATCAATTAACACACACAAATCCCATACTATAGGAATGCACTTCATGTTGTTGTCAGAAAGACTATTTTTCTACTAATCAAGGTTTAGAAGTTTGAAAATATAGATTTATTGAACTAAAATAGGAATAAAATTATTGGAGCAATTCCTCTATCAGGGGGAGTTCAGTTTAAATAATGAAAGGAAAAGGAGGTAGGCCAGGTGGTTACCAGAGTATCATGCAGGAGCTTTTGGAAAAGTATTGCCTTGCAGGACTACAGCAGGCTGCAGCCTACACTGCAAGAAGAAGCAAAGTTATTGTAGATTTTTGATTGGCAATCTGGGTCTTTGCAGTGGCCTGGGGGAGTTTCTGGGCCTAGATGATTATTGTTTCTCTGACTTGGTTGTCTTTGGTCCTTTAATTGGTTTTTGGGGATTTCTGGGAGCTTGTGTGGTTTTTTGGAGTCATTTCCAGACTTTTGTTTGGTTAATTCACTGTTTAGGTCACTTTCAAAGCTCATATTGTGGATAGTATTCAGTTTAGCATTGTCTATAAGCCACAGTGTATCTGTTGGATTTGGTTTTAAGGTAGGTGCTATATTTAAATTAAAGATTCTGTGTTTGCTTTGCTTTTGATAGGGTTTTTGCTATTGATTTCCTTAATTAAAACATGTTCATTATTCAGTTTCAGACATGTTTTTGATGTTTTGATCTCCAAACCATTATTAAGACCAATATAATCATCCTTTACATTTAAAAATGCATTTTTGAAATTTTTTCCTTGGTGTTACAAAAGTAACAGTTTCAAAGCCCCGGGCAGGAATTGAACCCACTCCTAGCCACCAGGCAGGGCTAGCGGGCAGGGGAGATTTACCTGCACCTGGATTTTGTCTTTCAAAGCAAATCCAGGTACAGGAACCATTACTGCCCTGGTGGTAGCTGAGGAGCCCACTTTGGGCCCTAAAAGCTACGCCCAAGCCTTGGTGGGTTTGGCTGGGCTTGGGCAGGCTATTTTTAGCTGTCCAGTAAACACAGATCAAGCCCACCCTCTATTAAGTAATTTGGGGTCCCCAGTTGGGGACCCCTTTTTTAATCAAGTTCTTTGGGCTCAAGAGAGCCTGTCAAGCCAGTTCAAAAATGGTGATCAAATTGGGAAAACCCCAAAACCCCAGAAGCCAAACATGCCAGAATCAATGATCAGCCAAGCCAAGATGGACTATCAAAAAGCCAAACAACTGTTCCTGAAAACCCTAAAAATAACCATGAAGCAGCCAACCAAATAGCAGAATCTAAGATGCCAAGCCTTATCACACAGATAGCACTAGAAGAATGCCCAGAGGCACCTGCATGTGAGTAAGTATATATATCAGAAGCACTTGAAAAAGTTCTGTATTGTCATCCTTACCAAATAAAGTTGTTATGAACCTTTGGCTCACCAATCTGTTTCCATACCTATTTTTGATACTCTTCCATTTGCATACACCCAAGCGTCAGTACCATTCTACTGGGATAGATAGTCAGACTCCAGTTGACAAGACAGAAGCCTTTGACTACTAATGTCCACCCAACGCACCATTTGGCCCTGTGCATTTTACTGAGAATCCCCAAATCCTGACCCCAAACCCTGGACCTTGAAAGACTTGCAGTGGTACACCTGCCCAAACGCACCCAAGGAACCCTACCAAATTGTCTGTGACGGCAAAGCAATCACCATCTACCCATTGCTCTTCAACAGGAAGTACAACAATCCTGCTTCCTACCTGGTCCTCATAGAACCTCCCCCAACACCCAAACAAACCATCTCAACCCCCCACTTCTGATGCCTCTGGCCAGAGTAGTCAATTCCTGGGAGTGCTTTACCTAGTGCTCACGGGATTGATTGAATCTGCCTTGCCAGCAGCTGGACCTTGGGCTGTGGCTGGGAAGGCCCTTTCCTACCTGGTAAAGTTAGGTCCCATCATCTGGTGGGCCATTCCAGTACCTGCTTTGGCTCCACCCTCACCTCCTGGAGCTCCACGGTACTCTTGGTATCCTGACACTTGGTGTTATTAATTCCAATAAGTTGTTCTTCCACATTGACTTTTTGAAAGTAATTGTAAAGTCACTCCCACCTTTGGCACTGGATAGAATCATTTTCCCTTAGTGCACCAAGAAATCTGCTCAGATTCAAGCTAAGCCTCTTAATTTTCTTGGGGATTTAGCCCACACAATTGGCAAGCGTTTTTTCCTGGCATATCCTTCTCTGGTGGCATCCACTGACAATCCTTTTTGTGTTCCCACCTGGGAGGAATCTCTAATTAATTTCAACTATTTTTGGCTTGGGCTTGCCCATATTTTAAACAAATTAAATGGAATCAATCAGGTTGCACTACTGTGGAATAAAAAACCACAATTCTACTGGACTAAATGCTGACTTGAACCATTCCTTTATTGCCAGCCAATCAGATTTTAAGCCAGAAATTATTTCAAACCCCTCCAACTCAATGGACTTGTCTTTGCAAAATTTCTCTTGCAACCAATCAGATCTGCAACTTGAGTCAGGTGAATCCTGAATCTCAATCATGTCTCTTAAAGCAAGACAGGGGACTTTTAATTTCCTCCTTGCTCATTCTTTCAAAGTAAATCTCTGCTTTCCTTATCTTAAAGTTTAAATTTGGGGTTCTTTATTGGTCCTCTTTTTTCCTTAGGCTTTTTTAGTAATAGTCTTGTTGTTTCTTACCTTCTCCAGGCCTTCCCTAGCTCCTTTTGTTGTTTTCAGAGCTCCTAGGGTGAAAGTTAGTATTATATCATAGGCCCACCTTTGTTTCTTTTGAAATTCTTGTTTGAACCTGTAATTTAGTATTAGACTCTCTATAAACTCTTACTTTAAGTGCAATTTTGACTCTTGCTTGCTTTGCCTTTGCCCGCACTTCATATACATTCAAAGCAGCACCTCCTGCTGCTTGTTTGATAGTGTACAGCCTGTGGTTTGTCTTCTTCAGTTTGAGAGCTCCTTTTAAGGTTTCCTGTTGCTGGGTGCCTCTCCACCCCCAGTTTTGCTTCAGAAATTTTAGGAAAAATCTTAAATTTGTCTTTCTTTGGTTTCCTGTCCTGAATGCTGGTCTCTTTGGCAAGGTTTGTAGTATTTACCCTGTCCCCAGTCTTGGTGATGATATGGACTACCTCTCCAGATCTCTGGAGTTGTATTTCCTATACATTCCATCATGCAAGGAATGACCCTACCCAATTTGTGTGTATATTTGAGGACTTTCCTGGGCGCGCTCAGGATATTTTGGCTACCAGTGAAAATGTAGTAAGAAGCCTCACCTGCAACAACCTTTAGTATCCCACCCTCAAACCAGCCCCTCTGTGTCCCCAATATTGGACTCCCATATGAATCCCCTCTCAGTGGGTCCTGGTGTTTTGGTCTAATAAGATGATCTGGAGTCCCAATAGCCTTCTCCCCAACGCGCCCCCTGGTTGCTTGGTGGAATGATCTTGATAGGTCTAGATTCCTACTTTCCCTGACTATCTGCTGCGTCCTCTCTTTGGACGCCACTTTGAGCAGCCATATCAGTCCTTCACTGGATGGTGTCCTGTGGGATTCTTCCTCCGGGATGAGATCCAAACTTAGTTATTTTAGCCCCCCTCTCTCACAGGAATGCAATTCCTTACACTCAACTATTGACTGAAAATTTTACAGTTCAAGATGGTAATTCTGCTTAATCCACTGTCAGATGGCCCACTTGTGTTCCTTAACCAATATAACTGGTTTGCGCTTGGATTTCTCCAAAAGGAGAACAACACCTGTTTTCAGGTAGGTTTTGCGGAGCCTGTGGGCAGATTTTTCCAAGATTCTGATAATGGCTGCAGCCTTCTTGTAGTCGGTTCTCCTCCATGAGTCTCATGAAGGTCTCTTGGGTGTAATTGGGTATGACACTGTACTTGTTATTTTTAGCAGTAGGGATCAACTCCATAGGATTGGGCACAACACAGGGCATGAGCACTTGGCTGTAGAATGCAGCAACCTTCTTTAGCACCTTCTGCCCTTTAGTTGTTTGGAAATACTGGGGCAGCTTATCCTGGTCTCCCCCTTTGTAATCACTGATGTAGAGCTCATATAATCTGTCCAGCACAGGCTTAATTTTCTCCAGAATGGTAACCAAAACACTATCATGGTGGTATATGGGGTTGTACACCAAGGACATCCTCTTGGTGGTGACGTCATTTACCGTTTTGGTGGTGATGACCTTGGTGTATTTTCTGGTCAGCTTCTGGACTGTGGGATTTATGCTCCATGCCCTTGAAATCTGTTCCCCTTGAGCTGGTTGTGTCAGTGCAACCTCACTATTGATCTCTCCTACATTTCTTTCCTGAGAAGGCACTTGTGTTGCACTAACTCTGTTCTTTGACCTGTGGGGGCAACCACAACTGTGGCACACAACAGGTTCATTGTTACTCTGTTGTTGTGAAGCTTGAGTTTTGGTATAGAAGTAAAATAAAGTTAGAAAATTTTATCTATATAATATATTCTTTATAATTTTTATCTCTCCATATATAGTAGCATGAAAGCCTGTAGTCACTACTGTTTATTTCAAATTAGATTTTTAGATTTCTATATTAATATTTTTGGCTGTAAATGTGCACTATTAATTTTATGTTTTGATAGATTTGATATTTATATTGATTTTAATCCCAAAAAAACTAAGAAAACCTATTTATTTTTTGTATTCTAGATTTTATTCTTAATTAGGACAAGTTGTAACAGTATTATATATTCATTTATGCATTTTTATATTTGATATTTATGTTGTCTGTTTCAGTTGCTATTGAGGCTTGTTATTGAATCAAGTTTTTAACTTTTGTGACTGATTTTCATGCGCTCACAAAAAACATAGTAAGCATAGTAGATGTGTTCTGTCACTGAAACTCATGTGTTCTAGTGTTTGGTACATTTTTTGTTGAATAATTATACATTTGTCCCTGGTTTAAGTAGGTTGTTGTGTGACTTACATTTTTTCCAAATAGCACAAATTTTCTGTGAAATTATCTTGTATTTAGATCTATCAGGTTGAAACTTGTTTTGTGACTAAACCTATGTGTTCTAAACTGACTAATATATGTTTATCTCAACAGGGTTGAAAACTAATGTATTATTGGCCTGTGTGGATTGGATGAAAGTAGTACCTGTACCAGACATTACGTTCAAGCTCAATGATCTAGGTGTAATGATGTAGTTTATTAAGGGCTCCTCTGGCCCAAGACTTACAGAAAGTGGAGAGTAAAAAAATCTGCTTGTAATTCTTGTGAGTAATTTTATATACATCATTCTGGGTGGATGTCAGTTGCCCTCTATCTAATCATAGCCTCTAGTCTCTGCTGTGATCCCAATCAGCTGACTTACAAGGACCCAGTTGGCTGCAACAGGGGATGTGATGCTATTTCCAGAGGCATGCCTGGCCTCTGGTGTCCAGCTGGCTTCATTGAGTATTTGGTTTGGTTGCACCACAGAGCCACATGGTGGTCTTCTGACCATACACTTCCAGGTGAACCCTTCTTTGCTCATGCAGCTGTGATTATGTCTTCATGGAAGGGTACACCTTCTGCATGCAGGAGTGACAAGCGCTCTACCTGGGCCTTTGTCCTGATAAGAGAGAAGCAACTCAGGATAAGGCAGCAAAATTCCTAAGGGGTTTGCTGCCAGATAACAGATTGGATTTACTGGCGGGTGATCCTGAATCTGGTTTAATGATTCAGATTGTGAGCCAAGTTAATGGATTTACTGATGGTAAATGTCCCTTGTTGCCACTATCAGTGATGTAGGTTGAGCAGCGTCCACCTATGCAGGGTGTGATAAAACTCATTACCAGTAGGTTGCTGGAATACTGATTGTTGTTGAGTGCTTCCTGACTGAATAGGATCCAGATTGTCTTCTCAATAGGGCAAACATTCCAGATGTGTATGATAACAACTAGCTTCTGGATTGTTTAACCCCAACAACTTGATTACGGATCAAAAGTACACCAATTCTCAGTTAAATTACTTCACTGAATTTTTCACCAACTGTTGTTGCAGATTGACTACCCCGACTTTCAGCCTCATTAACCCCCTCATGCTGCTGGGGCTGTTCCACCTTCTCCTTATTGTTGGGCTGATCTTCCATGTTCACATTCATTTCCCCCTCTCTCAATCCCCAAGCAATGACCAACTTACCTTGAGTTATCAAGTAAGTTGTAGTATTTAAACCCATTCTCTTCTTCTCAATAAATATATATGTTATACCCCCCCTATATTAAGCTACACCATTTATTACTTTGTTGAGTGTATAATCTAAGGACTACAAAGGCTAGTCTCTTCCCATCAACTAAACTGCCAACTAAGCTTGAATAGAAGTCACTTGTTGAGGATTTGCTTTTGAGTAATTGCTGTTGATACTACTCTAAACCCTTTGTTGTTCTTCAGGTCAATCACTTTGTATTATCTCCACTTGTCTGGTATCTGACTAGTCCAATACTGAGTGTATCAACTGACACCTAGATTGTCCTGCAATCTCACTATCCAAAGCTTAGACTGTCAACCAACCAACAGACTTTCCCTAATTATTGTAGTAAGAGTACCACACAGGGTCTTGTGGTGATCATGCTTAAGAAAGTTGGGGAGTAATAAAAATGAACCTGGGTTAGTGTTGATTTGTTGGCGGGGATTGGTGGCTGTATTATTTACTGGCACTAGATAACAATTGATGGTATTCACTGGTGGTAAATGATGGCACTGGGGTTTGTTGGCTGTGGATAGGTGACAAAAGGGATTTTCTTGTGGTAAACTGTCTGGTGTAACTTATCAACATTATCATTTTGCCTTTAGGGTGGTGAATTGATCCATTGTGGGCAGCATTTACTGATCCACTGGTTGGTATGGCTGACCATCATTGATAGTCAATTATCTATGGCTTCAAACTTGACTCATATGGATAATCAGCCAAGCAAATACCTGTTGCACCAAAGTTTTCCCATACTGTGAGAGAGGGGGCTAAACTAACTAAGTTTGGATCCCACCCTGGCAGAAAAAACCACCAGGATACTATACAGTGAACCACTGGAATTGCTGCTCTGAAAAGGGACCATAAAGAGTATACAGGAGATAGATGAGGGAAGTAGGAATTCAACCCCATCCACATTAGGCCATTAAGCAACCAAGGGGTGCATGAGAGAAAATACTCTACAATCAAGGATGTCAGATGAGGACTGTGGTCCTTCCTATTCTGATGGGGAGGAGAATGAACCAAGGACTCCCATTTGAAGGGGTGTCCAGATTGAGGTCAGGAGAATATAGAACCAGATAATCATATGTGAGGCTTTTGACAAGAGTCTCACCAGAAAAGAGGAGTTTCTTTGAAAATTGAAGGATTCTAGAGAGTTCATCACCCATGATATGTGCTAAAGAAGAAATCTGGGTCCAGAAGTCAAGAGAAGTGGTCCAGATTAACAACAGAGAAGGGTCCAGAGAAAACCCCACGAAATAAGCAACCAGCAGTATCATTTTTAGATTCTCCAGAAAATTTGGGGCTCCCTGGGTAGGTTTTTGGCACTGAAATTTATAAATTTTCTCTTAAGCAGGAGTTGCCACAAGAAACTATAAAGCTTAAGAGGATTGTTAGGTCAGGGGAGATTTGAAGAGGCTCTTGGTTGTCTTTATCTGATATTAAAATGAAATTGGGTTAGAAAACAAACAAAAACAGAAGAAATTCAAAATTTAAGTAGGTTTTATTTTAAATACTAACTTAAACTTAGAGTTCAAATAGGGCTTTAAAAGCAATAGGTAATTAAATAATAATTATATGCTAACACTTCTCCAAGTGATTTTGGAAAGACTGCTGGGTTCTAAAGGGCCAGGGGAAAGATAATTAATTCAAAAATCTTTACTAACTGTAGAGGATCCAGGAAATTCATGCTTGCTTTTTTTATTATTCCAGTCTGGCTCTTTTGCGGTTTGACAGGGAATCCTTTACGTAAGCTTTGATGAGCTTAGATTCCAGGCAAGCAATCTTGGTGTTAAACTTGTTGTCATCTGGTGATCACTTCCACGTTTTTCACTTTCCATAGTCTTAGCTGCAGACCATCTCTTTCATTCCATAGTAGTCTTCTTTCAGTTGAAAGCCAAAAACACAAAGCATAAAAAGATTGAGGGGAAAGCAACCATTGTCACACATAAGTATCATTTTTTATTAATTATTATCATGTTTCCATTATATACCAATCAGGGTACATTTGGCTGAAAATCCCTTCGGTTCTGGAATCACACCTGGATTCCTATCACATGGTTTTATGAAATAACAGCGTCATCCAATCCAGATCTTTACAAAAAAGATCTTCACACTCTTAACCTATAATAATGTGTCATAATAAATTACATAATCACCTGATTCTTTCCGTGGAAATGTATTGCTTTGGCTTGAAGCATTCCAGACTTCTGGTGCCAAACCCCTGTGGAATATATGCATTCCTGATCCAAGCTATCCTTGTTCCAACTGGGAATCAGCTGATTAATCCTGAATGCATAGACACCATTGTCTACATTTAGCCATTTTTTGCATTAACTGGTTTTTTGTGTTAAAAACCCATTAAAACGCTTCAAAACTTGAACTATGAGCCACCGCAGCGCCCAAGAACTTTCCCAAGCAGCGCCTTAAAAATCAATTAGGTGGCACAGTGGCGCTTCTAACCTAATAAATTTTCCAAAACAGTGCTTTTAAACCAAAATTTGGGGGTTTAATTTTGGTTAACCTTAACCAAACTTCTTGACACAGTCAAGGGAATTAAACAATATAATTAAATACTCATTAATTATATTCCCAGAATATATTAATTAACCTTACCAGTTAATTAATTTGTTTGAAGACAACAAGCTTCATAATATGAATTGTTCAGATTATTCATTTTGGCCCTCAATTAGTACAGCCTAATTGATTCCTGGGTAATCCATTAATATGCTGGAAAATCTCTCCAAGGCAATCCTATTGTTTTAAATTTCAACCTATGAAATCCATCACAATTCAACCTCTTTGTGAAACCACAACCCAACATGACTGTAGTACAGTCACACTAACACTTCTACTAATTTTAGAGAACTCAAAACAAGAGTTCAAAAAACCAAAATAAAAGTATTGGATTCAAACTTCCAAATTTATTGAACTGTGTAAAAGAATGAACAAGATGAGGACTAAAAGTCCCCTGTCTTGCTTTAAGGGAAGGTACTTGATTTTGAAGGGTCACCTGACCCAGGTGGTGAATTTTATTGGCTGGGAGAGAAATTTTGCAGGGGCATTCCAGGGGAATCAGAGGGTATTCTATTACTTTCCTATTTGGCTTCTTATTGTCTTCCAGATAAAGAATGCTTCAGGGGGGCATTAACTCCAGTTGGATTGTATTTTGTTGATTTGTCAGAAGTGCATCCTGATTGATTACTTTGCAATTACTTCAAATGGGGATAGAACCAAGCCATCAAGTAATCCAAATTAATCAGGGATTTTTCCCAGGTTAGAACAGAAATCAGGGAGTCAACAGATGCCACCCAAGAGGGGTAAGCTAAGACAAATCTCTCATCAATTGTGTGTGCTAAATCATTTAGCAAATTCAAGGGTTTAGCAGGGATTTGAGAGGTTTTCTTGGTGTGGCGGGGAAACATTGTCCTATCCAAGACCAAAGGGGAAGTAACTTTACACATACCATACCAGCTATCATCAAGAAGGGCTGGCTTGATTCTATGGATTGGTTTATAACCCAAGTTTGGCAGCTTAACCCATCATATTTGAGGCAGCCATTTTGGTACTGGATTGTAATTGGGCAGGATCCACCCAACCTGAACTGGTTGATCAGAACATTCTGGCCAGACCATGGGGTCAACCTCTCAGGGTTGAACTTTTTCACAGTTATGTCTGCAAGGCTTATTAGGAGACTGTGGTGCACCTTCTCTTCAGAGATCACCCAATTGGGTCCTGGTTCAACTCCTGTAACTTCCTAGGTTGGGATAAAATCTTTCAAGTGATTGAGTTCTAGCATAAGAGCTTTATTAAGGGCTTGCAAGCATGCCAAGTCTTCTAGCACCTTGGTAACTAGCCCCCTAAAGCATCATCTATCATTACATATTCTTGATTCTGTCCATTCTTTGGTGTGCACAATGCTTGTAAAATTGCTTGCAATCATTTATGTAGAACCTCCTGCCCCCCTGATGTAAGCTCCATGCCATTGGTTATCCTTGTATACTATTCACCAGGAGTTTAGATATAGGCAATGCCAGAATACCAAGAGTACCGTGGAGCTCCAGCAGGTGAGGGTGGAGACAAAGCAGGTACTGGCATGGCCCACCAGATGATGGGACCTAACTTTACCAGGTAGGAAAGGGCCTTCCCAGCCACAGCCCAAGGTCCAGCTGCTGGCAAGGCAGATTCAATCAATCCCGTGAGCACTAGGTAAAGCACTCCCAGGAATTGACTACTATGGCCAGAGGCATCAGAAGTGGGGGGTTGAGATGGTTTGTTTGGGTGTTGGGGGAGGTTCCATGGGGACCAAGTAGGCAGCAGGATTTTTGTACTTTCTGTTGAAGAGCAATGGGTAGATGGTAATTTCTTGGCCGTCATGGACAATTTGGTAGGATTCCTTGGGAGCGTTTGGGCAGGTGTACCACTGCAAGTCTTCCAATGTCCAGGGTTTGTGGTCAGGATTGGCGGGATACTCAGTGAAATGCACAGGGCCAAATGGAGTGTTAGGTGGATGGTAGTAGTCAAAAGCTTTAGTTTTATCAACTGGAGTCTGATTATCTATCCCAGTAGATGGGTACTAACGCTTGAGTGTATGCAGATGGAAGAGTATCAAAAATATGTATGGAAACAGATGGGTGAACCAAAGGTTCATAACAACTTTATTTGGTAAGGATGACAATACAGAACTTTTTCAAGTGCTTCTGATGTATATACTTACTCACATGCGGGTGCCTCTGGGCATTCTTCTAGTGCTATCTGTGTGATAAGGCTTGGCATCTCAGATTCTGCTGTTTGGTTGGCTGCTTCATGGTTATTTTTAGGGTTTTCAGGAACAGTTGTTTGGCTTTTTGATGGTCCATCTTGGCTGGGAATTGATTCTGGCAGGTTTGGCTTCTGGGGTTATGGGATTTTTCCCAATTTGATCACCAATTTTGGGCTGGACTGACAAGCATTTTGGAGGCTGGGCAACTTGATTAAAAAAGGGGTTCCATATTGGGAACCCCATATTACTAAATGGAAGATGGGCTTAAAATGAGAGCCCTGGGCAGCTAAATTTAGCCTGCCCAGGCTCAGTCAACCCCACCAAGGCTTGAGAATAGCTTTTGGGGCCCAGGACAGGGCATGCAGCTGCTGGAAGGGAAGGAATGATTCCCACATTTGGATATTTGCTTTTTGAAGCAAATCCAGGTGCAAGGAAATTCTTGTAACCTTCCCCCCTCCCACTTGGTGGCTGGGTGCGGGTTCAATTCCCGCCTGGGGGATTGAAACTGTTACTTTTGTAATAGACAAGCTCCCTTAATTGTCGCCTATACTGGTATTTCTTCTCAGTACTTGGTTGGTTGATGTTGGTGAAGTTTTTATGGCAACAACACCCTTAAATCTCATTGGGGCTGTGAAGGTCTTTATTGAACAGGAGGAGGATCCCCTTGAGAAATTCTGATACTAGCTGCAGGTACTATTTCCCTGTTGTGCTGCAGTATTATTGAGCTTTAGTCCTATGTCTCTTCCTCCATATTGGTGTCCAACCTATCACCAGGATTCTCCTTCAGATAAACCTTCTTTTATGATTTTTAGGATGTCCAGCAAGGCCCAAGGTGCCAATATATAAGGATGCTTGGTAGGTCTCTACACTCCCCTAGCTTCCCATCTCACTGCTTATCTATATCCCTTTGATCTCAGAAATTTCACTCTAGGATAGTCCACTTAAAATTTTTTAACTAGCCTGCGCCAGCTCTTCACTGCATAAGATGAGCCTCCAAGTTTACCTTGTCACAGGCCTAAAGCATCATCTAGATGTCTGCTTATTTATCCCTTAAGCCCTGATCCTACCCACCAAGGGCTTCCATAAGTAAACCAATCCAAAAGCTTGTCCAACAGTTACAGTGTCCACTATTTTTAAACGGTTCAGCATCTTCACAGGTTTGCTTGCACTACACCCCCCAAATAAGGGGCTTAGGGAAGGTTTTTCCAGACCAGCATAGGGTTGGCTTGCACCACAACACACTTTGAAGATATGGACTACCCTGGCTTTGACATTTTCTTGGGACATCCTGCATCTGCAAAAACAGCCTAGTGCTTGGCCTATTTATTGGGAGCATCTAGGTCATATCAATGTCTGCCTAACTATGCCTCCAGAGGCCAGTATATGCTATATCAGCTCCTCTCAACTCTTCTGGGTGGCTATTCTGGGCTTTTGGGCACAAATCAGCCAGCTTTAATCCCTAACCACCCTGAAATGTCAAGCTACCAGCTGCTTCTTAAAAAGCCTCCCCAAAGATGGCTTTAGTCACCCCATGCTTGTCTGGTAGCGCTAAGTTTCCTCTAAAACTACCCATAGGGCATGGACCAAGGAGCTCCAGCTGTTGAAGTAGTGGGGCCAGCTGTATTCTAGCCCTGGCTGGCCCAAAGATTACAATACCAGGGAGTATATCCCTGCCAGGGAACAAGTTTACCCTGTACAGTTCCAGTAGGTGTCACTCCTATCAGCACACAGAAGTTATAAGGAGAAACACCAGCCGCTGTAGCTGGGCAACCAGCAAGCACCATCAATCTACAATGATTAGGCAACCAACCCTTATTTGGCCAACATTTTCCACACCTGCAAAGCATCTCCAAATGTGTTGCTTGCAGGGCTATGTACCATAGGTTGGACAGTGGAGCTAGAGAGAAGTATGGGTATTGCAACCTTGAGGGATTGGAGAAGCAATAGGGTGGTCAAGAGTCTGGGAAGGCCATATGTGGTCCTGTTATTGATAAGAATCAATAGATTAATATCAAGCTATATCAGAGAAAGGCAAAGTGACTGCTTGGTGGTGGAGCAGTAAGGCAACCGTGCAACAGTACAATGCATTGTCATCAACAGTCTCTAATGGGGGCTCCCTTCTGCAATAATAAATCATTCACAGCCTCCCAAAATATGGGGCATCTTCCTATACAAAGAATCTTCCTATAATCTGATACCCTACTTATTATCAAGGGAATCTGTATAAGCGGCATTGTAGCCAGATTTCACGTAGCCAAGCGCCAGATAAAGCATGGTCAAGGCTAACAAAAGGGGAAGCTTTTACTAAGAGGTAGAGAGTTTGTTGCAACAGAACTGATTATTGTTCAGTATTGGATTGGAGAAGAAAGAGCTCCAGAAAGAGACAGGAATCTGTAATAAGGTAATCTCTTTATTAAGAAATAGGAGATATCCTGCTTTGAAGGGCAGCTGCAGCACCTCAAGGGGGTGCTATAACAGCACAATCTAAATAGGGGCTGGTCTTTAATTAGCTTATCAAAGGTGTTTTTCTGGGATTAGCTTTGCTTCTTATAAGGAAGTATTGTCCCATATTATGAAATTTGAGGTTGGAGGTAGAATGCAGTTAGATACTTCATGGGGTAACTCATAAAATGCCCTTGCATATTGTGATATATGTTATCAGGGAAAGTGTTGACCTTGATTACAACAAGTTTCTCCAGGCTGAGTCCCTAGAGTTATTCTAGGAGTTGGATCAGCCGCAAGATAGCCTTTGTTAGATCCAGGACTTTCTAGCCCCACTTATCATTGCTGTTGCTTTAGAGACTCTTATTTTGGATGATCCTTGATGCAACCATTTGAAAAGTTTTGCCTCCAAAGCTACCATATTTTGATTTTTCTCTCTGATTATCTTTATTTTGATAATACCTCTACGCTTTTGGCTTCTCTTAGTCTGAATCCTTATATATCTTGGTTGAAATAATGCTTCATGAAGCCCAAGATCTCATCAAAAGCATGGAATAGATCCAGCAAGTCCCATATGAGCACCTTATCTCCAAGTGCAGGAGTTTTTTACCTAGAAAGGTAGTTGGTATACAACTCCTCAAAAAACAGCCTTCACTTATAATAAAAAGTCATCATAAAATGTTTTTGGTGCTTCAAGCTCCTCCCAAGAGCTCTTTAAAGAACCCATAGTGTTCTCTTTTTGCATGGCGCCAGCGTCCATCCAAGAAGTTCCCAGCCTAGCTTACTGGAAAGTAACCAAACTTGATTTGAGAAATGCTATAAAGAGGATGGGGAAGCAGCTGCTGCTAAAAAGATGATTTGATCTGTTATATTAGCTTCCATATATATACCCTACAGAGTATACATGGCAGGAAACCCCTCCCGGGTTGATATCCTACCTGGTTCTCCTCAAATCCATCATTAATGCCCTTATCAATGAGCCCTGATATTACTTTGACGGGGAGTATTTATTCTTGATCATACAGGAGCATGATTGACTTCTGTGCTAAACCAGTTTGGCTTGTTACCTGGACATTTATATTATATCTTGAAGGATTCCCCACCTCCTACACTATAATAATCAACCAGTAGTCTATAATCCAAGCCATTCCAAGGTTCTTCCTGGAACCAGTTGATAGACCTAGAGATACAGCTACTCTGTCTTACCAAGCCTTATTTATTTTCCCATGACAGACAGCATTTTCACCATACTTGGTTCCAATAACCTCAACCTTGTGACGCTTTGTAAAATTTTCAAGAGATTTTAATCCCTGGAAACAGCTTCCAGTTAATTCCATTCCCAGGGTATAATAACCTTCTGGGTTAACAACCTGTTTTATGGGACACCAAGTGTCCAGGGCTGCTATGAGTGATCCTATATTTATATGGTTGACCAGCTTGGCCTAATTAGGTAGGGAAGAGATTTCAATTCCTGGAAACAGCTTCTGGTTAATTCTGTTCCCAGGATTTGATTAACCTTCCGGGGTAGTGAGCTGTTTTACGCGGCATCAAGTCTCCCAGGCGGATATAGCCATCCATCTTGATCCAGCTGATCAGACATGCTGGATTAGATATTGAAGCAACCCCAATCCTGGGAAATCCTGGGGCTCCTCAAAACCCCTGATCTGCCCCTCTCACACCCCACCTGGTCCAACAGTGCCACCTACATACCTGTGTACACCCAGGATCCTGGTACCCTAGCCCAACTGATGGGGGGTAATCTTTCTAGCCCACAGCTTACCTTTACCATGGTTATGTTGCTGATGCTGGGATGGGGAAGGATGCAACACCCGGCACCTGGGCTTTCCCCCTGGGATATTGTTTACAAAGGCCAAGTTCCCCTGAAGGGTCCCCCCTCAGGTAAACTTCCTGAACCTGGGGGTAATTGATAGAGGCCCCTGATCTAGAAAGATCTGGAAGCTCCCCTGAGAGCTGGTGTTAGGCTCTGCTCTTGAGATGGCTTCTGAGAGGGTGTGGTGGGGAACCCTTTATTGGGGAGGATTGGAGATCTTAAGCTAGCCTTTGGGTAGCCTTCAGGGCAGAATTATGGGATTTACCTTAATCCCCTGATAAGGTGCAGGAGTATTTAATCCAGTAAAGAGGGAGGATTGGTGTGAAGAATATAAAAGCCAACACAAATGTGGATAAACCTGGCTTTATTTAGATAGAGAATTATGCCTGTACATTAGACTGAGAGCAGGGATTGTTTGCTATTTAGACAAGGAGATGATTGGGTTTAGATCTGTACCAGGATCAGAATCACCCAGGCAGTAGGATCATAATGGGTGGAGATTACAGCTGGCCAGCTTATGGGAACTAGAAAACTATTGAAATCTGAGGTGGGCCTGACAAGATCTTTGTTGGCATTGCAATCTGTGGTCAGTACTGCAATAGTAGTAATGGCGCAATCTATGGCAATGGGTTGGGAGGGAGATTTACCTTGGTGTGTTGGGGCCAACATCTGAATGGTTGATGGTGAGAAAGAAGCAGGGGTTTTAGAAGCTTAAATAGAACCTGCCTTGACTCTGATGGTCAGTATACAGACCTTCAGAACTTTCAAGGTGAACTACTATGTACGCAGGATCTAAAGATTGACTGAAGGAAGATCTGGGATGCAAGCTGCCTTTAGATGGGTTGCTTAGTGGGTTAGTAGTGCTGCATTGGATTTTGGACAGGTGGCTCTTTTTCTTAAAAGGAACACCTGTTCAAAATCTGGAAACAATTTGAGATAATCTTCTTTGAGAAGATTCTCTTGAAATCTTTCCCTTCCTCACCCATTGTAAGGATTGAAAATCCTTAAAACTTAAATATGATTGGTACAAGTGGGATAAATACTGAGAGTTTGTGTCTTTTAAAAAATCTCCAAGAAGTTAAAAAAATTCCTCAACCTTGGCTCTCTCACACTTTTATAATGTTCCTAATAAATGGGGAAATGAAGATTCTGGGGATCCTGGATTGGAATACTGGATACCTAGATGAAGAGAAGCATCAGAGCAGCTAAAAACAGTTGGTTACTAACATGGCTTGGGTGACTCCCAGGGGAACTGTGACGTTCCACATGTTTGATGGTTTGCAGGCAGGGCTAATGTTGGCCAAGCAAAAGTATGGTTGTTTGTTGCAGGTAGAGGCCTAGTAGGTAATGATGGCTACTAGGGATGGTAAGGCCTAGCTAGTAGGTGTAAAGCCTACTAGAGGCAGATGTTGCCTCCACCCAGCAGAAGATATTGGCTGCTATGGGCTAGAGTTCTTCACCTAGCAGGTAACTGTGGCTGCAAAAGGGTGAAGAATGATATAGCTAGCAGGGAACTTTGTCTTTTTGAGGTGGAGAAGGTTTTGGACCCCTGGCAGGTAACGCGGGCTGCCAGGGAGGGGAAGAGCTCTGAGGGCTCTATGTACCCTGATACGCTTACAGGAGGTCTGTGAGCAAGCATCCTACCTAAAAGACTGGTAGGATGTCCTTGTTTATGTCCTCATGGGAGCTTTGGGGGAACCCAAAGTGAGCATTGGAGGGCATAGATTTGCTCAGAGGTGTCATCAAGGCAGTTTGCTTGGGGAAGCAAGCTGCAGAACTTGGTGTGATCAGGCCTCTGGGAAGTAGAGCTGATTACTCTGCAACTAAAAGCCCAGACTTAATCACCTGGGTGAGTAAAAACAATTACATAGGCTTTGAGGATCTATGGTTGGATGGCCTAAGTGGAATTCCACTTGCAAGGGCCCAGTCAAACGCCAGTTCAATGTAGACTCATGCCTGGGTCTACAGGTTCTGGTAACGGGAACTGAGATAAAGAACTGAGGTGGTTCACAGAATCAGCAGAGAAGACTAGTGAGAGGAACTGTTTAATCACAGAGAAGGCTAGTTAAGGACTGTTGGTTCATATTGAAGTTTGGAACCAAAATGGTTCATTGTGCAGGTGGAACCAAGATGGTTCCTAGTGAGGATAAGTTGAAGGGCTCAGAGATCATGATGCAGGAGTAGCTGGTCATGATAAAGGAGTAGACAGAGGACTGATAAGCTGTTGAAAGACTGTAATGAGCTGTTTGTTGTCTAAGATGGACTGATTGCTGGTTAAGCTGAAGAGCTGGAATATGAGCTGGCTGAAGGATCAGAAGATGATGATAAAGAACTGGCAATCCGGAGAAATGAGCCAAGATTTTGCTAAATTGATTTGCCAAGGTGGTAAAATGTGGAATGTTTTACCTTGGTTTAATAGTAAAATCAAGAAGGAATGTGGATAGAAGTGTGGGTAAGATATTTGTTTATTAAGTTCCTAGGATAGATGAAGGTGTGTTGCTATGAGAGCTGGATAAAAATTTGTTTTGGTGGGACGTTTTCTTTGGATTTAACAAGATTTTGTAAATATATGGGGAAAACGTTGAAGAGGTCCAGAAAGAGCACTTTAAATAGTATTCTACTATTTAAATGGGTTAAGGTTGAATGCAGGGAGGACTGGTTCTGGAATAATGGACCAGTTAACGCTTTGGTGCGCAAAGAGTTGTTGCTTTGAGTGGTTTGAGCTGTGGAAATTATTTTCCTAGTTGGATCCCGGTGGAACTTTAGAAATGGTCTGTTTCTGCAATCTGCATTCATTGGTTGAGTTCTGGCAGGTTTCCTGATGAATATGATTGGTTGGAAGCTAAAAGCTTAAGGTATAAGCAAGGAAATAGTGAATTAATACTTTAAGCTTTTGAGAAAGTAAGTATGTAAGCTTAAGTTATTATAGGAAAAAGTGAGCAGCAATGGTTTAAGCTTCTGAAGAAAGCCATTTTAAAGGCGGAACCGTTGGGAAAAGAACATTATAAGAAGGTGGCTGGCTGGAAAGTTACAGGGTCTTTTTTAGTCTTTTTGGAGGTCTTTCCTGGGCCTTTTGAGTTTCTGCCAAGAGGTTTTTGGAAGCCTTTTGATCACCAGCAGGAGTTTAGTTGTACTTATACAAGTGAAATAACAAGGCCAATGGAGCTATAAAGAGAGCTGAAACCCAAGATAACGGAGAAGGAGCCCAAGAATAAGAAGCTGGATCCTAAGCGCGGTGCTGGGGTCCAAGACCAGGTACAAGGAGTCCAAGATATTGTTGGAGGACTCCAAGTATTGTAAAATCCATATTGTTTCCTTGACCCCCCAGGCTTTCAGGGATCCAGTCTTGGGCGGCCAGCCTGTTGTTTTCAGGGGTAACTTGGGCCAGGTTTTTTGCAGGCAATGCCCACCACAAGAGGGGAGCTAACTTTAAAAGGTATGAGGCAGACTTCCCCACCCAAGACCACGGGCCGGCAGCTGGGATTATAGTGTCAATCACCCCTGTGAGGGTGATGTACACAATCCCAAACAGCTTGCCAGTATGGTTGGTTGGGAGGTCAGGTGCAGAAGCAGGCATGGGTTTTGGTGTCACAGGCGGCTCCATGGACAGGTTGTAAGCAGGGAGATAATTGAATTTTCCTCTGAACAACTTGGGTGTTGAAAATATCCACAGGCCTTGTTGGTTGTATCTAATAGCGGATTGTATGCAGGCCAGGGGATCGAGTTCAAGTATCTTTTCCAGGGTGTATACCTTGTATTCAGACTTCAGAGGGTAGTTGGTAAAATGGACGGGTCCAAAGGGTACACCAGGAGGACAGAAAACAGCAGGCAGAGGGGCAGGCGGGCCAGGAGATCTTGAACTGAATTGGTAGACAGCAAATACAAAATAAGGCAATAGCTGTATGAGCCAAATTAACATAACCTTTATTCAAAAATGGCAATAAGTTTGGAGCGCGGGGTCCTTGGGTCTATATAGTACCCCCCTCCAAACTTAACATTTTCCTTGGGGGGTCCATCAAGGCATTGGGAAGGCCAGGGCTGGGGGAACTGGGTGCTTGGGTCCAAAGGCGGCAAAATGGCACCCAGCCCAGGAGTTCTTCCATTGGTCAAGAATCTTAATTTGGCTGCTTGATTGTCTTGCTCTGGTGTCAAGGTCATGGGACCGGGCTGCAGGCCTGTGCCTCTTTCCTGGGTTTGCTCTTGATTGGTTGCTGGCGTAGACTTCAAGTTCATGAAGCTAATAGTTGCCAGATTGGTACCTCCATTAGGCGCAGTGATTAATCCTCCATTTGGTGCAATGATTTCTTTGGTTTGTCTCTTTTTACTGCATGGGTCAATACACTTGGTATCAGCTTGTGGGGGCTCAATCCCAGAAAAACGCAGGCAGGCAGTCCTGCAGTCCACAGGCCCGGCGGCCCAAAGGAATCCAGGTTTGGGGTTTAATCCCTGCTCCCAGGCCCAGGTTTCTAGGGAGGAAGAATTGTCAATCCTGACACCATCCCCTTCTTCCCCTGAGGGCCCTCCCTTCTGATTCTTCTTGTTCAGGTAGAGTTGGACGGCTTCTTGGGCATTAGTCAGGTTGCTCAGCAGCTCCCAAGTACTTTCTTCTAGTGGGTATCCTTTCCACTTGACGTAATACTGGGGTTTTTGGTAGTGAGTTTGGTTGCTGTGTATGTATTCAACTTCATATTCCTCAGTGCGGCCTGTTTGGATGGGTGGGGGGCTGTCTTAATCCGTTGGTGGGGGAGTGAGTTCCCATCTTTTTTGAACAACAAGGAGCGGTGGAACACATCATGAATCTTCCAGGAGGGGGGTAGGTCTAGCTTAAAGGCAACCTCACCAACTAGTTTGGTGATTTTGTGGGGGCCGCTTCTTCTGTGAGCTAATTTCCTGCAGGGCACGTGTAGGGGTACGTTCCGGGAGTCTAGGTATACTTTGTCTCCAACTTGTAAGGGTTGGCCTGGGATTTGTTTGCGGTCAGCAAAAGCTTTGTATGTCTGCACTGCGCAGTTCAGGTTGGTCAAGCATGTTTTTTGTGTGTCGTGAATCTGTTCAATCCAGGAGCGCCCAGTGGTGTTTGATTCCTTTTTGCCAATCTGGGGGTCCCAGGTGGGGTCAAACCCATAGTTGGCTTTGAATGGGGACATGCCTGTGGAGGCGTGGTCCTTACTGTTGTAGGCAAACTGGGCCATGGTGAGCATTTTGGCCCAATTGTCCTGGTTGGCGTTGGCATAGCATCAAAGGTACTGTTCAAGGATCTGGTTCACTTGCTCAGTTTGGCCGTCTGTCTGTGGGTGGTAGGAGGTAGATACACATTGCTTGATTCTTAAGTCTTTCATCACCTGCGTCCAGTAGTTTGACGTGAATTGGGGTCCTCTGTCTGTGATGATTTCCTCAGGTGTTCTGTGTTGCGTGAGGATGCGGTTGTGGAAATGTTGGGCTGTTTCTGCTGCCGTGCAATTGGTGGTGGTTGGTACAAAGTATGCCATCTTGGTGAAGCAGTCTACCATGACCAGGATTGCATTGTACAAGAGGGATGGCGGCAGTTCCACAATGTAGTCCATGGAGACAGATCTCCAGGGTCCATGGGGTATGTTCAAGGGTCTTAGGAGTCCTTCAGGTTTGGTTCTACAAGTCTTGGTCCGCCCACAGGTCTCACACCCCTTCAGGTATGCGCTTACATCTTGGTCCATTTTTGGCCAAGCAAAGTTCCTTCTGATGCTCTGGAGGGTCTTGAGCCTACCTGGGTGTCCAGCCATCTCAGAATTGTGGTAGTCTCTCAAGACGTTGGTTCTGATGTCCCCTTCTGGTACAAAGATCCTGTTGTGGAGCATTAGCGTGGTTCCCTTCAATGAGTAGCCTTTTTGGTAGTGGGCGCTATCCAGGGACTTGGAGAGGTCAGAGGTCAAGGTCTTGGTGAACTTGTCTAGTGCTTGGGCCCTTAGTACTTCTGGTTTGCTGGCTCTGATTTTCATCAATCCCAGGTGAATGCCTAGGCTTGCTGTGTCCAAGAGGATTTGGGTGTTGTGGTTGCGGGTTTCTAGGTGGGTAGGCACCAGGTCAGTTCTCCTACTTAGGGCGTTGGGTACCACGTTCACCTTTCCTGGCTTGTAGTCTATGGTCAGAGTGTAGTCAGCCAGTTCTAAGGCCCATCTTGCTTGTTGTTGGTTAAGCTGGCGTGGTTTGAAGAAGTAAACCAAGTTCTTGTGGTCTGTCAGGACCTTTACTGGGTATTCAGCGCCACATAGGTATCAGCGCCAATGTTTCAGGGTCTTCATTATGGCTAGCATCTCCTTGTCATATATTGGGTAGTTTCCTTCCGCAGGTAGCATCTTCTTGGAGTAATATGCTACAGGATGTAGCATACTATCCCCTCCTTCCTGAAGAAGGACCCCTCCCACCGCAAAGTCTGACGTGTTGGTTTCCAGAACAAAAGGTTTGGAGGGATCTGGCATGGCCAGGACGGGGGCAGAGGTGAAGGCAAGTTTCAAGGTTTCAAAGGCGGTGGTACATTCCAGAGTCCAGGTAAAGGTGACCTTGTCAGAGCAAAGGCAGGTCAGGGGGAGGGTAATGTGAGAAAATTTTTGGATGAAATCCCTGCAATAATTTGCTAGGCCCAAGAAACTTCTCACGTCCTTTCTGCTTTTGGGCACCAGCCAAGATGTTATTGCTTCTACTTTGTCTTGTGCCATGGCAAAGCCGCCAGTCTTCACTATGTATCCCAGGAATTTGACTTCAGACTGAAAGAATTCACACTTCTTAAGCTTAGCGTGTAAGTGTGCTTGGGAGAGTTTTCCTAGTATAAGGTCCAGGTGGCGCAGGTGTTCCTTGTGAGACTTGCTGTAGATGAGAATGTCATCCAGATATGCCACACAAAAACGGTCAAGGTATTCCCCTAGAACAGTGTTGATCATCCTTTGAAAGGTGCTGGGGGCGTTGCAGAGGCCAAAGGGCATCACCAGGTACTTGTACAGCCCATATTGGGTTTTGAAGGCAGTCTTGTACTTGTCCCCTTCCTTGATTTGGATTTGGTTGAACACATCTTAGAGGTCAATTTTTGAGTACACCTGGGCTCCAGTCAGTACATCACAGAGGTTGTTGGCATTGGGGATGGGGTAGCAGTTCTTCACTGTGATGTTGTTCAGTTTTTGGTAATTCACGCATGGACGCATCCCACCATCTTTTTTTCCTACAAACAGCATGGGCAACAAGCAGGGGGCTTTTGACACCCAGATGAACCCTTTGTTTGTCATATCTTCAAGGTATGCTTTCAAGGCCACTTGCTTGCGGTGGTTACAGCTGTAGATGGGGCCGTGGTGCAGTTGAGTCCCTGGCAGCAGGTCTATGGCGTGGTCATAGATTGAATGACTGGGTAGTTTGGTGGCTGCCTCTTCACTAAACACATGGTTCCATCTCTGTAGGGGGTAGGCAGTATTCCAACACTAGGTTCTATCTTCATAGCCAAGAGTTTGTTGGTAGGGGGTTGGTCATGGCTCATGCAAAAAGGAACAGTGTCACAGGATTCCGGTTGGCCTAACATGGCAGTTTGCTTGCAGTAGTTCAGGATCAGGCCATGTTTGTCGGACCAGGAGTTGCCCAGTATAAGGGGGTGGGGTAGTCCTGGCAAGAGGATCAGGGACAACAGGTATACATTGTGTCCAATGGTCAACAGGAGTTCTTGTTCACACTCATAGCCGGTGTCCAAGGAGCTGTTTCCCATGATTACTTGTAGACTGCGCTCTGAGGCTGTCAAGCCTAATTCTTCTGCTAGGCTGGCGTCAATAAAACTTTTGTCCGCCCCTGTATCAATAAAGGCTTCAATCTTGCGCTTGTTCCCTGCTACTTCTATGGTCACTTGGATGAACTTGTAAGACTGGGAAGAAGTGTTTATTTGCACCAGTGAGATTGGGGCAGTGTTCTTCTTAGGGCAGGCTCTGGTCAAGTGGCCCACTTTGTGGCAGTGGAAGCAGAGTCCTTCACAGTAGTGTTGTTGGAGCTCTTCAGGGGTCATCCCTGTTCTGTTGGGGGTTGGTGTTTGGGGTTGGCGGCCCTGGGAGGAGCCAGCGTTCTCTTGGTTCATGCTGAGACCCTTGCACAGGGGAATTAGCTTGTCTAGGCTGAGGGTGGGCAGATGGTGCTTCAACAGGTCCTTCATTGCTAGGTTGATGCCTTTCTGGAAGATAATGGCTGCCAGTTTGTCCTCCAGTTGGGTGCAGGTTTTCAGTTTGAGGAATTTGTTGGTATACACTTGGATAGGTCAGGGACCTTGTCAAATTTCTAGCAGGGAGTTCAGGGCGTAGTATCTAGTGTTGCAATCTTCACCCGTGGCCATTAACTCAGCCTCAAACTTGGCGTAGTCTAAGCAGAATTCTACGTCCTCAGCTGTGGCCTTGCCAAACCAATCCAAGGCGTCCCCTAATAGCATTGAAGCAACCCCAAGGATCTTCTCAGTGTCACTGGTATAAGAGGGGGCGTTGGTAAGGAAATGCAGGCAGAGGACCGGCATGGCACGTCTAGCTTCTTCAAGCGTGAGCTTTCCCATCTGAGGCATCTCCACCTTGGTGAGGGACTGGTTCACAATCACGTTTTGCACTTGGGAGGAGGGGGCCTTGTTGGTATCAGTAGCGGCGGTGTTGGTTCTTTTTGGGTCAATCAGGTTTGTACTCTTCCACATGGAAGAGATCAGGTTTGTGGTCATCTTATAAGTGTAATAAGTGATTATCAATAGCAAAAGCATACAAGATGCCCCAAGAAATAACAACATCTTGGGGCTCAGGGTACCAGGTTTTATAAAGATTGCCATAATGTCAGGGATCCAGTCTTGGGCGGCCGGCCCGTTGTTTTCAGGGGTAACTTGGGCCGGGTTTTTTGCGGGCAATGCCCACCACAAGAGGGGAGCTAACTTTAAAAGGTATGAGGCAGACTTCCCCACCCAAGACCACGGGCCAGCAGCCAGGATTATAGTGTCAATCACCCCTGTGAGGGTGATGTACACAATCCCAAACAGCTTGCCAGTATGGTTGGTTGGGAGGTTGGGTGCAGAAGCAGGCATGGGTTTTGGTGTCACAGGCAGCTCCATGGACAGGTTGTAAGCAGGGAGATAATTGAATTTTCCTCTGAACAACTTGGGTGTTGAAAATATCCACAGGCCTTGTTGGTTGTATCTAATAGCAGATTGTATGCGGGCCAGGGGATTGAGTTCAAGTATCTTTTCCAGGGTGTATACCTTGTATTCAGACTTCAGAGGGTAGTTGGTAAAATGGACGGGTCCAAAGGGTACACCAGGAGGACAGGAAACAGCAGGCAGAGGGGCAGGCGGGCCAGGAGATCTTGAACTGAATTGGTAGACAGCAAATACAAAATAAGGCAATAGCTGTATGAGCCAAATTAACATAACCTTTATTCAAAAATGGCAATAAGTTTGGAGCGCAGGGTCCTTGGGTCTATATAGTACCCCCCTCCAAACTTAACATTTTCCATGGGGGGTCCATCAAGGCATTGGGAAGGCCAGGGCCGGGGGAACTGGGTGCTTGGGTCCAAAGGCGGCAAAATGGCACCCAGCCCAGGAGTTCTTCCATTGGTCAAGAATCTCAATTTGGCTGCTTGATTGTCTTGCTCTGGTGTCAAGGTCATGGGACCGGGCCGCAGGCCTGTGCCTCTTTCCTGGGTTTGCTCTTGATTGGTTGCTGGCGTAGACTTCAAGTTCATGAAGCTAATAGTTGCCAGATTGGTACCTCCATTAGGCGCGGTGATTAATCCTCCATTTGGTGCAATGATTTCTTTGGTTTGTCTCTTTTTACTGCATGGGTCAATACGCTCAGTATCAGCTTGTGGGGGCTCAATCCCAGAAAAACGCAGGTGGGCGGTCCTGCGGTTCACAGGCCCGGCGGCCCAAAGGAATCCAGGTTTGGGGTTCAATCCCTGCTCCCAGGCCTGGGTTTCTAGGGAGGAAGAATTGTCAATCCTGACACAGGCCATATATCAGAAGGTTTCTAAGGGGATCTTCCTTCTGAGAGTGAATAAAAGCCTATTTCAACCCCTATAAATATTTCTGAGATACATTTTCCCTTACTAGAGAATGACAATCCCTTCCAGCTGGTCCCTGGTTATAATCCAGGACACACTTTGGGGACTGGTGGACAGGAACCTCACAGGAACCTTTGGTCAAGGGGAAGGGTTGAGCCTGAAAGGCCCAGTAGATGATGGGGCCATCCACATCACATAATTGCCAGCAGTAGCCCAAGGACGCCACACTCCCATGTGGGGTATCACTTGCTCAGTGAGCCTCAGCATGGTCAAATAGGCAAACCCAAGCTTACTGTAGTCATATGATGAAGCAGAAGGAACAAGAGGAAGTTCTCCTGTGGCAGCGCTCATGGTCAGGCTTGGCTGGGCAAGTTGTTGGAGCAGAGGAACACCAGGAAAGGAGGGGTGCGGTGAAGAAGCAGGAATTATTTCTTGGTCCAGCACTCTAGGAGATGGGGTAAAGGCTGGCAGTGGTTGGTTGGAGACAGCTAAAAGTTGCTCTGTTTCCCAGCGCTGGCATTGGTACCAGAGGTACTCTCTGTTTGAAAGCACCAGCAGTATAAAATTGGTGATAATGTAACAAACCCCTGCAAATTATAAATGTTCAGTGTGCATTAACCAAAAAAGTTTATTAGATGAAGATGTCAACAAAGAAAGAGGATGCCAGTGTTCCCAGCTATATCCTGCTGGGAATCTGCAATTGGACTTACTGGCAACTTCTTATTGGTTGTCAATGGATTATTCTCAAGCTGGGTTCCATTGGTGACTCCTGATTTGTCAGTTAGATGAATTCTTTCATTATTTTTGCCCTGGGGAAGCTGGCAGGGGAATTTTGGGCCATTTGGCAACCCAAGTCCCCAATTCTGGGTTTCAGAGGGTGTGGGCCAAATAAAATCTTTTTTGCTTGGCTTTAGGACATTTTCCAATTGCCCCCAGGCTTGGACTTGACCAGGGTTCCATTCTCCACTTGGAATTAAAGTTTTCTTTGGGTTAATCTGCGTAATCAACGACACAATTGTTCAGTCGCACAATTGCTCAATTGGAGGCGTTGAACCTATGCAACATAGGGTTTTGTCTTGCCCATTCTGGGCCCTGACAGTTACTTTTCAGATTCAAAATTTAAACCTTTTCAAAATTAATTTTCAAAAGAGATTAATCAATTATTAATTAAGTTAGATGTTAACTTATCAAGCCTTTCAAAAGCAAAAGTGGGTGCCGTTATAAATTTAACCCTGTATACACCAATTGGAACACGTCCTGGCCTCCAAAATCAGCCTCCAGTCAATCATAAATTGACAAGAGCTAACTTTATCAATAAGAAACAACCAGCACAAACAGGGGTTCAAAATAACTAATCAACTACCAAGCCCAGACAGGATGATGCAGAGGCTTCTCCAATCACAAATCCAGTTGATTCAAACCATACCCAGGTTAACCTGAAAATCTTCCTATTCTTTATCCAACTAGCAGGTTTGGCTGCTTCAAGCTGCATTCTGCAGTCTTCTTTGCAGCAGCCAAACCAAAGTGACCAACCAGAAAACAATCACAGATTAAATCATTCACCCCAAATTCCACCTCCTATTATTCCACATTCCCAAGCCAAACTCCAAGTATTTAGTAAGTAGCATTGGGGCTTTCCCCAGTGCTCTAACAACTTCAATTATCTGATTCAATAAATTTAGTCTCCTATATTTTTTACTTGGTGAATTAGTAGTTAACTAAATTTTAAATTCAGGTGGGCTGGAAGCAGATATTCCTCCTGCTTCTACTCTGCCTAGTTTTTTGGTGCCCTGCTGCTGACTGCCATCAATTTGATTCCAATATCTGGGTCAAGAATGCTACCAAAACTTCAGCTTGGGATTATCTTTACACTAAACATCAGTTTCCACCTACTTGTGACAAAACTACACCTCCTCCCTCACTCCTCCTTTGCCTTCCCCTGTGATCTGTCCAGGAGCACCTTGGCATGTCTTGACTTATGTTGCAATTTATTATGGATTGACTCATTTTGCTCCTTTCTTGGGTTCATATAAATTGTGGGGTTATTTGATTAATACCCTTATGGTTGGAATTCCTGTAGGATCATCTTTGGTGGGTTTCTATCCTGCAGCTCCTCTACGCTATTTAGGTTCCCTCCTACCTTGGGAGTGGATCCCTGATACCCACAGAAGGGTGTATTTTTACAGATTTTTTTACAATAAAATATATATATTTACTTTCTTTTATTTAAAAGGTAAAGCAATCAGATTTGGAATTAAAGAATTTTCTTAGAAAAAATATTTTAGCATAGATATATATTTTAAAAATCAAAATCTGGAAAGCAAAAAGCCTTCCATCACCTTTTTTTAGTGATTTTAGATTCCCCTAAGCTGGGGGAATCCAAAATAAGATTACGGAGAAGGGAGGACGGGACAACTACGGCATTTACCGTAATTGTCCCTTTTCTGGGCTGCCGCAGCTCTAGTGGGTTAGCTATGCTAACATTGTACAATGTAGATCTTATAAATATGAGTACAAGAGACTTGGAATGGTGCTCTTTATTGTTAATGGGTGTAGTTTTGGGGGTTAAAGCCTACCGGTTTATAAACTGGGAGTGTTGAGTGGCATATTTTACTTAGTAAACCAGTAGTTGTAGCCAGTAGAGGAATCTTTAGTTTCAGTGCATAACTTGGTTTAAAATTTATAAGAGAAATGGAGGTATATCGCGTCAATCCAGCAGTGGAAAGTGGGGTTCTTGACAATTGATTTGGAAAGCAGACAGTAGAGGTATGATTATGCAGATCTGGCAGGGTTTCATAGGTGATGGTGTATGAAATGAGGTAGCCATTGCTTGTTCAACATTGTAGTTGTGATTAGGTATAAGAATGTATGTGGTGGATGATATGGGAGGTTTGATCGTGGGTTACTAATGACAGATGATATTGCGATTCATATAGAGATCCTTGGCTTGGTTTTGAATGTGGTGACGATGTTTTTAATCTTTCGGCAGGGGTTCACGAGCCCTGATATGTACTTGGCTCTGATCCTAGCCACTTGTGACATCTGCTTAGTTACCAGCAAGCTGGGGCTGTATATTTTTTATGCCTATGCGGGGAGCTTTGACTTGTTCTCGGGGGTCTTGTTTGGGCAGCTGTATGGTCTGTACATGTGTTTGCTGATTTCAACATCGGTTCTGTGTGTGGGATACCTTGCCCTCCTCCGGTGCTGGGTCATCTTCCTCAACCGAGAAATCAACGTCAAGCTGTGGTTATCATTCTTCTTGATTCAGCAGGGAATCCTTGTTGTTGCGCTTGTCGTAACCGCCTTCAGTCACGAGTTCAAGCTTGCGCCGGTTGGTCACTTCTTTAGTCCGGACCCAGTCTCCTCTAATCTGGTGACGCGGCTTGACCTGTTCTTTATTTCCAGCTGGATCCTGTTCAGCGTTGTTGCGGTCAACGTGGCCTACCCCGCCATCTGCCTTGTCTACCTGCGCCAAATCGACTCTGCCAGGATATGCCTGGACTGGCGGCCACGAATACTTGCCCACCACTACGTCCGGCGGAAACTTTCCATCGTCGTCCGCATCTGCAGCCTGATGCTGATCTACGACTTGGTGATGATCCCCGCCCTTCTCATCGTCACCAAGGAATTCCTCCTCCACCGCCCCCGCTCCCTGGAGGAGGATAGCTTTCTCTCGCTATCCATGCTCAGCCTGGCTATCGTCAACCCGCTCACCCTTATCTTCCTACACCGCGATATCTTCAGCGATGTCAAGTCCATCTGCATCAGACTCTTCCGCACCAAACCATATATCTGCCGCTAAACCGATTTTCACCCATTCCCTTGCAAACTTGATGGCTTTTAATAAACATTCATATCAAACCCTACCATCCCAGATCCATCATACCAAAAATAGCATCCAATCAAACACGTTAAAAAAAGCCTGCGCTCCATGACCAACATACTTCCAATCCGAATTAGCTGCGCCGAACACCCACCATAATAGATCCAGAATCATATCTTCGAACCAGGACCTTATAGCTCAAGAACATTGGGTTCTGTTTAAAAAGTTTCACATATAAGGAGTCATACCGATCCCCCAGCTCAGTAGGCAGCGATCCGTTAGAAGTATATTTTGTATGGGGTTTAGGTTTACATATACACTGTCATATATATATAATATACAGTATAGCAGCAGCACCCCATTTCCCCTGGCTTCTTATACATGCGTATATTGCAATCAATGGTGAAAATACTATACTCATTACTAAATCCAGAGTAGGAATTAATAATCAACCTTTACTCATAATAACAAAGACAATATAGTCTGGTACATCTTCCCAAACTGTTTCAGTGAAACCTTAACGCATACCAAGAAAGAGACCGAAGCAGCATCCATGCATCACATCAGATGACCCAGCCAAGGGTGAGTTTCACCAGAAACCTTATCATGACACAGTACTAAGGGCAGTTGGCCTAATAATTGATGTATTATTCTAGATACTATCCAGGTTGAGGTGCATCTGACACCCTCCAGGATATACTAGCTCCTAGATTAGCTATACCATAACTTGCATATCTGGGATCCCTTTGATGTGGGCTCATGGATCACCCCAGGAGCAAAGTTTGGTCCCTGATGGGAAGAGTAGCTCCATCCATTACAGGTGCTGGTCTAGCGGCCAATCTATTGATCCCTGTATGCCAGGCCGCCTCCATGATGCCAGGTACCATCTGTCTCCCCTAGAAATCTGTCAGAAATTGTGCCATTAATGCTATTTTGATATGTCCTTTGAATATTGATATGTGCGAAGATTTAGTTGGTTTCACTTTCAATTTGGGAATTCCTTGCTTTCCGCAAATGGGTCTGGCTCAATATCCACCCATTCCAGAATATCATACCTGTCCTTGACTGATCCTGGTATGACCTCATCCCAACATGACCCCTTCTGCCACTCTGTCTACCTAATGAGTGATCATTGACCCTTGTCTACTATTTAAGTAGAATCATTTCTCCTAATAACAACAAGTTTACCCACATTTGTGTTGGCTTTAATATTCTTCAAGCTTTTTCCTTTCCTTTTTACCAAAAGGAATTTCACATCTTATATTCCAGGAAATTAAGGTATGTGCCCTTAATTTTTCCCTGAAGGCTAACCTAAGGCTAGCTTTAAACCTCAAATATTTTGTTATAAAGATTTCCTGCTGTGTCCTCCTGAATGTTGTCCCCAGGAGCCAAATACAACAAAATGGTTCTCACTACAGGGGCTGCAAGCTCCTTGGTTACCCTGATCCCACATGCATTCTCTGGTCCTTCTCTCTTTGTTTCTGAAGTACCCAGACAGCCTAAAGTTTCTAGTCCTCCTCCAGAAGAAGACATCACTGATACCCCCTCTACTCCCATGGTACTGGTGCTGTCTCCTGGGCCTGGCTGGGCCCCCCTTCCAGCTTTCTCTCTCAACTATGAGCAATCTTGTGCTGCTGCTTGCTCTCTCCTCTACTCAGGCACTGTGACAATGCACACTATCCCTGGTCTCTGCCCTGGGTATGCTTCCAAAGACCTGTACTCATTCCTCTTGGACTTTGGTCTCCCCCCGCGCTGATGGAATCAATAGATATTATTGGCGTGTTAGTCAACCAGTTTATCCAACCCGCCCTGGTTCACCATCAACTTGCATTAGGATCCCGGAACCAGCTTCTAAATGCTGTAGCCACCGCTGTCTTAAACAACCATGCTCAAAATATGGCATATCAAGAATGGTCCCATAGCCTTGTTGTGTGTATTTTGGATAACCATCATGACTTGCTGACCTTCCAGAAGTACCTAAACTCATCACTGAATTCCCTTTGCTCCTTGCTCCCTGGGTATATCAAAGATTGCCTGTGAAAATTGGATGATCATCAAGCAACATGGTGTGAACAAATAGAGGCCGCTCTTCTAAAGCATTGTCAGGACTTTGAGACTTTGGTTACCGAGCTCAACCAATTTTGGGAGCATGTTAATTCCCAACTTGAGCTGGTTGGGACTCATGTCAATACCTGGGGCTGCTATCTTCAGCACCAATATGGACTGGATAAGGCTGCGTTAGGAGACACTTTGTATCAGGTTCAAAACTATGTTGATGATAGAGTAGCTTCCATTGAAGTAACTCCTCCTGCTTCTTCTGTTGAGGTTCTGTCTGACTTTGAAACTAAGGTATGGAAAACCATAGCTGAACTCAAAGCCACTACTTGATGTCAACCTTTTGTTTCAAACCCTACTTCAGTAGAGCCTATGCCCAATACTCACATTGTCTTGCTAACCAACCAAGTGGCTACCTTTAAGGTGAAATTAAGTATTTGAGACAACACCTCTCTGATCCTGATGATTTGTCCTCTGACTCTGATAGCAAAGGGGAGGCTGAGGTCACTGGTACTCCTACCCCTAGCAATCATGGGTGTTGCCCTAGCTTGGAAGGCCAACCCTGTGTCAACTGTGCTCTTGCCTTGGATCAGTTAGCAGAAGTAAAAAATGATGTTGCAGATAGACAGGATGCACTGGAAAGGGAGATACAGAAGCTCTCTTGCTTGAAAGAAACAATAATTGGACAGTTTACCCCTCTGACTGCTCAAGCAACTTCCCTGGTCACTTGTAACAATGAGATTGCTAGTACACTAGCAGTGCAACAGATTGAGATTGATGAATTTGGAGCTGCTGCCGCTGCCGCCAGAGATATCAGTGGACAAAACAGCTCTACACTGGATATCCTGGAAGAAAGTCTTTGACTTCTCTGGGCTAGACAACCTTCTTCAGAATACAAGTTTGAGGGCAATCCCCACAGTAATGTCCTCAATTCAGATGACAACAGCCAATCCACCTCATTGTCCATTGACCCCAATTATAAACCTTCCTTCAAATAAATATTTGACTCTAAGACCTCTACCATTGCTGCCTTTCCGTGAATCTACAAGACTGCAATGTGTAGGGCCACCAATGAGCTTAAAAAGGAGCATATTCTTACTTGTCTACATCTCACGTGCCAAGAAGTTGTGGTCCCCAAACTTGCATCCATTGTCACTTGGGAGGACATGAAGCGCCTCTTGATCAAGGAATTTGGAGGAGATCTCAGCTTGGAGGTCAAGAAAGATGTGTTTATGCACATCACCTTTAAGCCCAAGGAAACCCTGGCTGAGTTTGCTGATTGCTTCTACATCAAAGGACAATAGTTAATCACCAGTTGTCAGTTAACTCCCTGGGAAGCGTACACAGCATGTTAAAATGCTTTATAAGTGAACCAACTCCTATGTCTGCACTTTAAGGCCCAAAAAGCTTCTCTTACTTCAATGAAGAGTATCAAGAACCTCTTTCAAGACATTCACTTGACCCATGAGGGTACTGTGGTGCGCAAAAATAAGGCCAACAACGCTGGAACCACCTCCTGCACCTTGCGTATTATGACTCTAGGATCAAGTGGGCAGTCTAAGAAGCAAGGATGTCATAACTGTGGTCAAATAAGACACCACTCAAACACCTGCACCAACCCTTGAGTAGAGGGTTGCAACCCAAAGGAGCAGGTGGGAAAAGAGAGGTCAGCTTAGAGGTGGAGACACTCTTTGCTGACCAATCTCCTCTGTCTCCTCCTGATCCTCCCTCCAACAAATAATCTCCCCCTTTGTCTGGCCCAACTATCCTTCACCTGTTCCACAATCTTTATAGTGATTATGAGCCTGAAGACTCTGACTGCAATGAATCAGATAGTTATGGCTACTCTGTTTTGGCTGTCCCAGAAACCATGTCTGTCCCTTACAAGCTTTGCTCAGGGAAAACCACCACTACCTCTTTCACACCTTCAGTTGAAGCCAAGGCTGTGGTGGCTCATCTCTAACTGGCCCAGGCTCATTGACCATCCGGCTTGGTAGACTCTTCTGAAGAAGCTGCTGAGCTAGCTGAAGCCCTCTTCCAGAACGTGACTGTATCTCTCCCCTTGCAGACTATGTATAAGGAAATTCCTGCCTTAAAATGCATGTTAGCTAAATGGGAAAAAGAGCTAGAAGCTGTGCAGGATGTGTTGGCTGTCTTTCCCCCTTTGGGAAAGATACTACTTATGTAGAAGTATTGATCCAAAAGGTTAAGATCAAAGCCATTCTGGACATGGATTCTCCAGTCAACGTGATATCATCCAAGCTAATTAAGAAGCTTAAGCTGGCTCCTGACCTCAACTACAATCAATCATATAGTACTGCTGACATGGCTCAAACCCAAGCCATTGGTGCCTACTCTGCTCTGCCAATGAGGTTTGGGAAACTCCTCATTGCACCCCCTGCTGTCAACTAGAGAATAAAAGCTACAATCTCCTGGTTGGCACATAATTCCTCCATGGATATAATGGGATTGTAAACCTTTGAGATGGATACCTATTGCTCTTAGGATATGAGGTCCCTTTGATTTTTGAAGAGCCTCTGCGCCTACCTGATAAACACCTTAAGACTTTTGTGCTTGAGTATCCCACAGGTATCTTCTCACTAAAGTACAGGACTCATTCTTCTAATATGTGTTCCCCTCCTCCTTCCTGTCCTGCAGAGGAAGGTGGGCCTCTTCTTGCCCCTGCAGCTATGATCATTCCACTAGGCTCAAAAGTGATTATAGACTCTCAGATATCCTACAAACTACCTGAAAAATCATTCCTGGAGCTATACTCACCTGATTTCCTAAGCTACAGAGAGCCTTGGTTATGCCCGGGGGTTTTGGACCAGACTCATAAGAAACCTGTGCAGCTGTTGTTGGCTAGCCTAACTGGCCTGTCCATGCAGGTGACCAAGGGCCAGGCTGTAGGGCATAGCCGCATATTAGGCTCAGATCAAGTGGCGTCCCTCTACCCTTTTGGAATGTTCAGTGATTTCAACTTACCTGAAGGAGATCCTCAGGTTCTCTCCCTGTTCACCGCTGCGGACTTCCCACAACTGTCACCCATTCAACAAAAGATGTTCTGGAACTGCTAGACCAGTTTAAGGATATCTTTGCCTCTGGACCTACGGACTATGGCCTAGATAAGGGGGTTATCCACCAGATAAGTACGGATGATACTCCGCCCTTTTGTGCCAAACTTACTGCTGCAGTCAATTAGAAGATGCCCAGGTCTCTAAGGAGCTTAAACAGCTCTTGGATGCTGGGCTCTTAGCTCACTCTCAGAGCCCTTGGGCCTCCCCCTTATTGATACTAAAAAAGAAGGACGGAGGCCATCACATTGTGATGGATTACTGCTGCCTAAACTTGCTCACCAAAAAAGAACTTGTACCCTTTGCCTGGAATTGATGATGCTCTCAGACAATTAGGAGGATCAAATATTTTTCTCCGCTATGTATCTAGCATCAGGATACTGGCAGGTGGACTTGTCTCCTGAAGATAGAGAAAAGTCTGTGCTCATCACTTAAGAAGGTCTTTATGAATTCACTCAAATGCTCCAAGGACTCTGCAATGCCCTGGCTATGTTTCAAAAGGCTATGGGCTCCATTCTATGATATCTGAAACTCTCCTGCATCCTCGTATATCTTGACAATATTACTGTATTCAGCTCCACCTTTACCAACCGTTTGGACCACCTCAAAGCTGTCTTCATCAAAATTTGAGAGTCAGGCTTGTACTAAAACCCTCTAAATGCTCCTTCTTCAAATAATGGCTTGAATTCTTGGGCCATGAGGTCACCCAAACTGTAATACACCCCATGAATAATAAGGTTGAAGCCATTGTCAAGATGCTGCCTCCCACAAACCTACAAGAGGTCTAAGTGTTTCTTGGCATGATAGAATACTATTGACAATTCATCCCTAATTTTACTGAATTAAGAAAACCCCTTGTCCAACTCTTTTGCAACATACTCTTTGAGTGGACTGACAGCCAACAGCAGCCCTTTGAAGCTCTGAAAACCAACTCAAGGAGACTCTCATCCTAGTCTACCCTGATTAAAATAAGGAGTTCATCTTGTACACTGACACTAGTGGAGTAGCTGTAGGTGCCATCTTAGTCCAGATTGACAATGAAGACATTGACCGACCTGTGGCCTATTCTTCCAGAGTCCTCAACAAACATCATAAGAACTATAGTGTCACTGAAATAGATACCTAACTGTTCTACATGCAGTAAAACAGTTCCTGCACTACATTTACAGGACTCACTTCATGGTAGTCACAGACCACTCATCCCTTAAGTGGCTGCAGAAATTAAAGGAGCCTGGAGGTTGGCTAGCCCTTTGGGCCCTATGCTTACAAGGATATGATTTCACAGTAGTATGTTGTCCTGGTGCACAACATCAGAATGCTGATGATTTTTCAAGGATACCTATACTAGCTATTCATCCTGCTGACGCCAATCGCCTATACAATTTGATAGGATACCCTGACTCCTGGACCACTGAGCCAGGGGACATTTGTTTGGCACTGCAAGCCTGATCAAAAGATATTGTGATTTGAGATAAACAACCCTTCAAGAAAGTCAACAATGCCTATTTACCCTAATTTAACCCCATTATGAGAATAGCCATCATCCTCCAAGATCACATTGATACTGGACATGGAGGCATAGCAAAAACGCATGACTGGTTGTGCAAGAACTTCTATTGAGAGAATATGTGCCTCCTAATGTCAGGAATATTCCTGGCAACACCTTGTGTCAAAATAATCTTTTGGGTGCAATTGGGCTCAAAGAGCAAACTAAAAAATTGTGGCAGTTTCCCCAATCAGGGGAAACTGCCGCAAAACACCCAGTTGAAGAAACAAAAATTAAAAAAATAAATTTTGGAAAAACAGGTTTTATACCCCACCCGCTCCCACCAGCCAGAAAGCCAGCCAGCCGGCAGGGGACAGCGCACCCCCCACAGCAGGACTGCCCACCCCCACAAAATAGGGAAATTGCCCAATTGGGAATCCCAAAAAGGCAATTTCTCTAAACCCAAAAATGGGGGGAACTGCTGCCCAAATTTGGAACCTACCAAATTTGGAACCTACCAAATTTGGAGGGGGTTTACAAGATGCCCAGCATGACAATTAATGCATCAACTACAGAAGTTGAATATGATTTCATGAAAGTACCTGAAGAAGCTCCAAAGTCATGCAATGCCAAGATTAACAATTCATTGCTTGCCAATCCATTCCCATCCCACTCCCAAAAGGGAATTCCAGACAATACCAAGTGTTTGGGGCTCCCTATCCAATGTTTTTCACTATTCATGCCCCACAAGGATGATAGTATATAATAAATCCAAATCACTTGATGATAGTTTGTGCTATCATTGAGTGAAATTATCCCTCAATAGTATCACATAAGTCAATCTAAAACTTACCCTATAAGAAGTTAAACAAGACACTAAGCTTTGTCTGCCCTTTCCCAGGACCAGAAAATGAATCACCTAATCTTCTCAGCTGTCCTCACAGCATGCCTAGGGATTGGGGGCCACCAATATAATCAACAGCATGGGCCATTCAACAATCCATCTGGCAAGTACTACTACAAGGAGCTGGCACAGCTCAACTCCTCTGAGCGGTACTCCTGGCCCACACTGGTATTGCCCCATTCCACCCATTCCATAGCTATATACACCTGTGCATACTATGTACTCACATATCTTGCCAGTAATTTTATATGTTATAACATACACGCTAAAGTCTTTTGATTGATGATGATGGTCTATCCAATTATGACGGCGCTCACAGGCTTCCAAGTTGCCAACTTGGTCCCTTATCATGCTAGGATACTTCCCCAATTGTTGGGTCTTTACACCTAATCCCTGAGGTCCTTGACTCATGTCATCCCTTTCATCTCTAACAACCCCAGCCTTCACAACATCAGTTCAATTCATCTCTCCTAAGCATACCTTCCACACTGTGAGTATTGATGCTGTTGGGCCTCTTTCTTGTTCTAGGTCTTGGTGTCAATTCATCTTGGTAGCCGTAGATCATTTTAGTAAATGGGTCTAAGCCAGAGCAACCAAGGATATAACTGCCAATACCACTGCTAACTTCCTGTTGCAAGATATCTTCTACCGCCATGGCTGCACTCAGGTCCTGCTTTCTGACAATGGGACCAACTTTAATGCTTATCTCATAGCATCCATTTTAGAAGCTATGGGCATACACCAATCCTTCTCTGCTCTGTATAACCCGTCAACCAACAGTGTTTTAAATTGTGCCATCAATGCCATTTCAATATGGCCTTCAAATATTTATATGTGTGAAAATTTTTTGACTTTGCTTTTGATTTTGGGAATTCCTTGCTTTCTGCAAATGGGTCTGGCTTAATATCCACCCATTCTGGATTATCATACCTGTCCTTGACTGATCCTAGTATGAACTCATCCCAACATGACCCCTTCTGCCACTTTGTCTACCTAATGAGTGATCATCAGCCCTTGTCTATTATTTAAGTAGAATCATTTCTCCTAATAAAGACAAGTTTATCCACGTTTGTGTTGGCTTTAATACTCTTCAAGATTTTTCCTTTCATTTTTCCAAAAGGAATTCTTCATCTTGTATTCCAGGAAATTAAGGTAAATGCCCTTAATTTTTCCCTGAAGGCTAACCCAAGGCTAACTTTGAACCTCAAATCTTTCATTATAAAGATTTCCTGTTGTGTCCTCCTGGATGCCGTCACCAGGAGCCAAACACAACAAAATCCAAAGGAAATTAGGGAGAAGCCCAACAAGCTTAACATAGACATATAACCTAAACAGGCCAATTGATGCAAAGGGGGTGGCAGCCTTTAAGTACCCACCAAAGTTCATCAGGCAAGTTAGAGCCAGTCAATATGGGTTATTTAGATGTCAAAACTGTAAAGTCACTCCCCCCTTTGGCCTTGGACAGGACAACCTTCCCACGTCACACCAAGAAATCTCCTCAGAAGCCAGCCAAGCCCCTTAATTCCCTTGAGGATTTAGCCCATACAATTGATGAGAGATTTTTATTAGCATACCCTTCCCAGGTGGTAAATACCAATGTGTTGAACTTGGTTCCCACTTAGGAGGAATCTCTGATTAATTTAGACTATTTTTTGGCTTGGGCTCAACTGCACTTGAAATTAATTAAGTCTAAACAATCAGGTTGCACTAATGCTAATTTGTCAAATTTCAATCCAACTAGATTGGATGCTGATTCAAATCACCTCAGCAATGCCAGCCAATCAGAGTCAAAGTCAGAAATTATTGAAAACTCCTCCAACTCACTGGATTCACCTTGCAAAATTTCTCCTGCAGCCAATCATATCTGCACCTTGGGTCAGGTGACCCTGAATTTTAAGCCCCTCCCTTAAAGCAAGACAGGGGACTTTCAGTCCCCTGCTTGCTCATTCTTACAAATAAAATTTGGAATTTTCAAACCTAAATTTTCTAGTTGATTTTAGGGACCTTTGTTTATTTTTTTAACTTTATAAAGTGTTATTAGAAGTTCTGTCCTTCCTTATGTTATCCCCTTGCTTTCAGGCCCTCCAGCAGCTTCCTGAAGGTCTAATTTACGTTGTTGACGTCTAGGTTAAAGCTTGCCCCTTTTGCTTTAGAGCATTTGGCTTGATTTTAAAAATTAGTAATAATTTCTATTTAAATTACCTATTTTAAGTTTAATTTTGCTTTTGCTTTTCTTTCTCTTGCTCTGACACTTCATATACACTTTATAAAGCTTTCTGTTACACTTTCCAATCTGTTTGCTCTCAGTTGCTGTTCCCAACCCTATTTCTGCAATTTGGAGTCATTCTTCTTACTGCAGAGTCTCCCATACCAGTCTGAAAAAACAATATCCTATAGAATCATCTGGGTCTTTGGTGAATAATTTACTTCTGTTTTCCAAGAATGTTGGTGCCCCTATTCAAGCTTGTGGTTTTTACCTTGGCACCTGCCTTGGTAATGATATGGTCTGCCTCCTCAGATATTTGGGGCCGTATCTGATATTCCTTTCTCCACATTGGTACCAACTCCAATCAGTTTTTAAATATCTTTGAGGAAATTCCCGCACACACCCAGGAGATCTACACTACCAGTGAGAACGTTGTGAGAAGTCTTGCCTGTGATGATATTGAGTTCCCTGTTGTTGGAACTGCCCCCACTACTCCCCCAGACGTACCCTGCTCTATTCCCCTCTTTTTGAGGACCTGATTGTCTTGGTCCCAGAAGAAGGCTTGGGCACTCAAGAGTCCTCCCCCAGGCGCACTCCCTGGCTTCTTGGCGGAATGATTCTGATGGGGTTAGACTCTTATTTTCCCCGGCTATCTGCTGTGTCCTCTTTATGGACGCCCCTTCAAGCGGCCATACCAGTCCTGCACTAGATGGTGTCCTGGTGGGTCCTCCCTCTAGGATGGGAGCCAAACTTAGTTAGTTTAGCCCCCCTTTCTTACAAAAGCCACCTGTTATACACCATTATTGGGGGAAAGAAGTCCATAATTCATGCACCAAGAGTCTCCTCTAAGTTTGGATACATTATAGCAGCAACATCTAAAAGCTTATTCAAGCTTGGTTCCAGATACCAGCCATGGAAATGGAAAGCTTTGCTGAGCTTGGTATATATGCAGCCCCCTGATTCTAACCAGCTTGCAAGAGCTTATTCCTTCCTACAAGCTCCAACATTGATTTCTAAAACAGAAGTCAGCATCTCTATTCATCCTTGGAGCTCCAGGATGCCCCCCTGCTGGGGCCTTTATACCACCTTCCATCACACTTAACTGTTAATCACCCTGTTACCAGCCGCTGGTGGATGTCCCCCAACTTTGTCCCTGAGCTCTGCTAACGTTAGACCCAAGCAGCAACAGAATTTGGGGCCACCCCTGCCTCAGTTGTTCTGGATGCCTATCTCAAGACCACTTGTTCCTCTCCAAAGTGCTGGACCTTGCTGCAGTAGGGCTATCACCAGATATTCTTCCAGATTCTCAGTGTTGTAACTGTGCTGTTTTAGCAGAGTTACAGGGGGAATGATTGGAGAATCAATTTTTATCTTTATTGCAATGTTGATGCTATATAGTTGGGAGTGGATCCTGATAACAGGAACATGATTGTAAAGATTGGTTGGATTGGCCAGGGGCGGATTGATCCTCATATTGAGTCAAGTGCTAAGTTGAGTTGTCTGCTATTCAGGAATTGTCACTAAGTCCTGGTGCTGGATTTGGTAATTCAAGCCCACTTCCGCATCTGGTTTTGGATCATGGGGAATTTAGGCTGCAGGTCCTGGAACTGCTTGGTTGGTACCTTGTTGGGGTTTGACCCTGCTGTTCCAGCATAAGTTTACCTATACAACCCTCCCTGAACCGTGCTGCTGTCCTGCCTTTGGCTTATCCTTTACAATTTTCAGATAGGGATTGCTATCCCCCAGTTCCAACCTTGGCATTGCTGCTCTGCCATCTTTATCATGCCACTGTCCAGGATCCCATGCCTAGCTCCACTCTGGTCCAGAAGGCGACCTACCTGCTGATATTGGGGGGGCCTGCAACTGCTCAGCACATAAACTCCTGCCAGCGCTGCTATGGATATTGGCATCAATATATCCCACCAAAGCATGCTCAGCACTAGATACATCTTTATATTAATCCACCTGATGCTCCTGGTTAGGGCTCAACCAATATTCCAGCACCCAGGCATTGTTACCCTTGGCCCTCTCCATAAATAACTGCCTTGGCAATTATACCCTACCACTCTCCCATCTTCAGTTATTCCAGAGGCTCATTAGTGCTTATGATACTGCAGCTGGACAATTGTCCACAGTCCCATGGTATTGCCCTCCAGACCAGTGCTTGCCCTTTTGGGCCAGTGTACTTGAAGCTTTGGCCTGAACCCTTCTCTGTGGCCTATATGTTATTGCTTTCCCAACTGGCCTTCACCCTGCTGGAGCTACTTGCCAGCCCTGGGAAACCTTGGTACTAGGGCCATGATCTGACTATCCTGGCCCCTGTCACCAAAAAAGTCATTCAAATTGATCCCCCTACAAGGGAACTGGGACCAACAGTAACCCTGGTCCAGAGGCTATCCTGATCATGCCATAAACAGGTTGGAGGCATCCTGACACCCCTAACCATCCAAGGGATCCATCCCCAGGTACCTCCTCTCTCCTAAAGTGTTACAAAAGTAACAGATTTGAGACCCTGGGTGGGAATCAAACCACTCCTAGCCACCAGGCGGGGCTAGCTGGCAGAAGATTTACCCACACCTGAATTTCTGCTTTTTGAAGCAAATCCAGGTGCAATAATCATTCTTGCCCTGGTGGCAGCTGAGGGGCCTGATCTGGGCCCCAAAAGCTACACCCAAGCCTTGGTGGGTTTGGCTCAGCCTGGCCAGGCTATTTTTAGCTACCCAGTAAACCCAGATAAATCCCATCCTCCATTAAGTAATTTGGGGTCCCCAGTTGGGGACCCCTTTTTTAATCAAGTTCTTTGGGCTCAAGAGAGCCTGTCAAGCCAGTCCAAAAATGGTGATCAAATTGGAGAAGACCCCAAAACCCCAGAAGCCAGACCTGCCAAAATCAATGACCAGCCAAGCCAAGATAGACCATCAAAAAGCCAAATAACTGTTCATGAAAACCCCAAAAATAACCATGAAGCAGCCAACCAAGCAGCAGAGCTTGAGATTCCAAGCCTTGCAACACAGATAGCATCAGAATAATGCCCAGAGGCACCTGCATGTGAGTAAGTATATACATCAGAAGCACTTGAAAAAGTTCTGTATTATCATCCTTACCAAATAAAGTTGTTATGAACCTTTGGTTCACCCATCTGTTTCCATACATATTTTTGATGCTCTTCCATCTGCATACACCCAAGCGCCAGTATCTACCCACTGGGATAGATAGTCAGACTCCAGTTGACAAGACAGAAGCCTTTGACTACTAATGTCCACCCAACGCACCATTTGGCCCTGTGCATTTTACTGAGAATCCCCAAATCCTGACCCCAAACCCTGGACCTTGAAAGACTTGCAGTGGTACACCTGCCCAAACGCACCCAAGGAACCCTACCAAATTGTCTGTGACGGCAAAGCAATCACCATCTACCCATTGCTCTTCAACAGGAAGTACAACAATCCTGCTTCCTACCTGGTCCTCATAGAACCACCCCCAACACCCAAACCAACCATCTCAACTCCACCCACTTCTGATGGCACTGGCCAGAGTAGTCAATTCCTGGGAGTGCTTTACCTGGCGCTCACAGGATTGATTGACTCTGCCTTGCCAGCAACTGGATCTTGGGCTGTGGCTGGGAAGGCCCTTTCCTACCTGGTAAAGTTAGGACCCATCATCTGGTGGGCCATGCCAGTACCTGCTTTAACTCCTCTCTCACCTACAGGAGCTCCACAGTACTCTTGGTATCCTGACATTATGATAATCCACCCCAAACTTGGTAACCTGGGCCCCAAGATGTTATTAGCTTTTGGGGCTACTTGTATGTTTGTTATGATTATCACTTATTACTGTTATTTGTGGCTATCATACCAAATCTCCTCCATGTGGAAGAGAACAACCTGGACCTTGAATGATTCTAAAGATGCTCCAGAGAGCAAAGACCCTACCGCAGCAACCTCCTCCCAAGTACAGAACGTCATTGTGAACCAAACCACCTCCAATGTGACCATGCCCCAGATGGGCAAGCTCAGCCTAGAGGAAGCTATAAGAGCCATGCCAGTAATACAACTGCACTTCCTATCCAATACCGCCGCTTATCCCAACAACACAGTCAAAATCTTGGGAGTAGCATCCATGCTAACAGGGGACGCCCTAGACTGGTTTGGTAAAGCCCCTGCCAACAATGTAGAGTTTTGCTTAGGCTATGCTCAATTCAAGGCTGAGCTAATGGCCACAGGAGAGGACCAGAATACCTGACACTTTGCCTTCATGACTCTGTTGGAGTTCAAGAAAAACAGCCACCTGCTACAGACCTATGAGAAGAGTTCACCAAACTACAGACCTGTGCTATACTGAACAACAAATTGGCCCCATCCTATTCAGAAAAGGTGTGAACCCAGGGTTAAAGGACCTCTTCAAGCACCACCCTCCCAGAATTGGGTTAGAAGAATTGATTTTGCTCTGCTGAGGGCTATCTTAAACCAATAAACTCACAGTGCTGCCCCTCATGGACCCCAGGTGGCCAGAAGCTCTACTGCAACCAGACCAGCCATGACACCCAAGGAGTTGCAACAACATTAGAGAGATGGGTTGTGTTTCCACTGCCATAAAGCAGGGTAACAGACCAGGGGTTGTCCCAGAAGAAACCAAACTTCAGGCTCCCTTGCACAATTAAACACTACCTCTCAGTCTTATAAGTATATCATAGTGACCTTAGAAGTAGGACATAAAGTATTTCACAAAAAGACTTTCATAGACACAGAAGCTGATGAAAGTTTAATTGACCCCACATTGGCATCCAAGCTAGGGCTCACCCCCTCAGATACTCAATTCCAAGTCACTATGGGAAACAGTTCAACTGGCATTGGCCAAGAATGTAACCAACATCTTGAGCTGAAGATTGGGCAAAACACTTACCCCTTGTTTGTTATCTTGTTGAAAGAATTACCACACCCATTGATACTTGGAGAATCCTGGGCTGACAAGCATGTGCAATCCTGAACTACTGTGACCAAACTGCAATCCTGGGAAAGGTTCCTAACCCTGACACTGTACCCATTCAGCTGAGCCCACACATAGTACCCCCCACCAAACTCATGACCTTGCAATTAAATCCTTGCTCATAGAAGCTGCCCTCAGCCCTCAAGAAATGGGCCAGTGTCTTCAGCAAAGAGGCAGCAACTCAACTACCTGAGCACTCTATCTACAACCACACCATTGACTTACTCCCTGATACACAATCCAGCCACGGACCCATCTATAGTTGCAACCACAAAGAACAAGTGGCCTTGAAAGTTTACATTGAAGACATGACCAAGAAAGGATTCATCCAAGTCTCAAAGGCCTCATGCTCTTCTCCCTTACTATTTGTTGGGAAGAAAGATGGGGGAATGAGACCTTGTGTAAACTAACAGAAGCTGAACAAAATCATAGTAAAAAACTAATACCCCATACCTAATGCCAATGATCTATGTGACGTCTTGACTGGGGCACAAGTATACTCTAAGATTGACCTCCAAGACTCTTTTAACCAAATCCAAATCAAAGAAGGTGATGAATACAAACCAGCTTTCAAAACTTGATATGGACTCTATGAATACCTGGTCATGCCTTTTGGACTATGCAACGCCCCTAGTACCTTCCAGAGGATGATTAAATTGGTTTTTTTAGAATACCTTGACCAATTCTGTATGGCATACCTTGACAGCATCCTGATATATAACAAAACACATGAAGATCATCTCCGCCACCTGGACCTCATATTGGAGAAACTAGCAGCAGCCAACCTTCACGCCAAACTCAATAATTGTGAGTTCTTCTAATCTGAGGTATAATTCTTGGGCTATGTAGTAAAAACTGGTGGATTTGCCATGGCCCAAGACAAAGTGGATGCAGTCTCAGCTTAACCCACCTGTCGGAAAGAGGTTAGGAGTTTCTTATGGCTAGCAAACTACTGTAGAGATTTCATAAAAAAATTTCTCATATTACTCTGCCCCTGACCCACCTTTGCTCAGACAAAGTCCAGTTTGAGTGGACCCCCAACTGTGTTGTTGCCTTTGAAGCCCTGAAGTTAGCCTTGACCTGTGTGCCTGTGTTTGCCATGCCTGACCACACAAAGATGTTCATCCTGGAAACTTACGCTTCCAAATTTGCCCTGGGAGGGGTGCTTCTTCAGGAAGGAGGGGATGGCATGCTACATCCTGTAGCATATTACTCCAAAAAAATTATCCCTGTCAAAGGAAATTATCCTATATACAATAAAGAAATGCTAGCTATAATGAAGACCCTGAAGAACTGGCGCAGATACCTATGTGGTGCTGAGCACCCAGTAAAGGTCTTAAAAGATCATAAAAACTTAGTTTACTTCTTCAAACCACGTCAGCTTAACCAAGGACAAGCAATATGGGCTCTAGAACTGCCGGACTACATACTAGAAATTGACTATAAACCTGGCAAAGTAAACATTGTCCCAGATGCCCTAAGTAGAAGAGCTGACCTGATCCTGTCTTCCACCAAGTTGAGAGATCACAACACCCATACCCTGTTGGATACAACCAATAAAAGAATACAGCTAAACTACCTGAAAATTGTTGTTAAGAAATTGGATGTATTAGAAGCCCAGGCAAAGGACCCTGCTGCCAAGACCATGGTTTCAGAACTCTCAACATAACTAGACAGCCCCCTGTACAAAAGAGGTTACTCACTAAAAGGAACCACCCTAATGTTCTAAGGAAGAATCTATTTACCAGAAGGATTAGCTCAGATTTCTGTCCTAAAAGACTATCATAACTAAGAACTAGCTGGCCACCCAGGCTGCCACATAACCCTTCAAATCATCAAAAAGGATTACCTGTGGCCCAAGATAGACGCAGATGTTATCAACTACATTGAGAGCTGTGGGACATGTGGGTGCACCAAAACAAGATGCTCTAAGCCAGAAGTTCTCCTCTGCCCCTAGACATTCCTTCAGGCCCCTGGAAATTGGTATCCATGGATTACATATTTGACCTCTCACCCTCCAAAGACTACAACACAATTCTAGTGATGGTTGACCGTTTCACCAAAATGGCCTACTTTGTCCCCACCACTACCCATTGCACTACCACTGAAACTGTCCAACACTTTCATGACCAAATACTCACCCAACACAGAACCCCAGAAGAAATAGTGACATACCAAGGACCACAGTTCACATCTCATTATTGGGCTCAAGTGATGAAAGATCTAGGAATCAAAATATGTGTGTCCACTTTGTACCACCTCCATACCAACGGTCAAACCAAATGGATAAACCAGATTCTTGAACAGCACCTCCAATGCTACACAAATGCTGATCAAGACAACTGGGCAGACCTATTATCCACAGCCCAATACACGTACAATAGCAAAGATCATGCATCCACCAGGATGTCTCCCTTCAAAGCCAATTATGGATTTGACCCCACTTGGGACCCCAAGATTGGAAACCAGGAGTCTAACAAAGAAGGTAGAACCTGGATGGAACACATCCACAAAACCCAGATGACCTGCTCCCAAAACCTAACCTGCGCAGTACAGACTTACAAAGCCTTTGCTGATAGAAAGCGCACCCCTGGAAAGCCACTAGAGATTGGGGATGAGGTCTATCTAGACTTAAGGAACATACCCCTAAATGTCCTATGCCGGAAGCTAGCTCACCAAAGAAGAGGCCCCTACCAGATCACGGGCCAAGTAGGCAAAGTAGCTTACCATCTGAAGTTATATGACACCTGGAAAATAGATTATGTATTCCATTGATCCTTGCTGTTCAAAAAGTATGTAACTTCCCTACCCCACCAAAAACTGAAGACTGCCCCTCTGCCCATCTTGGTAGGGAGATCCCTTGAACGTGAAGTAGAGTATATACACAGCAACTGTACCCACTACCGTAAGCCACAGTACTACGTCAAATGGCTAGGATACCCACCAGAGGAAAGCACCTGGGAAACAGCTGACAATCTTATCAATGCAACTGATGCTGTCTGCCAATATTGGGAGAAGAAGAAAGCCAAGTCTGGCTTAGAAGGGGATAGTGTTACAAAAGTAACAGATTTGAGACCCTGAGTGGGAATCAAACCACTCCTAGCCACTAGGCAGAGCTAGCGGGCAGGGAGATTTTCCCACACCTGGATTTTTGCTTTTCAAAGCAAATCCAGGTGCAGGAATTATTCCTGCCCTGGTGTCAGCTGAGGGGCTTGTTATGGGCCCCAAAAGCTACTCCCAAGCCTTATTGGGTTTGACTGGGCCTGAGCAGGCTATTTTTAGCTGCCCAGTAAACCCAGATCAAGCCCACTCTCCATTAAGCAATTTGGGGTCCCCAATTGGGGACCCCTTTTTTAATCAAGTTCCTTGGGCTCAGGAAAGCCTGTTAAGCTAGTCCAAAAATGGTGATCAAATTGAGAAAACCCCTATAACCCCAGAAGCCAATCCTGCCAAGCCAATGGCCAGCCAAGCCAAGATGGGCCACCAAAAAGCCAAACAACTGTTCCTGAAAACCCCAAAAATGACCATGAAGCAGCCAACCAAACAGCAGAGCCTGAGATGCCAAGCCTTGCCACACAGATAGCACCAGAAAAATGCCCAGAGGCACTTGCATGTGAGTAAGTATATAAATCAGAAGCACTTGAAAAAGTTCTGTATTGTCATCCTTACCAAATAAAGTTGTTATGAACCTTTGGTTCACCCATCTGTTTCCATACATATTTTTGATACTCTTCCATCTGCATACACCCAAGTGTCAGTATCTACCCACTGGGATAGATAACTAGACTCCAGTTTTCAAGACAGAAGCCTTTGACTACTACTATCCACCCAACGCACCATTTGACCCTGTGCATTTCACTGAGTATCCCCCAAATCCTGATCACAAATACTGGACCTTGTAAGACTTTCAGTGGTACACCCGCCCAAACGCCCCCAAGGAACCCTACCAAATTGTCTGTGACAGCAAAGCAATTACTATCTACTCTTTGATCTTCAACGGGAAGTACAACAATTCTTCTACCTACCTGGTCACCATGGAACCACCCCCAACACCCAAACCAACCATCTCAACCCACCCACCCCTGATGTCACTAGCCATAGTAATCAATTCCTGGGGGTGCTTTACCTGGTGCTCACAGGATTAATTAAATCTGCCTTGCCAGCAGCTGGGCCTTGGGCTGTGGCTAGGAAGGCCCTTTCCTATCTGGTAAAGCTAGGTCCCATCATCTGGTGGGCCATGCCAGTACCTTCTTTGACTCCTCCCTCATCTGCTGGAGCTTTGCAGTACTCTTGGTATCCTGACATAAAAGGTCCCCTTCAACTGTATACTTTCATATCTCAATGAACATGCCATCTAGTCCCCAACATTGTCACCTACATCTCTGAAAATGCCAAAAGTTTTCTGCAGCTTGATATACCAGGGTTAATTGGGCCTACCCTTTGATGTTCCCCTGGCTCTTTCATGCAACTTTCTGCTTTTTCTAACCTGGGACAAGTGACAAGACAACCCCAGGATCCCCTCTCTAGATAAAGGAGCCATACTGACAGGATACCAATGGTTGGCAGGAGCACTGCTGGGCACTGGCAGAGGGACTGTTGGGCCAGAGGGAGATGCATGCCATAGGATGGGTGCCAGCTTGATAATGTTGGATAAGGATTGACCAAGCAAGGACAGGAGTCTGTTCCTGTGGAGTCCACCCATCTGGTAAGAGTTTTGTAGAGTGCGCCTAGCATCTGAAGGGAAGCAACATCAGCAGTGATAGCAGTTCCTTGAAAACAATCAGGCTGCAGGGTTAAAGAAGGAGTCATCTATACCCAGTACAGGGCAGATAACTGTGCTTATTGCAGAATAATTTGGGCAGAACAATACACCACTTTCCTTCATGGCTGATTGTTCTTGTGACTATAGCTCTTTCCAAGGGGTTGACAAGTAGTATGTTTTCCAGGGTGGACTTGGAATAGGCTGGTTTGGAGGGTCCTCAGTAAAATGTACAGGTCTGAAGGATGATCCAGGTAGACAGAATCATGCAGGCAAGGAAGTGCAGGCTTGTCAGTAGGAGTGTTGTGGCCTACAAGCCTGCAGGACTGCAGTAGAGATTGTAGAATACTAAATTATATAATATAGAGCTTAAGCAAACCAGAGATTCACTCAAACCTTATTATCAGAATGATGGCACCGCAGTTTCCACATAGCAGGAGGTTTTATGCTATAAAGTTGGGGTTCCCCAGAAATTGCGGGCTTCAGGCCCCCAGGTGTTTTACCATCAGGAATCTGGTCCATTGGTCTGTTGGTTGGCAGTTTCTTCTGGCCCTTGATTGGTGGGTGTTATTCAACAGGTAATAGAAACTTCCTGTTTCCCAACTCTATCCTTATAATCAACCGGCCTGGCCAAATGCATTACAGATCTGTTGTTGGGTACTAGTGTTGACTGACACTTATTGGGGGAAGATTTCAGGTACAGCAAAGACTCATTTAGTAAGACAGCTGCCTCTGCATAGGTACAGGAGCTCAGTGGCACATCTTTAGTGGGCTTCTTATCTAGCCTTGGGGGATTTTCTAGGCTTTGCAGGATGCTTATTGAGCAATCAAATGATTTGAGCCCAAAAAATGTGGGCAGCCAGGCCCTTGGCCCCCTGGGCTGGCAGGCCGCAGATTTTGAGGGCCAGGGTCTAATATCTGCTTTTGGTTTCTGTTTGTTATCATAAGAGAAATTTTGTTTGTTACAGAAGTGACCCCAGATCTATTGCTGATCAACATTAGTTAGTTGGGGCTTGATTATTTTTGCATTAGAGTTGATTCCTCTTACAGACAAGCTGGTCTTTCTTAGTGCCACATCTTTAAAAGCTGCTTTAATGGTAAATGCAAGGGAAAAGTTGTGTGGCTGCCCTAAGAAAAATACAAAGATTCTGGGAACAGAGATTGAACTTGTGCAACAGCAAGAGTAAACTGGAAGTGTGGGGGTCATGAAATCAAATAAACCAACAACTGCTATGGTAGTTGAGCCTAAGATGATATAAAAGGGCAGTCAGGGCAAGAAGTGGTATTTTGTATGTTACTTAAATAGCTCAAACATCCAAAAGCCAAAGCACAGTTTGAAGATAGTTCTGAAACTAGCCCTGGTGAGCAAGCAGCCATAATTGATTTGATGCTACCAGCCCAACGCCAAAAATGGGCCAGGTAGCGCCAGAGCTCCTGCTACCAATCCATTGGGTATCATTGATTGGATCTCTAAGCAGATATGCTATTGAGCAGATCTGTTGCAAGAAAAATTCAAAAAAAGTCAATTAATAAGTTCTCATGCCCAGACCAAATTTGGAGGCTAAAACTCCTCACCCAGATATCACCCAGGATCACCCCAATCAGAAAGGTTAATGGTGAAATCAACCTAGAAGCCCAGAAGACCAGTCCTCAAATGCTACCCCTGCCACTATTCAGCTAAACAGAAGCCAACCAAATGACTCCAATCCAGAAGACTCTCACCCAGAGCTTATTCTAAGATTTTCACACTTGTTACTTTTATATCTGCAACCCCAGCAGTTAACCAATCCCATTATAAACCTAAGGCATGGGATACAGCATCCAAAAATCCTGAAGATCCAGACTCAGAGGATCACACTAGAAGCATATATGTCAGCATTCCTCCTGACATAGCTCTAAATGAGGATAAAAGCAAAAAATAGGCACATTATAGTACAAAAGGGGAGAGTTGTGAAATTCCAGATTGTGATACCACTGCTTCATTAAGCATGATGTCATGGTTGCATAGATGATGCAGTTCATGAAATTATACCTCAGCTTCTGATCAATAGATGCCAATGCCCAAACCCACATTCAAGAGCTCTTGACAGCGCCTAAAATTTATCTTGATAGATCAAGCCAGGTCAAAAAGGCCAACCTAACTCTAAATTGAGAAGTAAAAATCCCCCTGCATGAACTTCTGTGATGGTCCACATGTTTGGTGGTTTTCAGGCAGGACTTATGTTGGCCAAGTGGAAGTTTAGTGACTTCTGTTGAAGAAGTAGCTGTATGACTGGTCTGAGCTGTTGGAGACTGATGAAGTTGTTTAAAGAACTGGTTGAAGAACTAGAAGATGTAAGGGCAGGAACAGGAGGTGACTTGGAAGGACTAGCCAGACTGGATGCAGAGGCTAGGAAAGCTGATTTTGGTGTCTTTAAATAAGAAATATGAATAGAAAGAAGCAGTTAAATAATACTTAAATGCTGCCTAATTATGTTAAAAAATAATTAATTACCATATGTTCAGAAAGAAAGAGGAGAAAAAATGGTTTACAGGGTGTTAAAACTGTAAATTTATTAAGAGGAAATTAAGTCAGAAAGGAGTAATAAAGAGGCCAAAAACAGGACAGAGAAACTGTAAGGGCAAAAGAGTAAATTTTGCCAAGAACAACTAAGAGAGGCAAAAGGGCAAGCTGCAAGCAGGTTCAAAGTTGCAAAACGTTAAGAAAAACATGGGGAAATACAGAGAAATGTTGTAAAATTAAGAGGACAAAATTTGCTTAAGTAAAACATATACAGAAGTTCTTAAGATTTGCCAGGGAAACATGACGGGAATCACGCCAAACCCATTTGAAACAAGGAGCAGTTGTTTACCTGGAGCAAGACTGCCTTGGGTTTTAACCAGGATCAAGAGCAATTCATCCAGGGGAACCTTTTGCAAAACCGTTTAATTGAGGTGTATGATTGGATGCAAGCCAGAGTCTATTTGATCAATGTTTTGAGGGCTTTAACTTAAGAGTTAAAGCCTAAAAAATGAGGAGCAGAAGCAGAAAATTCAGGGCTTTCATTGGCTAAAGTAAGTTTTAAAGTTTAATATATTATAGTGAGAGAAAAACAGGATAGTTTAAGCTTTTGAAAACCAGAGTTCTAAGAGAGGTTTTTGGTCTGAAACAAGGGGCTATAAAAGGGGGAGCTATCTGAGACTCTTCAGAGACTGGATCAAGTGGCTTCCAAGGGCCACAAGGACTACAGAAGGAGCCAGAGACCAAGTTAAGAAATCCTGAGCTGTAACAGACCACAGAAGCCCAAGACCAAAGTGCAGGAGCCCAAGACCAAGGTGTAGGAGCACAAAACCAAAGCACAGGAGCCAAAGACCAAGTACAAGGAGTTCAAGAGGTTGTTAAAGGACTCTGTTATTGGAAAAAAACCTCATTTGTTCCCTATACACAGGCCTTATATCAGAAGGTTTCTAAGGAGATCTTCCTTCTGAGAGTGAATAAAAACCCATTTTGACCCCTATACATATTTCTGAGATACATTTTCCCTTACTATAGAATGATAACCTCTTCCAGCTGGTCCCTGGCTACAATCCAGGACACACTTGGGGACTGGTGAATAGGAACCCCACAACTTCTGCTGCATGAAATAATGCCATCCATGCAAGTGTTTCTCAGCAAATAAGAAAGAGAAATGATTGATCAACCACTCATTTTAAAGCTCTCTGTATTCTGGCATCATTTGATATTTAATGAGTACCTGTTAAGAGCCCCATCATACACAAAATGAACTGGAACACAATAACTTGTAATTAATGAACTGCAGGTTCATTAGTGCACAATACACCCATAGTTTACCCTAAATTCTTCCCTGGTATTGATTTTACTATAAATAAACACCCTTTATATATTTGATAGCTTAAACTATCATTAAAGCTCTACCCAAGCTTGCTATCTATTTACCTACATTATTCATAGAAAGTAAGCTCTTCTGTGTCTATCACAGCTGAGCTTCACAAATAATAGCATAAAGCCAACTTCTCCCCCTCTGTTCAAGTGCAGGTGCCATTGGATAAAGTGAAGGAACCTTTCAGATTTGGTTGTACTGTTAGTATTTCTTTCTATACACCACTAGATAATAAGTCAAGCCTGTACACTAGAGTACAACCCACATCTGTATCCTAGGGAGTACCATTCAGGTCCAGACCCAGGAATAATCATCATTCCTATTGGCCCAACTTCTCCCCACCCCCACCTTCTGCCCTACAATTACATTAGAGCTGGAATTATTATATTGGCTATCCTTAGTCAGAGTGAGGCAGTCATCCCAAACCTTGGCGCTCATTATCCTACTGCCGCATGCCTGATATACCTGTTTTTACAACTGAACCAATTATAGTTCATTATTTATATTGGGGAAGACAACAGTCCAAATAGAAAGGACAAGAATAGGAATAATATGATCTTTATTTAGAGAATTGTATGGTTATTTAGTATATCAAGAGGCCACAGGTCCACAGGGGGTGGCACAGGGGCAGGGTCAACATAAGGTTCAGGTTGAGAATAACTTGAGCAATGGATCAGCATTTCAAACTGGCAGTGCTCCTAATTAGGAGATAGTGCCCATAATTCAAAACAGCGCTCAGATTAACCCATACTGTCCGTCACACCATGGGGCAACCCATTGAGCACCCCTGTATATTGGGAGGTATGTTAGCGGGCAGAGGAGTAACCTTGGTTACAACTGTAAAGATTGAAAATCCTTCCAACTTAAATAGATCAATGCATTTTGAGAAAGAGGAACAGAACTGTTGGTTACTAGGCCATTTTTATGAAATTAGGACCATCTCCTTGTCCTGGCCTTCTCAAATTTTAGTTTTGAAACTTGGGTGGTCTGAAAACTTTCTGGGCATTATATTAATTTTAATACTTATTTGGACCCACAGGCTTCTAATTTCACCTTGATGCTAATACAAGCATCACTCAGGGAATCAAACTCTTAATATTTGAAGTTCTCAAAAGCATCTAAAATCAATGATGGGTTAGTTAAAATCAAGAGCAAAAACTTACTGCCAAGTTCAAATGCAAAAGCAGGCTCCGTAAAGCAGCTTGAGCATATACAGCCAATTGATTCAAAAATCAACCACTTAAGCAACCAATGGTCCAATCAGAACATTTTAAAAAGAAAAAGGCAAACAAAACAAAAAAATTAAAGATGAGCACCCACATGATAAATTTAACTGCCAGACCCTCCAATTATTATGAAGAGGAAAAGCCTACCCCACCAACAGCATGGAATAACTACCAAAATACAGCCTTCAATTTACTGTTTCTTAATCAACTTGCAGATTTGACTGCTGCTAGATGCAATTTTACTAGTAGAAGTCAAACAAAAATGACCAAGCAGCCAAAACAAACCATGGTAACTAATAAAACTCCAAATTTATCACACATTATTTGTCATGAATGACATTTAAATACTTTTATTGAAAACCCAAGAGTTGAACCCAGTCCTCTGAAGGCGGATTGGGCCCCCCAGGACAGCCCAGGGCCTGCCAACCTGCTAAGTCACAGACTCAAATTGTTAAGTTACCCTTCAACCCACCGGCTTAATAATGAGGATTCTCTGAATGGTTGCAGGATTACTGCCAAACTGGTGTCACTAAAGACCCATACCTACGCAGGAGACGTGGTCACCCAAAGGAGGTTGGGAAAAGACCTACTACTAGCCCTGCCAACAAACACCAGCTGTTTCCAGTCTTCAGTTCAGAAAAAGTATTGCAATTGGCCAGCTCATGTGACATGGTGAACAAAAGCAGTAAAACAAAGCATTGCCACTTCTTTTCTCCAGAGCCAGCCCATCCAAGACCCATCAAACTGGTGCTACTGAGGGCCCAGACATACGCAGAAGCCATGGCTTGGGCAAGACCCACTACTAGCCCTGCCAATAAGCACCAACTGCTGCCAGTCCCCAGTCCAGAAAGGGGAATGTAATTAGCCTGCTAAGGTGACATGGTGAACCACAGCAGCAAAATTAAGCATTGCCACTTCTATTTGCCAGAGTGTACCCAACCAGGACCTGCTGCTCTCAAGACCATAAGCCAAGATCCATGCCCTTCCAGAAAATTGTCCATGGACCTGAAGCCCGCAAAAAGCCAAGAAGCAAAATCACATGGTATAAGAACACTGGCAGTGTGGTGATGACCACATTGTCATTTTCAATAATAAAGTTTTATGAAATTTTGGTTCAAACAAATCTTACCATATCTAGTATAAGTGATCTTCCATCTTAACTCTGACCAAATAGACAACCAGGCAACAGCCTCCTCCAGAGACCAACCTGCCAAACCTCCCCAGGCACTATACTGTCCCCCTGGAGCTCCCTTTGAACCTGTACATTTTACTGAATACCCGTCCAATCTGGTCTACTCAGAGTACAGCTTGGAAACCATCCTCATTGCTGATCCCTTGGAAAGGAATAGAGAAACTGAATAAATAGGACTCTAAGGAAAGAGGATCAAATACCGCCCTTATTGTTCAAAGACAAGTACAATTATCTGCCAGCATATTTTGTTCCCATGACTCTTCCCTTAACCCCTAGACCAGACTGCCCAATAGAATCCACTGCTGCAGAAGGGACCACCTATACCTAACTGTTTGGAGTGCTCTATATTACTTTGACAGGATTGGTGGATTCCATGGTCCCTAACTCCAGGCCCTGGCCCTTACTTTGGAAATCTGTATCTTACATTATCAAGTTAGCATCCATTCTATGATGGGCTTTACCTGCCACTCAGCCACACCCCATCCTGAGCTGCCCAACGACTTTACCTATTCCTGGCTTCTTGACATTATTCCACTTCCTCACATCAAACTTTACATTATTTATTCAGAAGCACTGAGAGCTTACCCAGTGCTCTAAAAACTTCAATTCCTAGATCAATAAATCTTTCTTTCTATATTCTTTACTTAGTAAATTACTAGATTTGAAAATTAACCTCTCAATGATCTGGAAGAAGAAACTTCTTCTGCTTCTGTTCTGTTTAGTTTTATGGACCCCTGTTGCTGAAGGTGGTGAATTTGATTCTAATATTTGATTCAGGGACGCTACAAAATCTTTGGCTTGAGATTTTTTGTATACTAAGCACCAGTTCCCTCCCATTTGTGATAAAACAACGCCTCTGCCTTCTTTGCCTCCTCCTTTGCCTCCCCCAGTGATTTTCCCAGGAGCTCCTTGTGTCAGGAATTCTCCTTAGGAAATTCCTGTCATTAATTCCTTGGGAAAGTCAATTAAAGAAGGGACCTTCAAACCAGGTTTACTAGGAAATTTTGAAAAATCTAAATTAGTTAATAGTATCTGTTCTATTTTACCTTTTAAACATCATCTTGATAGATTTGATCATTGTGTTAAACCATGGATGGGGATCAAACCCAAGAACTCCCAGTACTTAGTTGGCTTGTTAAACAGTGAATTGAATGTTAAAATCAAGAGCAGTTAATTTTTACCTGTTTCCCTTGGTTTTGGCCAATCAAACAAAGCCAAATCAACTTCAAACCGCTTAGTAAACTAATTTGGTGATTTCAACAAGGTTTTGGACTCTGTTTATGCTAAAACTGTGTTATTGCCTGCTGTTTCTGCAGAGAATACATCTTGCCTACATCTTCTGTGGAGTAATTATATTAATCCCCAAGCCAAGCCTGGTAGTTAGAGGATCAGTTAAGAAGGTTTAATCAATTATTTAGAGAAATTTTAAACAATGAGAAACTAATTTTATTTCCCCCAGCTTAAACTTACCAACTGCTCTAAATCTCCAGAAACATCTCCACATTCCCTCATCCCCTTTATCTATTTTCTATATTATCTTCTTCCTAATATTCTATAAAAAGTTGACAAGTGATATTTTACCAATTGTTCAATCAATAAAGTCTAAATTCACCCAAAGTGAAGTATTTTCCTATTTTCAGTTGAATTAAAACTTTCCTAATAATAACCATGATATTACCCAAGACTTCTCTTGGGGATTCTCTTGGGTATAAGTGAGTCTTTTGTATGTTTTTGTTGTCGGCTGTGTTTGCCAGCATTTTGATAGGAACATGTGAAGATTCTGGCACTTCTCCCAAAACTCAGTATTTAGACAGCTATTGGTGCAGAGTAATACCTGGAGTATGGTATACTGCCACACCTTTATCTCACAACCTGCCTCAGAAGGAAAATCCTTGTAACTACCAGTCCACCCAATCAACTGTCAAACCCCAGGTCTTCCATCCATTGGCCTCTGCCTTCCTCTTATGTTATCTTGGGGCATACTTCTTGCTTGGCTGCTTCAATCTGCTTTTGGGTTTTTATAGCATAGTTGGGGAACTCTTCCATATAGGCATGGTGTCCCTGCCTGTGGGTTCCTTGGTTACTGGTCTTAATTCCTCTTCTATCATTCACCACCTTGGAAGATTAATTCCAAGTGGGTGATTCCCTGAAACCTTGGTATGTATTAACTTATGCGGCAGTATACTAGGGTTGACCAATTTTGCTCCATTATTGGGTTCTTATAGACTATGGGGATATCTGGTAAACGCTTTAATGGTTGGCATCCCTGTAGGATCATCCTTGGTGGGCATCCATCCCACAGCTCTTCTTCACTATTTAGGCTCCCTCTTTTCTTAGGAGTGGATCCCTGACAGAAACACTGTCAAGATCTACACCCTCCTTGTACTGGGCTTTGGTACTAGATACCCAGAAGGGCAGTATTCCCCTGAAGCACCTTGGAACCTGATGACCCCCAGCCCTGACAGATAAGTTGATAAATAGCCAAGCACTTAAAAGAAGGGCTTGGTTGCTCTGTCATTATTGGGCGTATCAGCTCTATGCATAAATATCCTGATTGTTCAGCTATCCAACTGCAATATATATCATTTGCAGGTAATGGTATTTCTAGATGGAGTAGATAGTGGATAAATCATGTGAGGATATGCAGGGGAATTTTGGATTCGGTGGGCTACTTTCCTCATGGTGGAGTCCCTGCAAAATTATGACAAGTTCAAAAATGGGGAATATAATACTGTACCATTGCAGAGTTGTAAATTAATAAGGGCCGTAAAGTTGAATCCTGCAGGCATAAATATCCCAGCAGAGGCAGAGGGACAATACTGCCAAGGGGAACTAGAGAAGATCTGGATAGTAAATTTGGTTGAGGGATAGCGTCTGGATCTTGTAAGTACCCAATCCCACCCATCAGCCCTGCAATTTCTTTGGTTATGAAATAAGGGCTCAGGCAGAAGAAACTGCAAGATTGAAGCCATAGACCATGAGGTACCACATGGGCACAAATGTGATACTGCAGATTCAGAGCCAGTTGGGAAAATGTGGGATTGTCAAATTCTTTTGTGTAACTCACCAACTTTCTGGAATATTTTTCATCCTTTTATATAAAAAAAGTAAGTTGTTCTGGGATAAAGATTTCTCCATTAAGTTGGTGAGCTTATGCAAAAGAATTTGACAATCCCACATTTTCCCAACTGGCTCTGAATCTACAGTAAGGAGCTTCAGCTAATGACAATAATTCTCTGCAACTCTTGAAACTCAATATTGGTTATAACTTTATGGCACTTATTAGACTACTAAATTGGTTTCAGAGAGTTGGAAGTCAATATGAGGATTAGGGTTTGGCAATGACGTGATAGGCCTTGATTTTTGCCATCAAGCATCTGGAAGTAAAAGAAATTTTGTGATGCTGTAAATCAATTTTGGTGACAAAAAGCACCAAATTGCCTGTTTTTGAGGTTTCTAACCCTTTTTTGATGCATTTGAAAAATTTAGTAAGACTTACACATGCTTTTCCACAACCCACTTGCTGTTGATATCTTGGTTCAGGAAATCCAGACTTTCTATGGGTTTTATCAGGACTAGCTACTTGGGGACTTTCTTCTGAGGGGTGAGCAATTCCACTCAGGATGACACTATCCATGACAATTTGCTAAGGAGATCTATCTCCTTGGTTCTGTGCCTATTATTAAAGTGGCAAGGTTTAAAGGTGTCCTGTAATGAGCCAAAGCAGCCCTTGTAATTGAGTGTACCTTCTTTATAAACTTGTGGAGGATCTTGCCACTAGAGGAGTGATTTCATGACTCATAACAGAGTTTGACTGGACTCCCACAGGGGAGGCAGTCTGGGCCTTGAAGGTCATGTATACAATAGGCACAATTTGGACCAGGTAGTTAACTGCAGTAGCTAAGGGGTGCCAACTCTCAGTATGGGGCACAACTTGGTCAGCCAGCCCCAATACTGTGATGTAGACAAACCCCAACTTACTGAAGTTGTCAGGAACCCATCCTCTTGGCAACATACCACCCAAAAGGTGTATGGCTGTGGATGGATTCAACCCTGTGATTAGAGAACCAATTGGAATTGAGATCATCCCCATATGAAACAATTCTCCAAAAAGACAGTATCAATCCAAAAGGGGATTGAACCGTCCCAATATGAAGTAAGCTCCTTGATAACTTAGAAGGAAAACAGAAGCCAGGGGATGAAATAAGGAAGGAGTGGGCAGACTGGCCCCCATGACCTGTGGTTCCTCTGTGATGGGGGGATTCTGTGACAATGGAGTGGCAGTATACCATACGCCTGGTACCACTTGGTGCCACAACTTGTCCAGGTAATTGGGGGGAGGTGAACCAGAATCTGCTCTGGTTCCAAAAGATATGCTTGCAGTAAGGAACTGGACGAGGAGCAACCAAACCAACCATTTATACCCAAATGATCCTCATTGGGATGACTTGGGTAGCATCTGAGTGTTTGATTTCAGGAATGGAGAGCAGGCAAAATAATAAATCAAGTAGGTAAGGAAATTGACTTTATTGATTGAACAAATGATAGCTCATAACTTACCAGTCTTATATAGCATGGTAAAAAATAATGATCTGGGGAGAACATAAAGGAGATCGGATTTCATGGAGATAAAATTGGGGAAATCTGGAGACCATGGGCAGTTTGAAATATGAAATTAGAGTTTCCTAAAAATTATGGTAAATTAAAACACTCTTAAATCATTTTTGAATTCAAAATAATTAAGATATGCTAAAAACCTGATCATTTGAGCTAAATTATTCCCCAGTTAAGGCTGGGGAAGAGGAGCAGGAGCCAACAGAAGAAACCAAAGACAACAGCAAAGAAACAGCAAAAACAGAGTTGCAAGAGCCCCCAACGTCACCATCATGAAAAAAAGATCCTTTTGGAAAGATTAGCATAGCTTTTGATTGGACAGAATTGATTTGCCAAGGTAACAATTTGCTGGCTGCACTATTACTGATTGAATCTTCTAGAAACCAAGTGGCAAGGCAGACAGGAGAAGACCCAGGTTTGAATCCTGTAGAATTAATTCCTGGTTCAGTGGTCAAACATAAAATTTCCCCCACAGGTAAATCCAAACATTTACTACCAACTAACTTAATGATTTTAGGAAATTCAGAAGAAGCCAAAGGAGAAATGCTATCTTGTCTTAAACCAATATTGTTGTCAGGAGTTGTACCAAGAATATTCCTGACAGAAGTCCTGGACAGGAGGTGCATTGGGTAGGGGGAGCAATAGGAATCTCCTTCATAGTAGGCAGGAGATCCAGGTGATGAGGGTGGTAATACTCCACGTCAAGAGCGTGGGGTGTATTGACTGAGGTAACATGAGTATAGCCAGGAGATATGGATAGTCAAGTTGATATTGTGTTGTGGATTCCCAAATAGATGTGAAGAGAATAATTAAATTTGAGCAAAAATAGACAATTCCTGCAATAAGATAATAATTTCTGGGCATAAACTTGCTCTATTAAGATGTCAACAGTGAGGAGGGCTTCTCCTCCTCACTATTTATACTTACTGGTAATTTTGAGACTTTTAATGCCACCAGAGAACTGATGGCATCAATTGCAGTTTAACTTACTATTTTTACTGGAATTTGCGTACTTGGGCCAGGAGGTGGGTGCTCATTGGTTGGTATAATATGAACTTTTCTTGAACTGCAGCATGCTGAGGTGCCACAGTTATTTATAGATCCCACAATTGAATGATTGCGCTCTCAATGTATCATTTCCCGATAGTTGAGAGGCCCAAATTCAATAGTAGAATCAAAGCCAGGGATTCAAGGCTTGTGTGCCTCTCAAATCCCGGGCCATTTATTAGTCAAAAGGGGGTTTTCTCACTCTGGGAGACACTTGGTAGGTGTCATGGTAGGTTCCATAATGCTGGGTATTATCTGTCCAAGTAAGAAGGCTCAGAAAGCCAGGAAACCTGTATCAAAATTGACTGAGTTAACGGATTTAAATCAAACAGTCAATCAAAAATGGGTCACAGCTGCTCCAGTCTGCCAGCTGAAACCAGCTCCCCCTTTCAAACTGATGTTGATAAATTGACGTAATTTGAGGGTCACCCAATATGAGCTTGCTAATTGGCAGGGTTGTCAGAAACTGGACATTCAAGGGTTCTTTGCAACCTGGACCAGATACTTGCTGAACAATGTGGAAGGAATAGGAGGTCAAGATTCAGGTGGTATTGCTTAGTTGCTTTTTTTTGATATATATTGAATAATTTTCCCTGTTTCAACTCTAAGAGTTGAGTCCTCCTAAATTTACTCAATAAAAATCATTTATCCCAAGTTCTAATTTTGGTTTTAAAAAATGCATCCTGTGATTGGGTTGTTGCAGTATATTTTGTACAATCTGATTCTGAACCAAATCATTTCTGGAAGATGGAGCCCTGCAGCTGGAACTTTGTTGTTGGTGCCTCCCAATGTCAATTTCATGCCAGCCAATTTTGTAGCTCCTCCCCCCATTCTTGAAACTGAAAATTGTGTTACTTCCCAATGCCCAGAATTTTACGCTGAAGATGCATTGATGCTTTCCCAGGTCATTTATCTAGGACTACTTTGGTTAGGACTAATTGTTCTACTTAATCCTGGAGCTACAATTGTAAATTTCACAAAAAAATATCTGAAGCGTGTTGGTGGTTAATCATCAATTCTATGTGGATTTGGGTGGCAATCCCCATCACTTAAAAACAGCTTCATACTATCCAGTGATTTCTGTCACATAACTCAACTCTTCTACTTCTGAGTTTTTGGAAGCAGTTTGTCATGAATTTGTATTCCTTTTCTCCTGCTCCATTGAGATATCTGCGTTTACCATGTTTATTTGCATCAGTTCATTTATGAGTTTTCATTTTGGGCTTTTCTTTAATTTGTGGTTTCCATCTCCGGTTGCAGTTGTTGAGACTGGATCCTTTGTTTCCTATTTCTGTTGTGTCATGTCATTTTGGCGTCCAGATTATTTTCCTGCTCCACCCACTGATGAGATTTCGCGTGAAGTTTTGTCAGCATTATCATTTTATTCCGGCTCAAGCCTTAGTCATAAATCCCAAGTTTACCATGTGATGACAAAGGTTTCTGAAGATGCTCATGAATGGTTGTTATCCGCAGTGGAGCGCAATCCACGTGTTTTAACTGAGAGTGCATCTCTATACCCTTTGTTAAAAAATTTATGTGTATATATTGAGGAGCTCAAAGTATATTGTAAGCTGTACGCCTTCCATCAGGGTACAACTCTGCTTTTGGTATTCCTTCCTCAGTTTCTTGCCTACTGCCGTACAATTGATGTTCCTGAGGTGAATAAACTCTCAGTGTTGTGGTTAGCAGTTGACCAGACTGCCCAGGGTTTGGCGGTTTGGTATTTCCCATTAACCACAACTGAGGCCCTGGTAAGCCAAATTCTTTCTCTGGTCTCAAATCTGTCTACTTCCAAACAAGGTACATTGGTAATTGAGGATGAACCTGCTGCGCGCTCCTGGTTTTCTGGTCCTTGCTCTGTGGTAGTTCCTTCCAACCAAAGCCAAGATTGTTCTCCCCCTAGCTTGTCTCAGCTACAATTGGCGGTGGTGAACAAACCCGGCATTGTAAAGGAGGCCCCTGTAGTGTCTGGTTCTGATAGTTCCTTGGAAATGCTTCAGCATGTTGTACCTGCAAAATCTTCCGTGATTATGTCCAAAGAGTTGACCCTTGTTCTCATTGATTGTGATAACCCCGTTCTTCCAGCTGCTGTCCAAGAAATGATTGAGCGTTACTTCCAGGAGCATCCTGCCTCCTTAGCTGACATCTGTACCGCCAACAAAAAACAAGACCCTGCCAAGATTACTACCTTTGCTGCAAATAAATCTACTTCTGATTACTTCTTGCTCTATGGTAGCATTGATAATGATCAGACTATCTATCAGCCAGCTATTTTGTTGGATACAGGTGCTTCCAAAAATTTCATGAGTGTGGAGACTGCCAACTTGCTACAACTCAAGTACCACCCAGGATTGCTTGTTAGGGGTGGGAACTGTCAGATGTTTCCCTCTGTCCAGCTGAAGAAGCCAGTTACTTTTGTAGTTGCAGGTCAGTCTTTTACTGCAAGGTTTTCTGTTTGCTCTACCCTGATATATCCTATCATTTTGGGAGTGAGTTGGTGGAGAGATCATAATGTATTGACCTTACTGGAGCAAAATGAGCTGCAGGTGGAACACTTTTTGGGTATAACTATTTGTATTCTGCTGTTGGATATGTCTGAATTGGAGCAATCATCACAGACCATACAATTGTTTCTTGTCCCTGTCCCCGTAAGTTCAGATTTACCGGCATGCTTCCAACCCTGGTCCGCGGCATTTGACGCCACCAGAGGCGAGGCCCTTCCCAAGCACACTCAGTTTGACTTTGACTTTAAGGTTACTGTTAATCTGATCAGAATTGTGTCTCCTATTTACCCTTTAACCTTGAAGGAAGATGCATGTTTGGAAGAGTGGACTTGTGACATGTTGGCAAAAGGCTAAATTTTTAAGAAGGCTTCATCAATCTGCTCCCCGTTATTGTTTGTTCAGAAGTCTGATGGGTCCCTTTGTCCTTGTGTTGACTACGGGAATTTGAATAACATTACAATTCCAGATCCTTACCCTTTACCCCTCAAAGCACAGATCTCTAGGTGTGTTGAGAAGGCCAAGGTATTCTCAAAACTGGATCTGTTGAATGCTCTCAATCAAATCAGGATTGCAGAAGGAATGTAATGGTTAACTGCATTCAGAACTAAGAAGGGTATCTTCCAGTTCTGTGTAATTCCTTTTGGATTGAAGAATGCTCTGGCTTGCTTTCAGCGGTTAATTGATTTAGTCCTGGGGGATCTCCTAGGTGTTTGTGCCATTGCGTATATGGATGATATCTTGGTGTTTTCTCTGGATGAGGAGTCTCATAAGGCTCACTTGTTGGCAGTTGTAGAGCACATTCTCCAAGCAAACTTGATCATCAAAAGGAGTAAGTGTGAATTCTTTAAATGTAAGGTTACCTTTCTGGATAATCTTATCTTTGAGGATGGTCACACCATTGCCCCTGACAAGGAAGCTTCGGTTTGAGAGTATGCTATGCCAGTGACAGTATCCCAAATTTGTAGTTTCTTGGGTACATGTACATTCTTGAAGAAATTCACTCCCCACTTGTCTGAGGTGGCCGCCCCTTTATATTTGGCTAGTGGAAAGACAACTTTGGTCTGGACGCCTGAGTGTGCAAGTGCCTTCTCAGCAGTCAAGACTCTTTTGTTATCCTCCCCAGTGTTAAGACATGGGTATCCTGAGCTTCCTTTTGTGGTTTCCACCAATGCATCTAAATACGCTGTGGCTGGTGTGCTGTTGCAGACAGCTAGTGACAGGATTGAGAGACCTGTAGGGTATTTCTCCCAGAAGATGGAGGCTCAAGAACGCAGCTACATGATTTATGACAAGGAATTGTTGGCTGTTGTGGAATTGTTAAAGCATTGGCATCACCATCTCATGTTGGCACGTCATCTATTTGTAGTAAGAACTGACCACAAAGCTCTTCTATATTATTGATAACCTAGGGTTTTGTTGAAAGTCAATCCAGATGGCATGGTGACCTGACAAGATACAAGTTCTGCTACAAGTTTATTAAGGGATTGGACAATCACTTGGCTGATGCACTAAGCAGGAATCCTTCCCATCTCCCAGATGCTAGTATGGACGTTGAGTTTAACACTCATACTATGATTCCAGACAAGGTGGTGATGACTTTTGTATTGCCTCCGCTGGCTATGTTGGCCACCATGCCCTTAGCTGAGGGCGCAGACCTGGACTTGTATTCCAAGGTTAAGTTCCTGCAACCTTTGTCCAGAGGCTATGATAGGCTATTAGAGCTAGCATGTGCAAACCCAGTGGGTCAGCCTCAGGGTTATCATAAGATTGGTCCAGTCATATATCATCAAGGTCGCTTGTGGGTTCCTGAGGGCACTATTTGGGATGAAATCATGAAGGCTTATCATGTCCAATGGCTGGTCATCCAGGGAAAAACAAAACAGTGGAACTAATCTACTGCCAGTTTTCCTGGAAAGGCTTGACAGTGCAGGTAGCAGCTTTTGTTTGAGATTGCCTGGTTTGTGTTTGATCCAAGGCCGGTTGGAATAAGACTACTGGTTTACTGGTTCCAATACAGCCTGCTGAAGGACCCTGGATGTCTGTGTTGGTGGATTTCATTGGTGAGCTTCCCAATTCCAATAGGTTTAACACAATCATGGTGGTGTTTGATTGTTTCACAAAGATGGCACACTTTGTATCTTGCTCAACCACAATTACTTTGGTGGAAACCGCTAGGTTATTTTTGAACAGAATCTTCTCCCTACATGGAATCCCAATGGAGATTGTAAGTGATCATGGGCCCTAATTTATTGCTCAGTTCTGGGAAGCTTTTACTGGAATCCTTGGTATCAAATTGTGTCAATCTACTTCTTTCCATCCCCAATCTGACAGACAAACAAACAGGGTAAACCAAAGTTTGGGGGTCTACCTACGTTGCTACACTAATGCGCAACAAGATGACTGGTGTGATAATCTACCCATGGTATAGTTTACATATAATAACGCCCCACACACATCAACTCAAGTATTGCCATTTTATGCCAATGTGGGTTACAATCCTTCTTCCAACATGGGTCCTTGTTTGGTTAGCAACGTGGAAGCTGCAACTGATCAAGCTGCTGCATTGAAGCAGGTCCATCAGGAGCTCCAAGTTACTCTTGCCGCTGCTGTGACAACTTACAAGGAATACACAGATTGTAAGCGCCAGGAGGGTCTGACTTACAGGCCAGGTGATCTAGTCATGGTTGATGCTTGCAATATGAAACTTAAGGTTCCCTGTTCCAAATTAGGTCCCAAGCAAGTTGGTCCCTTCAAGGTAGAACATCAGATTGGTCCCTCTGCCTATCAGCTAGATTTAACTCCTGCTTTCAAGATTTTCCACACCTTCCATGAATGTCTTCTTACTCCCTTCAAAGGAACGGAGACTCCCTCTTCCCAACCCATTCTTGTGAAAGGAGAACCTGAGTATGAGTTAAATTGTATTCTGGCTTCCTGCAAGAATTGCCGCCATTTGGCATATTTGGTGCCTTGAAAGGGTTATCCTGATTCTGAAAACTCCTGGGTTCCCCACTACAATTGTTCAAATTCCTCAGATCTGATCCATGAGTTCAACAAGCGCAATCCCACTGCTATTGATCACCCTGAACTTACCTTAGCTGCAATGAAACTCCCACCTGCCCATAAGAATTTCTCCTTATCCCATCTCCCAGATGGTGGTATTGTGCCCAGGGCTAAAGCAGAGGGTAATGTCATGGTAGGTTACATAATGCCAGGTATTGTCCGTCCAAGTAAGAAGGCTTGGAAAGCCGGGAAACCTGTATCAAAATTGACTGAGTTAACGGATTTAAACCAAACAGCCAATCAAAAATGGGTCACAGCTGCTCCAGTCTGCCAGCTGAAACCAGCTCCCCCTTTCAAACTGATGTTGATAAATTGACGTAATTTGAGGGTCACCTGATATGAGCTTGTTAATTGGCAGGGTCGTCAGAAACTGGTCATTCAAGGGTTCTTTGCAACCTGGACCAGATACTTGCTGAACAATGTGGAAGGAATAGGAGGTCAAGATTCAGGTGGTATTGCTTAGTTGCTTTTTTTTGATATATATTGAATAATTTTCCCTGTTTCAACTCTAAGAGTTGAGTCCTCCTAAATTTACTCAATAAAAATCATTTATCCCAAGTTCTAATTTTGGTTTTAAAAAAATGCATCCTGTGATTGGGTTGTTGCAGTATATTCCGTACAATCTGATTCTGAACTGAATCATTTCTGGAAGATGGGGCCCTGCAGCTGGAACTTTGTTGTTGGTGCCTCCCAATGTCAATTTCATGCCAGCCAATTTTGTAGCTCCTCTCCCCATTCTTGAAACTGAAAATCATGTTACTTCCCAATGCCCAGAATTTTACGCTGAAGATGCATTGATGCTTTCACAGGTCATTTATCTAGGACTACTTTGGTTAGGACTAATTGTTCTACTTAATCCTGGAGTTACAATTGGAAATTTCACAAAAAAATATCTGAAGCCGCATTGGTGGTAGATCATCAATTCTATGTGGATTTGGGTGGTAATTCCCCATCACTTAGAAATGGCTTCATACTATCCAGTGATTTCCGTCACAGTAGGGGTTCCCAAGCTGTGGAGTTTTTTGCCTCTAGAAAGACTAGCTGATTGTCCAGGGCTTTCTGGGCCCTGACAAGTGCCCTGTTCAAAGACACATATAAAGCCAAATTTAATATCTCATTCAATTTTGTTAATATTTGGGCTGGGTTACTCACCATCTACTTGATCTTTAAAAGCACATGTTTGATATAGTTTTTTTTTAAAAAATGGTAAATTTTATTACATGTGAAATGGCATATTTGAGGCATAAATATAAGAGCAGAGATCTAAATAAGTGGATTATTGGTATTAAGTTTAGCAAGCCTAGAATAATCATTTAACAAATTTAATGTTTGATTTTCTGGCTTCTATTAAATACTAGGTGGTTGCCCCGTCCAAGGACAGAATTAAAGTTGAATTTAATAAATCAATTAAATATATTTTATTGTGTTTTTAGGCTTGGAGTACTTATCATGTGTTTAATTAAAATTTATTCAATTGCTTTATTAAAATGTAGTTTCAATTATATTTATTTAAATTTAAAATTGTATATTTCAAGTATAAATAAAAACTAAATCTAAATAAGTGTAGTATCACTATTAAGATTAGTACAGCTGAACTAATTATTTTGAAATTTAATAATTGATTTTTAATGTCTGTAAAAATGTAGAGCTGATCTGCAGCTTTTAAATAAGCTATTGGACATCAAAATTAGCTTAGTATTCACTGAGATACATTGATTTTAGTTTTTTAGTGTGCATTAAAAGTAAATTTAGATAATTTCAAATCGAGTCCGAGCCTTTGATTATGATGTGAACCCGATTCCAGCACTTAACTACATATCTCAGCATCTAGAACAGTTAGAGCTATCATGTTTGGTACCATTTTGATTGGAATCATCTGAAAAATTGATCTACGTCCTATGAATTTCATGAAAATCATTATGTTGAATCATAATTTTACCATAGTATTTTTATTCCACTGATGTTCTTTTGGGATGAAGCTGTGGCAAGCAAGGTTTACTCTGAAACAATATGGAGCTACTTGGATCAGGTGGCATCGAATTGGAATGCTCTACTATCTCACTTGAAGAATAAGAATTTCGAAATGTCCAAGCCAACCATCTCCTTCTTTAAACTAATATTTATATTACAATTCAAACTGTATGCTGTAAATTGACCAAGCTCTCTTTTCGTTGTCAATTCAATCCTCAGCATAGAGCATAACCATCCAATCATATAAAAGGATCTCAAACAATTGCTGCTTCTTTTCTAATTTTAATACACCCATTCTAGAGTCGGGTAATCTAGAAAGATAAGCCACTTTGATATGGTTGAATGGTGTTAGCCACTAATTTAAAAGGCAAGTAATTAAATACAACTTTATTAAAGTTCGAGTGGCTTATATTTCAGTTCAACATGATTTAGACCACACTCCACTGAATTCAATCTGTGTACTCTCAAAGATGCATGTAAGGGATTGAATGTAAGGATGAGCCAAATTGAGCTTTTGGCTTAACAATCAACTTTTAAAATCAAATTTAACTAAAAATCAATTCAGTCAAATCCCTTACGGCTTGAGCCCACTCGAGGTGACATTACAGACAGACTCACTTTTATATATATTAATAGGGCTGGTTTTTAGCTTTAAAATAAGCTAGTGAGAATCAATATTGGGTTGGTGCGTACAGAGATATATTTTTTGGTTTTTATCTGTGCTAAGGGTGAATTTAGATGGATTGCATTGAGTTTAGGCTTTGATTTTGTCGCGATTAGGGCTGCTTCGGCCAAGTCCTAGGCAGCCACAACTAGTTTCTGGCTCTGGGTCACTGTTTCAAAGATTTATTTAAACATGTTTAAATATTATGTGATTCCGCTTTTGGTTAAAGCGGCCCAGAGCTGAAGCATCCCTAGTCGCAATCCCAACTCTGGCATTTTACTCTATACTCAGCATCCCGAGCTGTCATGTTTGGTATCATTTTGATCGGAATCATCTGAATATTTTATCTAGGTGCTCTAAATTTCCTGAAAATCGTTTCATTGAGTCTTAATATTATTAGTGCTAGCTTACTCCACTGATATCATAACTAGGATGATGCAATAGTAAGCGAGGTTGACTCTGAAACAAATGCATCCACTCAGATCAGCTGATTTATCCATTAACTCTGAAACAATATACAGCCAATCGGACCAGGCAATGCATCCATTAGCTCTGAAACAATGTATATCCATTCAGATCAGGTGATGCATCGTAGTGGAATATTCTACGTGTTGCAATTCAAAATAAATAAAATCGAAATGTTAAACCAACTTTCTCTTACTTTGTTGTGGTGAACGCAATTGAACTTCCGTTATTCGGAATTCATAAATCTCAAAAATGCCTTTAAATACTCAATTGTTGCAAAGTAAAGCTTTGTCTCTTGGGTGATTAATTATTAGCAATTTTACATATTTGCTGATCACCACAACTTGGACGAATATTTGTATGGTGAATTTAAATGGAATTTATTTAGATTGATCAAGCTCTCTTTTCTTTTGTCTAGTCAAACCTCAGCATAGAGTATGGCATCCAATCAAAGGTGTAGAAAAATCAATCCAAGCTTTAACCTATTATTAAGCAATATGTTTCTCATCTTTCAATTTTAAGCCACATATTCTGGAGTTGGATCTTTTATACAGACAAGTCTTTGCTATAGTTGACGCATCGTTTAAAAATCAAAAATTTAAATATTAATTTATTAAAGTTCGAGTAGCCTATGATCTCATTTCTACATAATTTAGGCCGCACTCCATTGGATTCAACCTACATGCTTTCAACAATGCTTGTAAGGGATTGCATGTAAGGATGAGATAACAATTCAAGCTATTGGCTTGATAATCAACTTTACATTTAAATATTATAGAAAAATACATTCACTTTGATTTCTTACACCTTGAGTGGACTCAAGCTGACATTACAGATAGACATACTCACTTTTAAATCCATTAATAATCGTTAGCTTTCCATTTACGCTGGGAAATATGTTTGGGGTAGCTTTATAAAGGTACAATGAACTTGAGAAATGTCATGTTGGGTCTACGTAAACTAGTTGGTAAGAAGATGGCTTAGTTGACTAATGAGACAGGCAAACTAGCGGTCTACGTGGAAGGTATTGGCTTAGTATTGAACATTGGAACCCTTTATTTGATCTCCCGGCAGGGCCTGGGAAGCCCAGATATGTACCTTGCATTGATATTGGCGGCAAGCGACATATGTCTAGCTATTAGTAAGCTGGGGGTATACATTTACTACACAAGTACATCAGACGTTAGCATATTTTCCAACGTTTGGTTTGGACAACTCGATGGCCTGGTCATGTGCTTGCTTATTTCGACCTCTGTTTTGTGTATAGGATACCTTGCAGTACTTAGGAGTTGGGCCATTTTCCTCAAAAGGAAGATCAGTAACAAGCTATGGCTCGGAGTCTTCCTGGTTCAGCAAAGCATTTTACTTTTGTGCCTTGTTGCAACCGCAAATAGTCATGAATTCAAATTGGCGCCATTTGGGCGCTACTTTTATCCCGATCCCACTTCTTCAAACGTCCTTACTTGCGCCAGTATTTTCCTGTTTATCTCCTGGATCTTATTCAGCATTGTCTCTGTCAATGTCGCGTACCCCGTCATTTGTTATACATACATCCTCCAAATCAACGCAGCTGCCTTGTGTTTGGATTGGGGTCCACACATGAAAACCCAGAGCCACTTCAAGCAGAAGCTAGCTGTTATCCTTCGCATCTGCTTCCTCATGATCATTTACGACTTGGTGATGGTACCAGCATTCTTCATCATCACCAAAGAGTTCCTACAGCATCGGCTTCGCTCGGTTGCCCAAGACAGTTTCCTCTCGTTATGTCTGCTTGGCCTGGTCATCGTCAATCCGCTCACCCTTATCTTTCTCCACCAGGACATCTTCAATGACGTGAAATCGCTTATTGCCTCGCTCTTTCCATCCACTGTATCCCACCCATATCCAAATTAGTACACTACTCCTGACCTTTGAACTAAATCATTTTTTGCCTGCCCTTTCCAGGTTTAATTTCCCTCCAAGTAGTTACATTGCTCTGTTTAGTTTTAGTTTTTCTCAAGTTATGTTGGGAGACCCCAAGGATACCAGACTACTGGTGGACAATAACATCGGGAATCAGGTCCACCGCTATGAGTTGTGGTGCCATGTGAACTGTTTCCCCTACACAAGAAAATATGTTGAGGCCTTGGTTCACTACCCCAAGGGATCCACTTCATGTGAAATGTGCTCACCTCAAACAGCTTCAGTGTCTTTCATCTCTTTGATCAGTGTAGTAAGACAGAACTAGCACTTATCTAACCCCCAGGTTAAAGGAAGGCTTGAAGAGACCAACTGTGATGAACACATCTGGAGGTGTTTTGCAGGTATGAGATGATGTTGGCCAAATAAAGGTTAGCTTTACAATCAATGTAGATTGGTGGTATTTGTTTGCTGCCCAACCATGAGAGTTGGTGTTTGCTCTTTATGCCTTCATAGTACTAATAGGGGACACATGTTGGTACTATTCAAGGGCTAATATGTGCCCAGGGATGGATATGTCATGTGATGTTAAAACCCTAATACCAACCAGAGCTATAATACAGCTTAGCCCACAGCCACAATGGTCAAAAACTATCTGTCCATGTCTTATGGGTAGCTGAAGGGGATACTTTCTTCCGGTTTGCAAGCATGATGTGCCTAAACCCATATCCAGGGTGGCTGTTTAGAGAAGCATCTGCTAACTTAACAATTCATGGTGTTTAGGAATTGAGGTTTGTCATGAATGCCGCCATTCACCATGTTTTGATTTTGCCTTTGATGGGTTATTTTGAGGACAAATCTCTCTCTTTTGCTTTTGCCCTTCTAAATGAGTCTGGCTCCAAATTGGGAAATTCAATTGTTTGGTTTCCTGATTCTGCGCAACTCACTTGCCCCACTCATGCTTGTGGCAAGTGATCCTACCATCCATGTACTGTTTTTTGATAAAGCTACACAGTATATATTCCCAATCTTTATATCCAATAAAATTTAAGTTCTATTAACATTTTTGCCTTTGTGTCTCCATGTACTTTGGCGCCTCTCTAGCCACGTCTAGCAGATATTATTCAATCAGGGCCACAAGGTAATCACATAGTCTTCCCTGCCATTCTAACTGAGACTTAGTACAAATCCAATCCTAAGGTTAGGATTTCCTGTTGTGACTCTGTGCCGCGCCTCAGATCATGACTAAGTTGGTTGCTTTGTGCTCAAAAGCCCAGGCTAACCACCTGGGGGATTAAGAGGAACCAATATAGCATACACTGGCCTCTGGAGGCATAGTTGGGCAGATATCACTATGACATGGATGCTCCCAATAAATAAGCAAAGTGTCTGGCTATTTTTGCATATGCAAGGCAGCTTGGGCAAATATTGAATAATAGGCCAAACTGTTTCTCCAAAGTATTTCTTCTAACAAGAGCAGGATACAAAACATTCTAGCCAGGCATTCCCCATGATTTTGCTGTACAGGCAGAACCTGAGTAGAGATGGAATGAGATCCAGGAGCAGCAATCCAAACACCAATTTACTGTGTGGACTGGTTGAGTTTGAACACCGGGAAATTCCAGGCTAAAACAGGGAAGGGTTGACACTCCAGAGCGCAAAGCATTAACACTTCAAGCAACAAAGCATTGACCTCACATTCAGATTACCCAGGAGCCATGAAGGTGTTAAAGAATCTGAAGATGGCGAGCACTACAGCCATCATATGGGGTTGAGGCTTTTCAACCAACAGATATTCTTGATAGAGAAGCTTGAAGCTGAAGGGATAGCTAGGGAAACATCAGGGGATCTTTTACGCCTTCACAGTGGCTTCTAAAGCTATGGCGCTGAGCAAGCATAGCTCAGACTTAAATAAGATCCAAGTATCAGCATAGGATACCAGCTTAGCTAGTAGGGATCTTGGGTGTCAATGGTAAAAATGTCCCAAAAGAGCAACATGTGACTCAAACTGCAAGCAGAAATAACCAAGACACATACAGAATGCATAGGATCACAGACATAATGGCCTGAGCTGTCCTTTAGTATAGATATGTTCACTATGTAGATCAGTGACAAAATACACGCAACCGCAGGGAGCCAAAGCTCAAACCAATAAAAAAGCACTATAGCAACCCAACCAGCAGACAGAGATCCCCAGCTGTTATACAAAATGAGTTTTGAACAAGACAATACCCAGCTATCTAAAATATGACACAGGATCTAAAACATAAGCCATAAACCCATGTTCTGGGTGGTTAAAGGGGGCATAAATATGGGGGAAATGGGTGGAAACCAGCTTAGTGATTCTTAAGTAGGTGTCTAAAGCCAAAGACAACCAATCAAGCCATAAACACCTATAAGTGTACATCTGGGGGAATTTAAGTTCTAATTGAATAACCATGTTCAGAAAAAAGCAAAGATCCACCCCAGGGCTATAACTTAACTTAGCTTTATTTGGTAATTTATTAAGTTTAAAAATGGAACAGACACAACACCAGAGCAGCAATGCAGCTGCTGTGCGCCGTGGTTGCGGTTGCCCCTGCAGGCCAAAAATTGAGTTGGTGCAGCACAAGCGCTAACTCAGGAAAGCAACGGGAGAGCAGAGAATACTGATGAGGTTGCGCCTATAAAGCCAGTTCAAGCTGTACATATTGGGAGGGCGCAGAGCATAAATCCAAGGGTGCCCAAGCTATAAAGAAAGGATACCAAAGTTATTCTTATCAGAACAGCAAGCACCAAGAAAGTTTAGCTCACCTCTTTGGTATTTGACCCCATTTACTACCAGGAGCCTGTTCCAACAAGCACAATTTCAAGCGTTCAGCAAGCGCTAGTGCTATAACTGACCCAGTTATAGTTCAGTATTTAGATTGGGGAAGACAACAGTCCAATAGAAAGGACAATGATAGGAATAAGATGATGTTTATTTGGGAATAGCACAATTAATGTACTATACCGGGAAGCCACAAGTCCACTAGGGGGTGGCGCTGTGGCAGGATCCAAATAAGATTTGATCTACAAATATCCTAGACAAGGGATAGCACATCAAATTTTCAGCACTACTATTTGAAAGATATTGCCCTTAACTTGACATTAAACACAGTATACTCCATGCCGTTAGATACGTTACAGGTCACCTCTATGATTGCCCCCTGTGTATTGTGAGATAAAATAGCGGGCACAGAGGCAATCTCAGTTACAATACCCTCCTTGCCCCTGTTTTATAATCCAGCACCAGGATTATAATTTGTGAGAGATCCCAGAAGTTACGTACAAAACCTTTCTGAACAGGTACAATGTGGCTGGGGGCAGTTGGTTATGATGGAGCTTATTTGTATTACATTGGGCGCCTTCAAGCTGGTAAATATGATAGTTGTAGATATCAGACACCCTGCAAGGCCCAAGGTGATTGGGGTTGAGCTTTTTGGAATTGTGATTGAGGGTGTAAACAGGATCACTTACAGCATACTGTGCCTCCAAGTATCCTGTTGCCCCCTTATTTTGTTCTTGTTCAATGTCGTGGGCCTTGGCCCGACACTTGGCTAATGGGGGCATGGCATTGAGGTATGGTTTGTCTGAAATGAATGATTTAAACTCGCTCTCATCCATCCTTGTCACTCCATCAGGAGTACCAAAGTCTAGCATACTAGGACTGAACCCTGTGCCACAGTCAATCCTGGCTTGTAGAATGAGTGACATGGTTGGAAGATGTTCTGTCCAGATAGTGTTAGGATGTTCCTGGGACAAATTGGCAATTATCTAGACTTGTGAGCCAGTTAGGTGTTCTACTTGCCCATTGGCTTGTGGGTGATATGGCGTGGTAACTATTTATTCAAGAGCATTCTTTAAAAAAGACACTTTCATGACATTAACCACAAGTGCAGATCCATCATTGGTGATGAGTTGCTTGGGGTGCCCAAAATTTGCCACAATTTCCTTTCCAATAAACAAAGCAATGGTGGTAGCAGTGTGTTATTGGTTGCTCAAGATGCAGGCCAGACTGTGAAATAATTGATGGAGGTAGTTATATACTTCTTTCTTAACTTATCTTTGGGTAAGCCCTACCATGTTGAGGGCCCACTGCTCAAAGGGTTCCATGGCCTTGATAGGCAACAAAGACTTGGGTGAAGAGGGCTTAGATGTGGTCTTCTCACATAGCACATAAGTCTCAAGTAGATCCAGAAGATCCTGGCACATATAGGCCACCAAACCTTACGCTTCATGATCTTGAAGAGTTTGCGTCCTCTGATGTGACCTAAAGTGTGGGGGTAGTGCAGAATGGTATCTCCTTGTTGAGCGGTGGGAATGTAGTGCATCTTTTCTCCTATCTCTTCCTGGTAATAAATTTTTTCAGCATCCTTTATGAACCAACTCTTGTTGTCTTTTAGCTTCAAGATAGTTGCTGAGTTAAGACCTTTATAATGGGGATCCTTGAAACATAGGTAGAGTATGGGCCAGTCAGGGTCTAGGCTGTTGTATCATGTGATAGACACTACATACAGTCTGGAGAGAGTGTCAGCTATGACAAGCTCTTTCCCAGGTTTGTATTTGATGCAAAGCTGATACAGGGACAGACGTTTGACCCATCTTTCCTGACGTCAGGTCAAGTGTGACTGAGTGGTGAAGTAATGAAGAGATTTGTGATCTGTCAAGACTTGGGATGGGAACATGGCTCCTTCCAAATAACATTGACATTTCTTGACATAGCACAAAATTGCAGCTAACTCATTATCATGTATGGGGTAACACTGCTCTGAGTTGGTAAGCTTCCTGGATTTGTAGGCCACCAGAAGGAAGGTACCCTTGTCAGTTTTCACCTGCAACACATCTCTATGGCTCTGTCAGAGGCATCAGTCTCAAGATTGTACTGGCAGTTCCAATTAGGTAATTGCAATACAGGCATAGTTATAAGTCTCTGTTTCAACTTCTCAAAGGCTTGATCTCTGGCAGGTGTGGGGTTCCTGGTCACCAGTCCCCAAAGTGTGTCCTGGGTCATAGCCAGGGACTGGCTTGGAGGAGTTGTCATTCTCCAACAGTGGTGAATGGTTAATTAGGAGCTTATACTTGGCCTGCACAAGAGCAAACTCTTCCAGTACCTTCCCAATCACTAGGCAAGCATCTCCACCATAAACTTGTACTTCAGCAGGCGCCAGCCCTTATGTAGGCCAATACCAATCCTGTAATAGTCTAGCAAACTCTCCCCTGATAAACTCCCTTCCTCTACCCGTCATTTCAAGATGCCTAGTCACCTTTTCCCACTCCTCCTAGGCAGACTTACTAGAGGCAAACTTCCTGCACCCTAGGCAATAGGATTCCTTGTCCCCTGGGCTAGGATAGAAAATGTGGGGTAATTGACTCATAGAACTTATATTCTTTTTTAACGCAGGAAATTTGAGTAGGGGTCGTAATAGGCGTTTTATTCACGGTCAGAAGGAAGATCCCCTTAGAAACCTTCTGATATATGGCCTTGGGATAGGGAATAATGAGGATTTTGTGCCAGTACTTGGAGTCCTTTTAAAAATCTCTTGGACTCCTTGTACTTGGTCTTGGGCTCCTGCACTTTGGTCTTGTGTTCCTGTACCTTGGTCTTGGGCTTCTGTGTTCTGATCTTGGGCTCCTGCAGTATGTTCTAGCTCTGGCTTCCTACTCTTGGCTTTTGGCTCCTTCTGTAGCTTTTGTGGCCTTTGTAATCCACTTGATCCAGTCCCTGAAGAGTCTCAGATAGCTCTCCCTTTTATAGCCCCTTGTTTCAGACCAAATACCTCTCTTAGAACTCTGGTTTTTCAAAGCTTAAACTATCCAGTTTTTCTCCTTCTATAATATATTAAACTTTAAAACTTACTTCAACCAATGAAAGCCCTGAATTTTCTGCTTCTGCTCTTCATTTTTTAGACTTTAACTCTTAAGTTAAAGCCCTTAAAACACTGATCAAATAGACTTTGGCTCACAGCCAATCACACACCTTGATTCAACGGTTTCACCAAAAAGGTTTCCCCGGATGACCTGTCCCTGACCCTGGTTCAAACCCGAGGCTGTCTTGCTCTGGGTAAACAACTTCTCCGTGTTTCAAATGGTTTTGCCATGATTCCCGTCATGTTTCCCCGGCAAATCTCAAGCGCTTCCACATATGTTTCACTTAGGCAAATTTTGACCCCTTGATTTTACAAAGTTTCTCTGTGTTTCTCTGTGTTTCTCTCAACGTTTTGAAACTTCAAACCTGCTTGCTGCTTGTCCTTTTGCCTCTCCTAGTTGTTCTTGGCAAAATTTGCTCTTTTGCCCTCATAGTTTCTCCGTTCCAATTCTGGCCTCTTTCTGGCTCCCTTCTTTCTCAATTCTTCTTTTTAAATAAATTTACAGTTTTAACAAACTATATATTATTTTTTCTCCTATTTCTTTTTCATTATATAATATTAAATCCTTTTTTAATCATAATCAGGCAGTATTTGACTATTATTGAACTGCTTCTTTTTATCTATTTTCCTCTCACAAGACACTAAAACAGCTCTTCCAGCCTCTGTATCCAGTCTGGCTAGTTCCTTCAGGTTATCTCCTGGTCCTGTACTTGCATCCTCTCAGCTCTTCAGCTCTTCAACACAAACTTCTGGTCCTTTGGCCATCCTGCATTATGATCAGCTAGTCCTGCATCATAATCTTCTTGTCCTTCAGCTTATCCTCAACCAGTTTCTCAACAAATCCTCACTAGGAACCTCCTTTGTTCCTTCTACACACTGAACCATATTGGTTCCCATAATTTAATATGAATTAACAGTCCCTCTTGCTAGTCTTCCCTGTTAATTCTGTGAACCACCTTGGTTCTTTATCTCAGTCCCCATTACCAGAACTTGTAGACCCAGGCATGAGTCTACATCAAACTGGCGTTTGACTGGGCCCTTGCAAGTGGCAATCCACTTAGGCCATTCAACCATAGATCAATGTCTATTCATTATCTTTACTCACCCAGGTGATTAAGTCTGGGCTTTCAGTTGCAGAGTAATCAGCTCTACTTCCCAGAGGCCTGATCACACCAAGTTCTGCAGCTTGCTTCCCCAAGCAAACCGCCTTGGTGACACCTCTGAGCAAATCTATGCCCTCCAATGCTCACTCTGGGTTCCCCCAAAGCTCTCATAGGGGTATAAATGAGGACGCCCTACCAGTCTTTTAGGTAGGATGCTTGCTCACAGACCTCCTGTAAGCGTATTAGGGTACATAGAGCCCTAAAAGCTCTTCCCCTCCCTGGCAGCCCGCGTTACCTGCCAGGGGTCCAAAACCTACTCCCCCAGACAGACAAAGTTCCCTGCTTGCTATTTCAGTCTTCACCCTTCCGCAGCCACAGTTTCCTGCAAGGTGAAGCACTATAGCCCAAAGCAGCCAATTTCTTCTGCTGGGTGGAGGCAACATTTGCCCCTGGTAGTCCTATGTTACCTAGCAGCCAGGCCTTACTTACCCTAGTAGTCCCATGTTACCTACTAGGCTCACCCTACTTACCCCTAGTAGCCCTATGTTACCTACTAGCTTATAGAGTCACCAGCTAACCACACATTGTCACTCTTCAGCATATTGTCTTTATTTGAAGCCAAATCAACCCTTGCCTGCAAAACAACACACATGTGGATCACCACAGCAGGTGTCCAGTGGAAGCATTGTTTTGTGTTTAAGAGCTCAGTGAGGGATGCAATTAGTTCTCTGCAGTTGGGGATGAACTTTTGAACATAGGTAACTATACTCAAGAAGGTACACACCTGGCCCACATTGGTGGGGGGGTGGCATGCTTGCAATTGACTTAATTTTGGCAGGGTTGGGCTTTATCCCTTGGGAAGAGATGGTGTGACCAAGCAACAAGAGCTCTGATTTGAGGAATTTGCATTTGGAAGGCTTGGCCTTAAGCTTGTTTTTAAAAGGGGTGTTGAGGACAGCACAAAGGTGTTAGAGATGTGCGGTTTGATCTTGGCTGAAGACAATAATGTTGTCAAGGTACACAATGACACATTTTCCAATTAAATCCTCAAATGCTTTGTTCATCAACATGGCAAAGGTGGAGGGAGCGTTGGTCATTCCAAAGTTCATGACACAACACTCAAACAACCCATAGTGTGTGCAAAATGCAGTTTTTGCCTTGTCCCTTGGTGAAATGCAGACCTGGTTGTACCTCATGGTGTGATTAATCTTACTAAAGACCTTTGTGCCTGCAAGTGTGTCAAACAGATCACCAATTGGCGGCAAGGGGTATTTGTTCTTTACTGCCACTTTTTTTAGTGATTGATAGTTGGTTAACAGTCAAAGAGACCCGTCCTTCTTAACTTCAAAGAAGTTTGCAGCCACATATAGTGAGAGGGAGGGGCAGATGAAGCCCTTATCAAGCGCGTCCACAAGATGTTGACAAAGAGTTTTGTCTTCCTTGGGCGTCAAGCAATAGAGGGGACATGCATTTGGCAATAACCCTTGTAACTAGACAGCATGTTGTATTTCTCTTGGAGGGGGAAATTGGTCTAGCGTTTTGCTAAAGACGTCCTTGTACTCCTCAAGAAGTGATAATAGTGCTGGTGAAGGTGTTGTGGCCAAGGGGGGAGGTATAGTGGGTTCAGAGCAGATGACCTCAACTGAACACTGGTTGAAGTCCAGCTTCCCCCTTGAATTTGTAGGTATCTATCTCTGTGAGTTGTACAAACACAGTGTCATGAAGCAGCTTGCTCATCTCAACAGAGAAGATCTGGAAGCCCACCCCATTCCTGTTGAGTGTAATCACAGAGGTGTCCCATTCAATATATGGGCAATTTTGCCGGAGCCATTAAGGTCAGAAATAAAATTGTGGCTGAAACCAGACATTATTAGTCCAGAGAGCTTAACTTGGATGTTCACCATTCTTACAGAGAAGGGTAACATCTTGTGAGTGATTGCTACTCTGCAGGAGTTGGCCACACATACTGCTTTAAACTGACTGGGTACTTGGTCTAATTGCTGGGAATATGCAAATTCCTGGTTGACCATGATGTGATTGGTCTCAGAATCTACCAGGGGCTTGTGGGTATTTTCACAGAAGCAAAATAGGTAAGACAAGTGAGTAATTTTATTTTTTGTATGGCTAGCTTGGAGGAAAGGGTTATTGCTATGTGATTGAAACACATATAGAGTTTTGACCTCATGCATGTTGTAGTTGCAAGAGCTTTTGGCAAGGAGAGATTGGGGCTGCAAATAAAATGTTGTTGTAGAGAATCTCATGTCTATAACCCCCAGGCCTTTTCCAAGCCCTCAATCTGTGCAAACTGCAACCCCCTTTCAAGAAATTTATTGAAATTATCTTGTTGGCAGGGCTGGCAGCATCCTATATGACTGTGGGCACTACTGAGAGCAGGGCAAGGTTATGTAGGCACATTGCTGGATCTTTTAAACCCCATTTCAGATTTATTGTTTGTCCCCACAATGGCCTGATAACAGTTTTCAAAGAAAGTGCAGCTCCCCACAGGCACTCATTAACAGATATAGTGGCTTAACACATTGATGGTATGTGTAAGCACAATTGTGTTTCCATCAATAATGGCTTTTAGGGCAGCAGCAAGTGTTTGGTCCAGGCCGCAAGATACTCAGAGACGCTACCTATTTATTTAATTTTAAGCAGGAGTGTTCCCATCACAATAGGTGATAAATCCTTGCTGTATCAGGACTTGGAAGCATCTCTGAATGCAGCTCATGTAACTTCATTTTCTTAGCTGACCTAAGTGGTAAACCATGAAGCAACAAGTCCAGTGAGGCACCCTAGCACTGTGACATCTCACATGGATTCAGGTACCTGACAGATGTAAGGTCTGAAGGCTTGAGGTAAATTATTGTAAACTAAGGCCTTTAAACCAATAATATTTATATTTGTCAAGTATAAAAAGGTAGTAAAGATTTACAACAACAACTGCACTAAGGCTCCTAAGAGCTTATATGAAGTGAAATAGGGACTAAGGCAATTTATTAAACCTAAGAAAATAAAATAAAGACCAGTCTTAATGACTGACAATTTGGTTAAAAAGTCAATTTCTAAGTCTGGGAAGTGATCAGCACTAGCAGGGAGATTAAAACTATCAACAATTAAATTTTGAGTACCACTATAAAAATTGCCTAGCTGGCAAAAGATATAGTCAAAGGGGATCATGGAACTAAGATGAAAGCTAAGGATAAAGACTGAAGAGAAAAACACAAGCCACAAAACCTAACAAGTACCTTTTTGGGGTGCAAGTCAAATAATCTCAACTTAAGCTGAGATTGGATAGAACTCAGGCCTTTTATTGAAGCCTGGTTATTGAGGTGATGTTTGGGGGGAAAGAAACTAACCAAAGGTAGTTAGATGGTTTAGAAGATGAGAGGGACAAACAAGCACATGTTTTTTATGACTTAACCTTTAGAAGTTAAGCAGAGTGATAAAGAAAAACACAGGGAACGGTGGCTTGCTTATGGAGTTTGAAGATAGAGCAAACAAGAGAGTGGGAGGCCAGAAAAATCAGATCCAAAGCGCTGGTGTAAGCCAAGGTGGAAAGAAAAAGGTAACAAGTTCAGACTAGTAAATACTAACCCTAGCAAAAAGATAGCAGGTTCAAGAATTGTCCTGGGGATAACAGGTAACTTCAAAAGTAAAACTAACCATTTAAAATAGGTTAATTTGAACAGCAGAAGCCAGGAAATGAAGAGAAAAGTTTGGTTTGAAGTAAATTGCTGATTAAACCCCAAGTATAAAATAGAATAAAGTGAATATTTCTTTGAAAAGATACTAGCAGCAATTAAAGAAAAGGAGGATCCTGACAACAGATACATAGGAAGGTTTATGTGGAGTGTAGCTAACTTACAGTTTTAGCACCTTCCACACCACCTGTGAAGGTTTTAAACTGTAGGCTCACCATTTGTTGCAACATACCCAACTGGGGTGAGGTGGCAAAGATTTTGTGTTGTCCCAGGTGGATTCAATTATAAGCACTTGTTAGTAATAGTTAGTCTCTGTAAACAATGTAACCTTATGGGATCTCCCTATCAGGGATGAACAGCAAGGTCTCTTGGTGAGGTGTAGCCATACAGACAGCACTTTGTTCTTTATTACAAGGAATTATCTTAAAGATAAGTTTTTAATAAAAACCTACTACTGCTACCACTGTTGCAACTGAACTAATTGTAGATCAGTATTGAAATTGGGGAAGATACCAGTCCAACAGCAAAGACAAATAACAGGAATAGTATGTAGCTTTATTTAGAAATATGATAGTTAATATAACAATCAGGAAAGCCACTAATCCACCAAGGGGGTGGCATTGTGGCAGGATCCAAGTATGGTGTAAGCAGCAAATATCTAATTGAGGGATTTTCTCTTGGGAATTGATTACAAACTTAATTAGGAGTTATTAACTGTATTTTAAAATTAGTAACAAGATGCCCAATGTTGTTATATGCATCATTGGGCGCCTCTACAAGCGCCCCCTGTTTATTGTAAGATACATTGGTGGGAAGGGAGTGAATCTCAGTTAAAAAAGTGTTCAAGGTGAATAATGGAAAATGATTGACTGGGATTGAGGCCTTTCCTATTGAAATGGGTCATTGGTGGATCAGTGTGAAGCTTAAAGAAGTAAAGTGTAAACATTAGGAAAATGCTTTAAGCTTTCAGTAAGGTAAGACCAGAAGCTTGATATATAGAAGGAACAAACAGGCAACAAGGAAAAGTTTAAGATTTCAAAGAAAGCATCCTAAAATGGAAGTACTCAAAACAAAGATCTATATACTATATTTTGAAAAAGAGAGAAGCAGATACTTATTAGTAGCCTGGTTAGCCTCAGGATATTTTTTGGATTGTTTTCAGCACCATCAGTTACTTTAATCATAACTATGAAGAACTATGTTAAGCATGAGCACAGAAGCATTATGTGACACATCAAAGGTTTCTAAGGGGATCCTCCTTTGGTAGATCAATTTTTTTTAAAAAAATTCTAAGTATTTGTGGCTTTATTAATATGAAGAATTTATATAGAATATATTATCCCAGTGTTGGACAAAGAGAACAGTTAAGATAATGGCATGGGAAGCTTGCATGCAGCCAAACTCCTGATGCAGAATGAGCAATGTTGTAAATTGAATTGTATCTTAGAATGGTCAAAGAGATCAATAGATTTAATCCTGATGTCAAGGCTATTTGAAATGTGCACTCAAATTTTTCAGATCTGACAGAATGTATGGTTTGATTGTAATGTGGATGTTAAAGCATTCCATCAAACTACTACATTCAATTGGATCAGGTATGGAAACTTCTATCCATTGCTGTAAAAAGTAACTACAACCCACCTCTGGCATATTACACATCCTCTTCCTACCGTCAGATTGTACAGAGCAGCTCAAATAGACAGTAACACAGATGCAAGAGCCCAGTGGATCCATGAAGATTATGTAATATTCCCAAAATTTGTGCAGGTTTTAATAACACCCCTGCAGCCATTGTGCAGCTAAACATATATATAGCTTTCCTTATTTTCCCCAATAAACACACAATTTTGCCCACTTGACTTATATTTCTCTACTTAGCTATTACCTTAGTATTAAAAGGTAAATAATTAAGGTTTGAAAGAGCATAGCATTAATTTATGTATGGGCCTTCCAAATATACTCTATAAACTAGCAAAAGATGTTAATACCAAAGATGTGTCATAACTGTGCTGTTTTAGCAGGTTACAAGGGAAAAAATGATTGGAGAATAGATAATATTCTTTATTGAGAGATAACTATTATATAGTTGCTGTGAATCTGGATACTAAGAACATAGTTATGGTGATCACTCAATTGGATAATTAAGGGGGTGGCTTGATCCTTGTTGAGAGTCAAGCACTGAATCAAGGCATCCATTGTGTGGTGATTGCTATCTGGTCATGTTACTAGGTTTGGAAATTTGAGTTGACTTCCGCATTTGGCTTTAGGTCACTGGGAATTCAGATTGCAGGTCTCAAAACTGTTTATTTAGAACCTTGTTGGGGGGTCAACCCAGTTTTTTTACATAAATCACCAAGGCCACCACACAACAAGCAATAATGAGGAAAGTTTTAAATCTTTTGTCAAGAGGATAAGAGTTTCTCCAAAGTGAATTTAGATATTTTTTCCATGAGCTTTATATCCCTAAGAAATGTGTGCCACTCCTAATTCTCAGAGGCCACTGAATTGTGTCATGGGTTGAATCCAGGGACCAAATGGGTTAAGATGACATCTTTTAAGTGGCTAAATTCCAGAAAAAAGCATTATACTGTGCTTTCAAACATGAAAGCTATCCTAGAGCTTTACCAAACAACATTCTAGCATCTTCACTATTTATAATTATATATTCTTATGTTTGTCCCTTCTTGGGAAAATATAGATCCTTAATTATCCCTGTAAACTCTTTTTTCATAGACTCCTGACCCCTTGGTGTAAGCTTCAAGCCTTTAGTCATACTAGTCCACTCTTCACCAGGAGTTTGGCTATAGGAAAACTTCCTTAAATGTTGTATATACTGATATTCCTTCCAAACACTTGGATAGTAGACATTATTGGAGTTTTCTTGGCTATAAACCTCTTAAAACTTAAGGGGTTATATCAGCCTTTACCAAAAGATAAGGAAGATTCCTTTAAAGCCTTCTGATTTACCACTGTTTTAAGCCCTCTTGACCAGCTACACCTTCAGAAAGGACTTATGAACGCTTCAGAAGACATCTGGTGATTCCAAAGTCAACCATACATGTATCCATCAAGATGAAGATCAAGCATCCAAAAAAGATCCTGCTTGCAGACAAAAAGATTTCCAGAAAGACCCCCTCAACTTTCCAGCCAGCTTTCTACTTATAGTGCTTTGTTCCTAACGTTTGCACCTTCAGAATGGCTTCCTTCAAAAGCTTAAACTATTGCACACACCTTTCCTATAAAAAATAAGCTTTTACACTTACTTTCTTGAAAGCTTAAAGTATTGATTCACTGGTTTCTTGATCATACTTTAAGCTTTTTCCTTTCAATCAATCATATTCATCAGTAAAAATGCCCTTGACTCAACCAATGATTGCAGGGTACAAAACTTGACCACTTCTGAAGATCCACCACAATCCAACAGGGAAATCAATTTCCACTGCTCAAGCTGCTCAAAGTTTTAACTGGTTCCCTGTTCCAGCACCAGTCTTCCCTGAATTCAATATTAATCAATTTAAACATTATTCTACTATTTAAACTGTTTTTGACCCTCTTCAACTTTTCCCCAGATCTTTACTCTTGTAGTAAAATCTAGGAAAAACATCTCATCTGTTGCAGCATCTTTGATTACTCCCTCTCAGGGAATTAATGCCCCAAGTAGTTCACCAAATAAATCACCAAATGGCTTACCAACTAGTCATTAAGTCGGTGGCACCACTATCATTTGACTATCTATTACAGGGATCAAAAAATCCAGATCCTAAGCAGAACACAACTTGAATAAGCCTCGTGACTTATGAGAAACATTACTCAGATAAGCCCCATGACTCCCATGGCGTACATGAACAGTATGTGGCTTTCCATGATACTACATATTATCCTATATTCATATACAATTTAGTATCATTATATTCTTAATTATCCCCTGTATCTTGTTTATTATACTTCCCAGAAGTATATAATCAACAGTGGTAGCACAGGTAGGTTATCAACACCTACACAACTTTAAGGAAAAATTCCTCCTAAGAAAAGGATCCAGCAAATGGCCCTCCCTGCAGGTTAGAGAGATTACAAAGAAGGACAGGACGTCCCTGCAGGCTTTGTCATTTTTCACAACGTCCTTTTCACCATTGAAAAGTACAAACTTCTCCACGCTTGTAAAATTCTGAACCCGCCTCCAACTTCTGCAGCCCTGCAGGTGCCCAAGATACCCAGTATTGTTTTTCAATGCCTACGCTCAGCAGAAATTGGGATATTTGCAGGGTTACGCTGGGAAAACACCACCCTCTGAATTAACAGCACACAAAGCAAATTTACACAAGTATACTACCCCCATAGACTCTGGGCCAGCAAAGTTGCCCTCTGTGTCACAGGGACCACCTCACATTTTGTAAGTGAATGGCTAGAACAACACCCCAGTCAGAAAGAAAACTGGGAGGTGTTCAAAACTGTGTTCCTTGAAAAATTTGCCATGAAAGACTCTGACATGGTGATCATGACAGAACTCAGAACCTTTAAAATGATAGGAACAATCAAGGATTACATTGCAGCGTACAAAGACTTATGTGACTGAGCTCCCAACACCATCAACTTTGATGAGACTGGACCACAATTGGACTTCTACAATGGCCTCCCCACACACATTAGATGTCAGTTTGATATGACCTGCTGAAACAACATTGAGGATGTGTTCTTAGAAGGAAAGTACACAGCTCAAAAATCTGACAACCTACATGCAACAAATAAACAAAAGGAGAGCCCCACAGCAAAGAAGGATCCTCAACCTAATAAGCAAAAAAACTGAGCCAACAACACCCATCCTTGAAATGGGAATCACACTGCACAAGCCAACCAGGCAAGAACTGAAGATATCAACAAGGAGGGAAAAGCTCAGGGGAGTGCTTAGGCAAGCCACCCTCCCCCAATTTGCAAGACTTGTACAGGGACCAAGATGTGGATTCAATTACCATAATACAAGTACCCTCCAGTGATCCTCTACTGTTTGCCGTCCAAACTGAAAATAAACTCCTCACTTATCCTTTCTGTTTTTGCAGATATCAAGGCATAGCACTATTCAACACTGGAGCAGACCAATCCCTTGTTGACAAGAAATTTGCCAACCTCATGAAATTACCCACATTCCAAAGCAACATCAAGAGAGTTGTTATGGAAGATAACAAAAGCACACTAGTCACCAAAGAAGCAAAGCTTTTTTGCATCCAAATTGGAGGTGTACACACTACGCTCAGTGGCCCTATCATACTGATCCCCAAATATGAAGTTATACTTGGCCTAGATTGAATGAGAAAGACCAAACCTCATATTGACTGGGATAGCGCTACCCTCACCATACAACAAGGCAAAGTTCATCACCATGTCTACCAACTAATCTTGACACGCTTATGAGAGACCACATGTTTGTGTAAATCATGGGAAAAGACAAGGAAACTGATCCTAGAAAAGTCAATTGGAGCACCTGCATGTACAAAGTTATCCACTTTAAAAATACAGAAACCAGACATGAGAAAGACTACATCCAAGAACAGCTGGTCAGTGAGTTCCCCTCTGTCTTCCAGGAAGCCTTATCAGGCTTACCACCCAACCGTGGTATACAACATAAGATCAACCTCAAGGGAAGTGTACCAAAGGCACACTCTATCTATTGCCTCACACCCCAAGAAGACAATGCCCTGAAAGCCTATCTGGACAAAGCCCTTGAAAAAGGCCTCATTTAACCTTCAAAATTGCCTTTTGATGCTGCTGTCTTCTTTGTAGCAAAGAAAGACGGAGGACTCCACCTATTCACAGACTATAGAGCGCTCAACAAGGTCACAATTAAGAACAGTGTCAGAAATTGCACCATTAATTCTATTTTAATATGGCCTTCAAATAATGATATGTGCAAAGATTTGATTGGATTTGCTTTCAACTTTGGATATTCCTTGCCTTCCATAAATGAGCTGACATCAATTTCCACCCATTCCAGATTGCCATACCAGCCCTTGACTGATCCTGGTATGATTTCATCCCAATGTGATCCCCTCTGCCACTCTGTCTACCTAATTAGTGATTATTGACCCTTGTCTACTATTTAAGTAGAATCAATTCTCCTAATAAAGACAAGCTTATCCACATTTGCGTTGGATTTAATATTCTTCAAGCTTTTTCCTTTCCTTTTTGCCAAAAGGAAATTCTCATCTTGTATCCCAGGAAATTAAGGTACTGTAAATTCAGAACCTAAACGTAAAAATGCAGGATTTTCAAATCCTTGTTCCAAATTTTGAATCACTTTTGCAGGCAACTCAGCTGAGTGAAAATTAAAATATTTAATAAAATTAACCATTTAATTTGACTTTTTTTGGTTTATTTAAATTGGCAAATTTTGAATCTCTTGAGCAGATAACTCAACTAACAAAAGACAAAATATAGCAAACAAATGCGGGATACATGAATCAGAAGTGCAAGATTCTAATGTACAATTTAAGATTTCCTACATGTCTAACAAGTCATAGACATCATGTAAAAATTAAAAAAATGAAATTGCGGGATTGTCAAATCCAAGAACAAAATTTAAAATCAAAAATGAGGTAAATTTGAAATAAATATAATTTATGGGTGTCTCAAACAGGAAGTCAAAGGATATAGAGTAGATTTTTGATAATTCTTTTAGGAAGCACAGGTATTCTCAAAAATCACCCTATTCTAGTTTAGGACAGCAAAAATTTAGATCCTAATATTTACTGGCTTAATATACTTAACAATAAAATTGATTAAAATATACACTTCTCTTTTTGAGTTTAATTTTTTAATATAAAATTTATTATGTCTTCTTTTAATAACAACCAAATAAACAAGCTGTTCCCTGGCCTTGACAAAATCATGCAGGGCTACACTAGATCTTCCAACAGTGAAGCCTCTGTCCATGGTCATTCCCAACCCCCAGGCCCCTTCTCAAGCACTACCCAGGAGTGTGTTCTTTCTCCTGCATCCTCAAGCATGGTCCTGTTTGCCCATCACGCACAGGCAGCTGCTAAACCAAATCACGTATCAACAATGGCATCCAGAACCAGTCAATTGAGCCAAGGAGTCATCCAGGGAAGCCAGCATCCAGAAACAGCTAATCAGATGGCAATGTCCAGTTCCCAAGACAGACACATCCCACCTCTAGCCAATCATCCTTCAAGACACAGAAGAAAGCATATCACCCCAGAAATTATTCTTGAAATGGTTGAAAAGCAAGGGATGCTTATGTCCCTTGGGAAAATTGCGGCCACAATGGGTTTTGCAAAGTCTACTGTGGCTGCAACCCTGCAAGCCCATGCCAATTGTGACCCCCTCCCAAGAAGACCCTGACTGGAGCCCGTATGTCAACTGATAGCAAAAAAGCCCATCCCCTTATGATGGCCATCATGGAACGTGACCCACGGATGCCCCTGGTCCAGGTTTGTCTCCAACTGGGACTTCATAGCATTTTCACAAATAAAAGAACAGTCAATTTGTGGATGCACAGAGTTGTGGTTGCTTCTAGAATCTTTTCCAATCAAGTTCTCACTGGCTCTAGTTTGGTGGATACCAACCCCTACAATTCAACCATTATTAATTTTATTAAAAGAAGGGCAATGAGGTTGCGCAATGACATCATCTTCTTGTTGTATGTCAAGATTTCTGCAAGCATCCAAGATTATAGAGAAAAGTGTATCCAGTCTGACGTCTACAAGTGCAGCCCAATATTGTATCATTTTGTTGGTTTTTTTGGCAGTTTCCCCATTGGGTGTCAATTATTACTCAGTAATATCAAACCCTGCAGATGGGTATGCCTACCAGACAGAGCTCAAGGACATGCTGGAGGAGTGGGCTACCCAACAAGCTGTGTACACAGTTGTACTGAGTGCAGAGATAGAGCAGCAGGAATGGGCAATCAAGGAAATTAGGGTTGTGGGGCATACCTGCTGGTCCTACCTCATCAACCACTCTGACATGAATCTTGAAGATGTATGTCTTTACAATTTTGGTTTGTCAAGCCCACATATGGGACAGAAGAAGAATTTGAACAATTGAATCAATCAGCTCTTGCCTCCTCTTCCTAGTCAACAAACCCTGCCTCTCCAACCCCCCATCAAGACCAAGCCACCCGCCTTCCAACCCTGACTCCCAAACCACCACCCATTCCCTCCCCATTACCTCTGATGCTGTCCCTTTCACAGGTGCAGATGACAACAACGTACATGCCGCCCATTCCCTCCCCTACTTGCCCTTTGATGAGTAAAATAAAACCTTTCTTTGTGACAACTTATTAAAATTGATATTATTTCTTTTGCTTTATAATTAATAACATATCCTTTTTATATTATTGACATTCTCATAATCAATAAAATGTTGTACATTTTATAAATAACATATAATTATTTGCATAAATATTTTTCATTGTCAATAATAAATTAAGACCATAAATATAAATGTTATATTAGAATATTGCAGGCATGTGTCAACTCTTTATTTTGATATTGTGTTCATAATTCAATGTATTTTGTTTAATAAAATTCATTGTAAACAATGCCTTTTTCATTGTAATTTATATAAATGAACTGTGTTTATATTAGGGAGCCAATAACACTTAGTAAAAATATTGATACATAGTGCATTTTACAGCCTGTATATTTACCTATTGGTAGTAATTCTGTAAACTTTTTAGTTGGATTTTGTGAGGTAATAATAATGTAATGGGTTAATAAATTAATGTTTATTACCATTAATTTATTAAACCATTACATTATTATTACCTCATAAAATCCAACTAAAAAGTTTACAGAATTACTACCAATAGGTAAATATACAGGCTGTAAAATGCACTATGTATCAATATTTTTACTAAGTGTTATTGGCTCCCTAATATAAACACAGTTCATTTATATAAATTACAATGAAAAAGGCATTGTTTACAATGAATTTTATTAAACAAAATACATTGAGTTATGAACACAATATCAAAATAAAGAGTTGACACATGCCTGTAATATTCTAATATAACATTTATATTTATGGTCTTAATTTATTATTAATGATGAAAAATATTCATGCATTGAAGGTAGTACTACAAAAACCAGTTTTTTAATGTAATTCAAACAAAATGTCAAATATCTATAACTTGATAAATGAATTGAAGCACACCTGCAAAAGGTTGTTGAAATAAAAAAATATCAGGGAAATAGTAACAGGAAAACTGGGTAACAGGGGCCAGCTACTTATTGAGCCAAAGGGAGATGCTCTGGATAAACTAGGAAATATTATATATGAAAAGAACAAAGAAGTGTTACTCAATCTATAGGGAACAATCCTATCAAGTCTGAAGTTCAATGACACAGCCTATAATTTGTGGGAGTTCTGGCAAGGGGCCAAAGAAAACAACAAGAAAATCAAACTGATTGAAGGAACTGTAATATCAAGGGAAATAAACACTAATGAAGAGGAAACCAACCAAATGGAAACGTTTGAAACAAAGCACAATCAGGAAGCAGAAGTGCCACAAGAAACAATGAAAATCCACCAAATGAAAATCAAGAGGAAACACAAGTAGCACAAAAAATAAGGAAGGTCAAGCCCAGGAAATCAAACAAAGAGCAGCCAACACTCATGAAGTTTGCTGAAGGGGCGCCAATGGCTGAGGGGGCCACAAGGGAAACAATCAGTAAGTTTTTTTATGTTTTACTTATATTTACTTTAGATATAACTAGGAATGGGGACAAGGTTGCGGAAGTGGCAGCCTTTACGCATAGTTGGTTTTAAGGGGGTTACCAATCACTGGTAGCCCCTGTAAAGCAAATATATCAAAATGAAATAAATAAAATAATTCAAATTAACATGAATCTTTTTGCAAAGATTAGAGCAAAAAACAAGGAATATTTACCACCTGCAGGGTGCTTGCTGTGGGTTAGGGAAGCCTACAAAATAGGCAGGTTAATCAACTTTAAGGAAATGAATGAAATTCAAGGGAATATCAAGATGAACTTCAATGAATATATTTACAAATTCTGTGAACAATTCCCATTTGCAAACATAAATGAATATGAATTTTTTTAAAAAAAAACAGACTTTCAAATAGGACCAGAATATCTCAAAACTGAACTTTTCAACAAAGTTTTTAAAGCATTATCAAAAAAGGGGACACAGTCCTTGTGAATAAGTTCAAGCCTTTATTTATTTTGTTTGCTGAGGCATGGAGGCAGATAAAAGTAGAGTGCCCTCTGGAACTATCTTCAAATTCAGCAACATGTCCTATATCAACAGATTAGTTCAAATATATAAGAAATTATGCATGTTTCAGAAAATATGCCTCTCAAAGGACTCATGTTGCAACATACCTAGGGATCCTATTTCATTGCATATTTAAAACAAATGTTAAAAAGTTGGAGGATGTACCAATACAACTTGACATATGCCGCTTATCACTAGAACAACAGAAGACACTGCAGGGGTATAGGACAGTTGAGCATGTCCTGTACAGCTCCTTTGCATTGGCGTTGTTGTATGGGTACTATGTGCCTCCCAAAAAGAACCTATTAATCAATTTGCTTACCCAATTGCTTTTTATTAAGCGTTCAGCAACCACCAGGGTGCTGAGCACCACCCCTCTAGAAATCACATCCAGAGTTGTCCACCACGTACAGAAGAGTATGGGCAAGTGCCTAAGGTCAAAGTTCCTAAGGTCAAAAGTGCAGAAATCAAAAATGGGACCCCTAAAAAGTGCAGAAATTGAAACACTATGTAGGGTGCAGAAATCAAAAATATCAAAGATCAAAGTGCAAAAATTGATTTTCCAGAAGTTAACTTTGAAGCAGAATAAAATACAGTTATTAATATAAAAACATATATTTTAAAATATTTTCTAGACTAAAGAGACCCCAAGAAATTCATTTCTGCAATAATAAAATATATGCTATATAGTAAAAAGATTCTTAAATTAGCTTTTTTAAAAGAAAGTTTATTTTAGTTATAAAAGCAGAATTAGACTAGAGTTTATATTTAAATGTATTCAATTGGATATAAAATATAAACCTACAAAAAAACTGCTTTAAAATTTATTTGCATGGTAAAATATTTATTGTCAACATAAAATTAAAAAAAGTAAAAGCAATGCAAGATTTTATTTGAATTATTAAAGAACTTTTGTAATGTTCTCAAGATGAGTGAGCCAGTTGGAGGAGTTGTAGGAAAGGAGGGAGTTTTTTGTGACTATCTCAAAGCTTTTGAGATCATTGCTGCTCTGGGAACACTTTGGTGTCCATATAAAAACTCCTGGTAAAGAGTTTCATTGGTTGCCTGCTCAACTTTGAGCTTGTTGATCAAGACATTGAACTTGGGTTTCTTCACCCCAACACAGTTGGCAAACTTGTTGTGTCAGCTTTCCAGGGAGGAAGTAGTCTTCATTTTCTTATTCTTAATAAACTTGAACTTGTTCCATTCAATCTTGTTTTCCTTTCTTCCATGGCATTTGGTCTCAAGTTTTCCAATCCTTTGGTGCTCAAAGTAATCAACAAATGGAGCAAAGATAGCTGCATTATCCTCCATATACTTGGTATTCTTAAAGGCCTCATAGATCTTGCTGGAGTACTATTTTCTCACCAAGACAATGACTGAAAAGGAGTTGAAGGTCACCTTGGGCTCCTGGGAGGTTGATCTGGTAACCAGTATGTTGAGCTCAGTAAAGCTCTGCAGCTTTCTTCTGAGGCATTGTCAGAAGTGAAAGAAGCAACCCTGAGGCTTGCTCTTAAATAACTTTTTGAAGGCGTTGACTTGATCAGGCTCAAATTCAACAAGAAGGTGGGTGTTATAAGGCTCTGATGTTTCCTCATCATCAGGTTGGCTTGGGGTTTTAGACTTCTTCCTCTTGGGGGTAGAAGTGGGGGCATCAATAAGGGGAAAGAGATCCAACTTCACCTTTAGAATCTCCAATGCATGAGTATAGCCATCCTCATTTTGTCCTGACATTATAAAGTAAACCATTGGTAAAACTTTATAATCATACTTCCCATGGATGCACTAAAGCTGTGAAAAAATCTTAGGACATGATGAGAAGGTCCCATCAGCCAACCAGATATCAGCAGCCATCATTCTTTTAAGGTTTTCCTGGGTGGCATAGCAGGTGGTTCTTTTATGCTCATCAGGCCCATTGTCATGAAGAAGAAACTGTTAATCCTTGGAGGTGACTCTGAGCTCATTGGGTATATCCAGTTCCAGGAGGGAGGTGGCACTTCTTCCCACATTGTCAGACTTCCGGCAATTATCACTCACATACTTTTGAAGGGATCCAAAATTACCAACAGCTATCTTTTGAAAACTGGTCAAGTTATGAATAGCCCTAGTGACTATCTAATGGGAGATAAGGCCCCTGTTGAAAAGCTGCCTATGGCGCAGGTACCACTTTATTAGGCGCTGATATACCCCAGTTGGTTCCAGGTGGGTGTACTGATTATTAAGCTTCTTAAACTGGGTGAACCTAGTTGTAGTCAGGCGGGCAGGGAAGGCAGGCCCCTCACACTTGTAATGATGAAGCACCAAGTGCTTCTGTTCATCATCACACTTAAACATAAAACCATCATGGTAGAACCCGGCATTGCCCTTGGAGGACATTATTGGGAAGGAGGTGAGCAGGACATCTGGAAGTTGGAACTCCTCTTCATAGTTGTAAATATTTTGGACTTTAAGGATATCCCAGGTCTCAAGGCCATCCTCAGTTGGTGTAGCATCTCCAGAGTTGTAAAGGTCTGCATGTTATTCTTCTGAGATATGAGGGGGCGCCTCCTCTTCATCTGCCTGACTATGGACAAACTTGTGCCCAGTTAGGCTCTTGGAGGGCCTGGGGGTAGGTTCCTCTTCAGAAGGCTCCTCTTCTGGAGAGGGGGAGGGCTCAGGGGTCTTCTTGGTGGCCTTCTTGGTGATCTTATTGCTGGTCTTGGGGCCAGGCTTCTTGGACCTGGAAGGGGTGGCCTTCTTTGGGTTGATGGGAGTTGACTTAGGGGGCATCTAGATGACTCAAAGTTAGTATTTTTGGTTAGTAAAAAAGAAGATAAATTATTGATAAAAATATCATTTTTTAAGCAGAATCTAAAATTCAGAATGCTGTTTACTATATTTTGTTAGTTTTAATAAATATTTTAATTGTGGTATTTAACTCTATAATTCTTTTGAAAGGAGCAAAAAAAGGGGTTTTGATCAGACAATTAGGGAGTTTTGATTTTGACACTCCCTAAAAACATAAGAAAACATAGCAACATATTAAATTAATTTAATATTTTTCTAAAAACTGCCAAAATCAGCAGTTTTTACTAAACCTTTTAATAAACTATCATAAAATAACCCAAAAGGCTTGAAACTCTACTATGTTTTAAAGAAAGTCTTTAACCTTTTAAATGCACTTTTGATTTCTGCACTTTCAATTATAAACACCTATTAGAGCTTAGTTAATAAAATATTAAATTCCAGTCATAATTTAAAATATATTGGTGAGCACTAAATCAGTGTGTTTTGAATTTTGATTTGAAGCATTTTTTATTTGTGAACTCTATCACTACACCCAGTAAATTACTAAGTGATCATATCAGGTTTGTTTCATTCAGCACTATATCCTTTACTTAATAAAAATCACTGAAATTTGAATCGAATGATTTAAAGGTGATTGTGAACCTGTATGATAGAATTTAGCTTATTTGGTTGAGTATTATATGTTTTGAAGCTTTTCTGATCATTTACATAGTGATATAATCAATATTAAGTGATATTTTAATTTTTTAATTTTGGGGCCTCAAATATTAAATTGAAGAGACTTCTGGACTTCAATTTCTGCACTTTTGACTTTGTCCCCTATATTCAAAAGGATGAATAATATCTATTTTAAAAGCCAGATTAATTTAAGGTGTGTTTTAAATTGCATCAATTTGGGCACCTCAAACTTGGTTTTTTGATTTTAGCTACTAGTAAAAACATTTTAAAAAAGGCCAAATTTAAGAAAAATATTAATTTTTTGGGGGAAAGCTTTTATTGAAAAAGAGTGTGGAGATCAAAAAATTCATTGATTTGGAGATTTTGATCTCCGCACTTTGACTTTAGGCACTTGCCCAAGAGTACGTGGTTCCAATTAGACGCATTAGCAGAAAATTTGATTTTGGGGTATAATACCCCAGAATAATCACATTCCCCTTTGCAATTAGCATCCCCTTAATAAATTATCTTCCTTTGTAATTTTTTCTTTTATTTTGATTTTTAATTTTATTTTTAAATTTTAATTTTAATTTTAATATTTAAATTATAATAGTAATATATCTAAATACATTATAATACAGTAGTTATAGTAAGCAAACACGTGAAATAATAAAATATGATTTAAAAATGTGTTTATTTAGTTGCTTGTCAAGTACAGGCTCATATATTTAGTAGTAAAACAACAAGAGCTGAATTTATCCGCATCAAACTGCCCGCTTCACTTATGTTCTAAACAAGTGATTCTTTAGAACTCAAATTACCTTTTCCTTGTAATATGATTTGATAAATATATTTGATATGCTTGACCCGCGTCCTAAGTACTAATTAGTAAGCAATATATAAAAATCATTGGTGGTTGTGTTGTGTGGCTATAGTGGCACTGAAATAATAAGGATCAGATGATGACCTTCAAGGTCCAATTTGTGGCTTAAAAAAGCCAAAGTACCAACAAGGATTCACAATTATTTAAATAAAATTAATCTATTTCTATCTCTTTTAATTTATCTATTTGTTAACTCTACAGTCAATACAATATTTAGTGCATTATAGTAAAAATATGTGTCTCTATATCTAGTATAATTAATTTTACTTACCTTTTCTATGTATTCTTATATGTCTATAATACAATCAAATGCCACGTCCTTATAACATAAATTATTATTTTCAAGCCCCATTAAAAACAAAATAAATAAGAATAAAAACAAATAAAACCTGGAGCACCCATTTATCTGATTGGCTTGGAGTTGAGGGCTTTGAGAAGGAAGGATTCTGAGTGCTTGTAAAAAGCCGCCATCACATCAGGTGGCATTACAAGTTGGCTGACCTCAAGAATGTTGAAGAGATCCTCAGTGTCCTGAGGGAGGCCTTTATTCACCTTATTCTTGATCCACCTGAAGACCTCCTCAATTGGGTTAAGGAATGGAGAATAGGGCAGAAGGAAGAGGGGTCTCATTGGACAATCAGTAAGGCAGTGGTTGGAGGAATAGCTATTCTTGTCAATGGTTGGGAACCCAGAAACAACTAGATCCACTTTGTGGAGACCAAAATTGTCAAGCACAACAATGTTGATTGTACCATGGTAATTAATCCAAAGGTACTCCTTGACAGTTCAGAGAAAATTGAGAAAAGTCCCGCTGTTATGGGAGCCTTTGATCATCTGGTATTGATCCAAACTGTGAGGACCAAGAAGCGCAATCATTGAATAGGTCTGGGAACAGACAGCTTCACAATGTGCTACACCATCCTTGGACCCCTTCTCAACCCACCCATGCCTAGAACTGAGTGAGGAGGAAAACAACAATTTGTTGATTTAAAAGAACTGGACATTACAAGTCTCCTTTAGTGCCAGATAAGTCTCAGCATAAATGTGTCAATCTTTGATTGTTTTCTTGCTATTCCTATTGTACAGAGAAACTCTGAGGACCTTCCAAGAGAAGCCCAATTTGACTATTGCTTTGTATACAAGGATTTTGGAGACAGAAAGCCCAAACTCTGTGGCAAGCATTGATTGGACAGCAAGTGAGTCCAGGTGGCAATCCTTGGTAACCCACTGCTTGATTGCATCAATATGAACAGGCTGAAGGAGTTTGGGATGCTGCTTAGCCTTGGTGGATTTTGAAATTTGACCGGTGTCACCTTGTTTGGTGTTGAAGTTTCCAACATATCTGGCTATGACACCAAATTGGGACGCAATATACCAAACTGCCATTCCCCTGTTTAAGCAGTTGAAGAGAGCTTCACACTCACTATTTGTCAACTGATGCTGGCCCTTGGCAGGTACCACGGCATCCTGGCTGGCAGGCTTAACTCAGGGGATGGGGACCTTCATGTAAAAGGTGGGATCATGCTTGCTTGCAGCAGCACTGTCAATGGTTGAATACACAGTAGGCGCAGATGGCTCAACAGTGGTGGCCAATGGCTCATAGGAGGTATCAAAAATGCAGGGGCAGGAAGTGGCAACTCTTGGATCAAGAGTGCAGGGCCAGGTGACAACTAGGTATACGGTAGAGGTGTATGTAACCTCATTATTCCCAATGATCTTTGTATAAGAGACTTTGGTTGCAGGCCTTGAGAGCAGCTTCTGTCTGGGATTAAGGCTGTGTGATCTGGCCTGGGATGCAGGAGGTGGTTGACTGGCGCTGAGGCCATGGGAGGCCTGTATGCCAGTATTAATCCCCTCAAGTTGGGTTCTGGATCTATTCTTAGACCCTCAGGGATGCCCTTGTAGACGGGCTGCCCTGCAGGCTAGTGCAGGAGCTGGTTGGGAATGCAATTGTTGGTCCATAAAAATAAAATAAAAAATAAATATTAGATTAAATATGTATTTATTTAGATTTATTGGTTTAGTTGTGAGTAGTTGTTTTCTCTTGATTTAGCCTTGAATAGTAAAAGAATTTCTATATCTTTGCTTTGAAGTGTATAATATTGTATACTTTCTGGGTTTATATTTTTAAAGTTTAATCACTTTTTATGTCTAAACATAGCTATCAAGATTGAATTTTTCATTTGATTTTAGTTGTGGTGGAGCTTCTTGATTTGGGTTGGTGTTTCCTAGTGTGCTTACTTTACACTAAATTTGGATTCTAGTTCCCGTAATTAATATTTGAGTTTACTAGTGGCATTCAAAAGTGATTTGAAATTTGGTTTTTGGATTTGAGAATCCTGCAAATCCAAAAAACATAGTAAACTTAATGAAAATGGTTGATGGATTTGAACACTTCAAATCTGTTTCCAGTTAATTCATTCTGTCCATTTGAAATATGCAGTTCAACTTGAAATTTGCAAAGTGTCTATGAGTTCCCAAATTTTTAAATATTTGAATAAAAATCAAAGAATTCAATTTAATTAAAAAAATGCCATTCCACAGAAGTGATATGAAATTTGGACCAAGGATTTGAAAATCATGCATTTTTACGTTTAGGTTCTGAATTTACAGTACATGCCTTAATTTTGCCCTGAAGGCTAACCCAAGGATAGCTTTGTACCTCAAATATTTTATTATAAAGATTTCCCGCTGTGTCCTCCTGGATGTCGTCCCCAGGAGCCAAACACAAAAAAATGGTTCTCACTACAGGGGCTGCAAGCCCCTTGGTTACTCTGTTCTCCTGCGCCTTCTCTGATCCTTCTCCTTTTGTTTCTGAAGTACCTAAACAACCAAAGTCTCTAGTCCTCTGCTTGAGCAAGATATCACTGATACCCCCTCTACTCCCATGGTAATGGTGTTGTCTCCTGGGCCTGTGTGGGCCCCTTCCAGATTTCTCTCTCAATTATGATCAAGCTTGCACCGCCGCAGGCTCCCTCCTTCACACAGGCATTGTGGCAATGCATACCATTCCTGGTCTCTGTCCCAGCTATGCCTCTGAAGATATGTATTCCTTCCTACTGGACTTTGGTCCCCTGATCTAATGGAATCCATGGAAACTATTGGCGTGCTGGTCAACCAATTTATTCAACCTGCTTTAGTTCATCACCTGTTGGTGTTAGGATCACAGAACCAAATTCTGACTGCTGTAGCCACTGCTGTCTCCAATAACCATGCAAAAGAACATGGCTTACCAGGAGTGGACCCATAGCCTCTTTTCCTGTATTTCCAATAACCAACAAGTCTTGTTGGCCTCACAGAAATACTTAACCTCGTCCTTGAACTCATTTTGCTACTTGCTCCCTGGGTGCATCAAAGATTAACTGTGCAAACTAGACAGCCACCAAGCTATGTGGCAAGGGAAGATAGAAGCAACCCTTCAAAATATTGTCAAGATTTTGATACTCTGGTTAACAAGCTCAATCAATTTTTAGAACATGTCAACTCTCAACTCAATTTAGAGGGAGCCCACATTGATAATTGGGGCTAACATCTTCAGCATCAATATGGTCTGGATAAGGCTGCACTAGGAGACACTCTATATCAAGTACAAAATTATGTGGATGATAGAGTAGTGTCTATTGAGGTGACTCCTCCTGCTCCTCCTGTTGAGGCCCCATCTGATTTTAAAGCCAAGGTATGGGAAGCAATAGCCAAACCCAAGGCTACCACTTAATGTAAAGCTTCTTTTCAGAACCCCCTCCAGTGGAACCTATGCCTGACCCTTGCATTGCCTTGCTAACTAATCAAGTAGCTACTTTTCAAGGTGAAATTGAGTACTTAAGACAGCGCCTCTCTAATTCTGAGAACTCATCATCTGAATCTGAAGATGAAGAGGAAGGTGAAGTTGTTAATACTCCTGCTCATGGCAATCATGGTTGCTGCCCTGGTTTGGAAGGCCAACCCCAGGTCAACTTTGCACGTGCACTAGATTAGCTTGAAGAAGTAACAAATGATGTAGCTGACAGGCAAGACACATTGGAAAGGGAGGTACAAAACATATCCTGCTTTACCAAGACACTGAATGAACAAGTCGTCCCCTTGGTTGCTCAGACCACTTCCCTGACCACCCACCTCAATGGGATTGCTGGCACCTTGGAGGTACAACAAATTAAGATTGAAAAATTTGGAACTGATGCTGCCACTGCTAGGGATATTAGTGGACAGAACATCTCTACTCTCAACACCTTAGAGGAGAGCCTTCAACTTCTCTGGGCTAGAAAACCAGCTGCGGAATCTGAGTTTGAGGGCAATCCCCACATTAATATTCTCAATCCAGGTGACAACAGCCAATCCACCTTGTTATCCATTGACCCTAACTATAAGCCATCATTCAAACAAATGTCTGACCCCAAAACCTCTACCATTGCTGCCTTTCTGGCAATCTACAAAACTTCAATGCATAGGGCTACCAACAAGCTTAAGAAAGAGCATATTCTTACCTGTCTGCATCCTACTTGCCAATAAGTTGTGGTCCCCAAACTCCCATCTATTGTCACTTGGGAAGATATGAAACACCTAATTATTGAGAAATTTGGAGGAGATCTCAGCTTGGAGGTCAAGAAAGATGCGTTTATGCACATCACCTTTAAGCCCAAGGAAACCCTGGCTGAGTTTGCTGATTGCTTCTACATCAAAGGACAATAGTTAATCACCAGTTGTCAGTTAACTCCCTGGGGAGCGTACACAGCATGTTAAAACGCTTTAAAAGTGAACCAGCTTCTATGCCTACATTTTAAGGCACACAAAGCTTCTCTTGCTTCCATGAAGAGTATTAAAAACCTCTTGAAAGACATGCATTTGACCCATTGAAGTACTGTGGTTCTCAAGAATAAAGCTAGTAACACTGGAACTACCACCTGTACCCCGCATATTATGACTCTTGGTTCAAGTGGACAGCCTAAGAGACAAGGATGTCATAACTGTGGTCAAATAGGGCACCACTGTGTACCTGCACCAATCCTTGGGTAGAGAGTTGCAACCCAAAGAAACAGGTGGGAAAAGAGAGGTCAGCTTAGAGGTGGAGACGCTCTCTGCTGAACAATCTCCCCGTCTCCTCCTGATCCTCCCTTCAACAAAGAATCTCCCCCTTTGTCTGGACCAACTATCCTTCACCTTTTCCACAATATTTATAGTGATTATGAGCCTGAAGACTCTGAATGCAATGAATAAGATAGTTATGGCTACTCTGTTTTGGCTGTCCCGGAAACCATGTCAGTCCCCTACAAGCTTTGTTCAGAAAAACCCACAACTACAACTCGCTCACCTTTGACTGAAGCCAAGTTCATGGTGGCTCACCCTTACCTGGCTCAAGTGCATTGATTCTATACTAGTAGACTCCTCTGAAGAAGCTGCTGAGATAGCTGAAGCTCTCTTCCAGAATGTGATTGTATCCCTCCTGTTGCAGACTCTGTATAAGAAAATTCCTGCCTTAAGCTGTATTTTAGAAAAATGGGAGAAGGAGCTAGAAGCAGCAAAAGACGTTCTGGTTGTCTTACCCCCTTTTGGAAAGATACTACATGTGTAGAAGTGTCAATCCAAAAGGTTAATATTAAGGCAATTCTGGATACGGGTTCCCCAGTCAACATTGTATCATCTAAGTTAATGAAGAAGCTTAAGCTGGCTCCCAACCTCAAATACACTCAATCATATAGTACTTCTGGCATGGCTCAGACTCAAGCTATTGGTGCCTACTCTGCCCTGCCCATGAGGTTCAGAAAACTCCTCATTGCTTCCCCTGCTGTTTTCCTAGAGAACAAAAGCTATGATCTCCTGGTTGGTACACAATTCCTCCAAGAATACAATGGAATTGCAAATCTTTGAGATGAGTACCTATTGCTCTTAGGATACAAGGTTCTCTTAATCTTTGAAGAACCTCTGCGTCTCCCTGGCAAACATCTTAAGACTTGGGCGCTTGAGTACCCCACGTATCTTCTTTCTCAAGTACAGAACTCACTCTTACAATATGTGTTCCCCTCCTCCTTCCTGCCCCACAGAGAAAGGTGTTCCTCAGCTTGCTCTTGCAGCCAGCACCATTCCTCCAGGCTCCTAAGTGATCATTGACTCCCAGATATCTTACAAACTACCCGAGAAATCATTCTTAGAGCTATACTCTCTTGAATCTCTAAGCCACAAGGAGCCTTGGTTGTTCCCAAGGATTTTGGATCAAACTCATAAGGAGCCTGTACAACTGCTGCTAGCCAACTTGACCGCTTTGCCCATGCAGGTTTCTAGAGGCCAAGTTATGGGGCATGGACGTATATTAGGAGCAGAGCAAGTGGCATCGCTCTACCCCTTTGGAACCTTCAGTAACTTTAACCTACCAGAAGACCATCAAGTTCTCTCCCTGTTCACAGCTGCTGATTTCCCGCAACTATCACCTGTTCAACAAAAAGACGTGTTGGACCTGCTCAACCAGTTCAACAAAAATTTTGCCTCTGTAACTATAGACTATGGCCTAGCAAAAGGGTTCATCCAACATATTGATACAGGTGATGTGCCGCCTTTTTGTGCAAAGCCTTACTGTCGTAGTAGAGTAGAGGATGCCCAGGTTTCCAAGGAACTTAAACAACTATTGGATGCTAGTATCTTGGCTCCCTCTCAGAGCCCTTGGGCCTCTCCCTTGCTAATCCTTAAGAAGAAGAATGTAGGCCACTGTATTGTGATGGATTATTGCCGCCTAAACTCTCTCACAAAAAAGGACTCATACCCTTTGCCCAGGATTGATGATACCCTTAGACAATTGGGAGGCTCAAAATTCTTCTCTGCTATGTATTTGGCATCAGGATACTGGCAAGTTGACTTGTCCCCAGAAGACCAGGAAAAGGCTGCCCCTATCACTTCTGAAGACCTCTATGAACTCAATTGCATGCCCCAAGGGCTCTGCAATGCCCCAGCTACATTCCAACAAGCCATGTCCTCTATTCTACAAGATCTGAAGCTCTCTTGTGTCCTTCTATATCTTGATGATATAACTGTGTTCAGCTCCACCTTTAATGATCACTTGGACCACCTCAAGGCTGTATTTATCAAGATTCAAGAAGCAGGTCTAAAGCTTAAGCCCTCTAAGTGTTCCTTCTTTAAAGAGCAACTCAAATTCTTAGGCCATGAGGTCATTCAAACTGGGATACACTCCATGAATAATAAGGTGGAAGCCATTGAAAAGATGCTGTCCCCCAAAAATCTACGCAAGGTCCAAGTATTTCTTGGCATGATGGGATACTATTGACAATTCATCCCTGATTTTACTGAATTAAGCAAACCCCTTGTCCAACTCCTTTACAGCGTACCCTTTGAGTGGACTGAAAGTCAGCAGAAATCCTTTGAGGCGCTGAAGGCCAAGCTCAAAGAGGCTCCCATCCTAGTCTACCCTGATTATGATAAAGAGTTCATCTTATACACCAATGCCAGTGGAGTAGCTGTGGGTGCCATATTAGCCCAGATTGATGATGAGGACATATATTGACCTGTGGCCTATTCTTAGCAAGTCCTCAACAAGCACAATAAGAACTATAGCGTCACCAAAAAAGAATGTCTGGCAGTTTTACATGCAGTGAAACAGTTCCAGAACTCATTTACATGATTCACTTTACTGTGGTCACAGACCATTCATCCCTTAAATGGCTACATCAATTAAAGGAGCCTAAAGGTCAATTAGCACGCTGGGCTCTGCGCTTTCAAGGATATGATTTCACTGTGATACACCGCCCTGGTGCATAACATCAGAACACTGATGGATTATCTAGGATGCCTATACTAGCTATCCATCCTGAAGACGCTGATTAATTATACAAGTTAATAGGATACCCTGACTCCTGGACCACTTAACCATAAGAGATTAGACTGGCTCTACAAGCCTTATCAAAGAATACTGTGATTAAAGATAGGTAACTGTGGGGTTCCTGTCCACCAGTCCTCAAAGTGTGTCCTGGATCATAGCCAGAGACCAGCTGGAAGGGATTGTCATTCTCTAGTAAGGGAAAATGTATCCCAGAAATATGTATGAGGGTTGAAATGGGCTTTTATTCACTCTCAGAAGGAAGATCCCCTTAGAAACCTTCTGGTATATGGCCCAGGGGTCAAGGAAACAATAATTATTTGCCAATACTTGGAGTCCTCCAACAATATCTTGGACTCCTTGTACTTGGTCTTGGACTCCTGCTCCTTAAACTTGAACTCTGGCACCACACTTAGGATCCAGCTTCTTATTCTTGGGCTCCTGCTCTGTTATCTTGGGCTTCAGCTCTCTTAAGAGCTCCAGTGGCTTTGTTATTCCACTTGTATAAGTACAACCAAGCTCCTGCTGGCAATCAAAAGGCTTCTAAAAACCTCTTGGCAGAAGCTAAAAAGGCCTGGGAAAGACTCAGAAAGACCCTGTAACTTTCCAGCCAGCCACCTTCCTATAGTGTCCTTTTCCCAACAGTTCCGCCTTTAAAATGGCTTTCTTCAGAAGCTTAAACCATTGTTGCTTACTTTTTTCCTATAATATTTAAGCTTACATACTTACTTTCTCAAAAGCTCAAAGTATTAATTCACTATTTCCTCACTTGTACTTTAAGCTTTTGGCTTCCAACCAATCATATTCATTAGGAAACATGCCAGAACTCAACCAATAAATTCAGAGCGCAGAAATAGACCATTTCTGAAGTTCCACTGGGATCCAACTAAGAAATCAATTTCAATTGCTCAAACCGCTCAAATTGACAACTCTTCACGCACCAAAGTGTTAACCGGTCCATTATTCTGGAACCAGTCTTGCCTGCATTCAACCTGAACCAATTTAAATAGTAGAATGCTATTTAAACTGTTCTTTTTGGACCTCTTCAACTTTTCCCCATATACTTACAAATATTGTAAAATCCAAGGAAAATGTCCCACCAAAACATCTTTATATCCAGCTCTCATAGCAACATACCTTCATCTATACTAGGAACTTAATAAATAAATCTCTTATCCACACTTCTATCAACATTACTTCTTGAGTTTAATACTAAACCAAGGCAAAACATTCCACATTTTACCACCTTGGCAAATTAATTTGGCAAAATCTTGGCTCATTTCTCCAGATCACCAGTTCTTCACCATCATCTTCTGGTCCTTTGGCCAGCTCATTTCAGTCTTAATCAGCTCATCAGTCCTCTGGATACTCCTTTATCATGATCAGCTACTCCTGCATCATGATCTCTAAGACCTTCAAATTATTCTCACTAGGAACCACCTTGGTTCCACCTACACAAAGAACCCTTTTTGGTTCCAAACTTCAATATGGACCAACAGTCCCTCAACTAGTTTTCACTGTGATCAAACAGTCCTTCTTACTAGTCTTCTCTGCTAACCCTTGAAACACCTTGGTTCTTTATCTTAGTTCCTGTTACCAAAACCTGTAGACCCAGGCATGAGTCTACATTGAACTGGCGTTTGACTGGACCCTTGCAAGTGGCACTCCACTTAGGCCATTCAACCATAGATCAATGTCTATGTATTGTTTTTACTACCCAGGTGATTAAATCTGGGCTTTCAGTTGCAAAGTAATCAGCTTTACTTCCCAGAGGCCTGATCACATCAAGTTCTGCAGCTGCTTCCCCAAGCAAACCACCTTGATGACACCTCTAAGAAAATCTATGCCCTCCAATGCTCACTTTGGGTTCCCCCAAAGCTCCCATAGGGGCATAAATGAGAACACCCAACCAGTTCTTTAGGTAGGATGCTTGGTCACAGACCTCCTGCAAGCGTATCAGGGTACATAGAGCCCTCAAAGCTCTTCCCCTCCCTGGCAGCCCGCGCTACCCGCCAGGGGTCCATAACTTACAGCCCTGGTAGGCATCCCCTATCATGCTGGCACAAACTTCTACCCTGGCAGCCCGCGTTACCTGCCAGGGTCTAAACATCCTCCAGCCTGAGCAGCAAACACTACTCATAAGGCTGGATCACTTCCCACCCCAAACAGACAAAGTTCCCTGCTGAGCTATCTCATTCTTCACCCCAAGCAGCCACAGTTCCCTGCTGAGTGAAGACCTCTAGCCCACAGCAGCCAATATCTTCTGCTGGGTGAAGACAACATATGCCTCTAGTAGTTTTTACACCTACTAGATAGGCCTTACTGTCCCAGTAGTCATCATTCCCTACTAGGCCTCTATCTGCAATGAACAACCAAACTTTCACTTGGCCAACATTAACCCCGCCTGCAGACCACAAACATGTGGACCGTCACAGCAACTCTTCAAGAAGGTCTACAATGCCTATCTGCCCTACGTCTGCCCTAGTATGAGGATAGCTATTATCCTCTAAGCTCACATTAAGACTGGACAAGAGTTATAGCAAAAACTCATGACTGTTTATGCAAGAACTTCTACTGGGAAAACATGCGCCTCCTAATCCCTGCGTCCTCGCATCCTGTCATTCTTGTCAGCTCCAATAACCTCAACCATCACAACATCAGTTCAAGCTCATCCTGCCTAAGCATGCCTTCCACACTGTGAGTATTGATGCTGTTGGACCTCTACCTTGTTTTAGGTCTGGATGTTGATTCATCTTAGTAGCTGTAGACCATTTTAGCAAATGGGTTGAAGCCAGAGCTACAAAAGATATAAGTGCCAAGACTACTGCAAATTTCTTGTTGCAAGATATCTTCTACCAACACAAGTGTCCTAAAGTCCTGCTGTCTGATAATGGCACCAACTTCAATGCTTGCCTCATAATGTCTATTGTAGAAGCTATGGGTATTCACCAATCCTTCTCTGCGCTGTATAATCCATCAACCAATGGGACTGTTGAACGAGCCAATTCCTCCCTTGTGTCTATTATGAGGAAACTCACTCTCTCTGATGCCACCAATTGGGATATGTTCCTCCCTGCTGCCCTCTTTGTTTATCAACTCAGTAGACACCAAGTGACTGACCAATCCCCCTTTTACATGCTGTATGGGCGTGAAGCCACAACTCCCTCAATCTTGGGACCCCCTTTGATTGAAGTTGATGTGTCTGCCAATCCTGAAACCCATGTCAAGGACTTGACTAATTGTATCATTGACATTCAGGAAACAGCATAATCAACTGCTTATAAGATCAAGGCTTTAGAGCTTACACCTTCCAATGCTTCTAGAGCCCCACTGAGTACCAGGTAAGTGATCTAGTCTTCTTCTATCAGAACCGTACAGGAGGCAGAGCCTATAAGCTATACTCTATCTGTGTTGGACTTTGTGAAGTCACCTTCAAGAAGAGCGTTCAGTATACCATGAAGCTGCTATCATCTGGCTGTCTTTTTGACCAAGTTCACTCTGAATTCCTCTGCAAATATCAACTCCCTGTGTCCAATTTTGAGGAGAGAGATGTTGGAAATTGCACCATTAATGCTATTTTGATATAGCCTTCAAATAATGATATGTGCAAAGATTTGGTCGGATTTGTCTTCAACTTTGGATATTCCTTGCCTTCAATAAATGGTTTGAAATCAATGTCCACCCATTCTGAAATATCCTACCTGTCTTAGACTGATCCTGGTATGATTCCAACCCAACGTGACTCCTTCTGCCACTCTGTCTACCTAATGAGTGATCATTGACCCTTGTCTACTATTTAAGTAGAATCAATTCTCCTAATAAAGACAAGTTTATCCACATTTGTGTTGGCTTTAATATTCTTCAAGCTTTTTCCTTTTCATTTTTCCAAAAGGAATTCCTTGTCTTGTATTCCAGGAAATTAAGGTATGTGCCCTTAATTTTGACCTGAAGGCTAACCCAAGGCTAGCTTTGAACCTCAAATCTTTTTTATAAAGATTTCCCACCGTGTTTTCCTGGATGTTGTCCCCAGGAGCCAAACAAGACAAACATGTATCCCCTGCCCCTGATCAATGACCTTTTTGATGCCCTGGGGGGTCCCAAATCTTCACAAAAATTGATTTGATAGCAGGCTATCACCAAATTTGGGTAAAACTTGAAGACACTCAAAGACCACGTTCAGAACCAAGTACAGGTACTTTGAATGTGTTGTTCTCAATTTCAGTATTAAAAACGCTCCCAGTACCTTTGTGACTTTCATGAACAGGGTTTTCAAAGAACACATCAGAAAACAAGCATTCATCTACCTAGACAACATCATTATCTACATCCCAACCTTAAAACAACACTGGGCAGATGTCTGCCTGGTCCTCTGCACCCTAAAAAAACCAACTCATTGCCAAACTGTCAAAGTGTGACTTCTTCTTGTTAGAACTTCCATTCCTTGGCCACATTATCAGCAAGGACATAATCAAACCAGACCCAGAAAAGATACATACCATGACCAAAATGCCATCCCCAAGAAATAAAAGCAACCTCTGTACCTTTCTAGGCATGTTAGCCTACATTAGAAGGTTCATACTTGAATGGAGTGCCCTGAAAGCTCTCCTGTCAGCCATTACAGGCAAAACAACTAAGTTTGTCTGGACACCCTACGAGACCAACACTTTTGTCAACTAAAAGAACGTATGGTCACCACCCCTATTCTTCAATACCCAAATTGTGAAAGAATATATGAGTTAGAAACCAATGCATCTGACTACGCCTTAGGAGGGGTACACAATATCCAGATAGCAGAAAAAGACTTCTTTCTGGTGGCGTACAAGCCAAGAAAGTTATTGGACAGCAAAAGATATCCTATACACAACAAGGAGTTAGTAGCTATCATGAACTGCCTCATGATGATGGGATGCTATCTAGAAGGAGCCTAAATGTTCAAAGTCCTCACTGATCACAAACTGTTGATATTCTTTAAGATACAAAAACACTTATCAAGAAGAAAAGCTGAGTGGATGAGACTCATACAGAGATACCCAATACAAATCAAACACAAGCCAGGTAAGGAAATTCTTAATGCAGACACCCTATCAAGGCTATACAGTAAACATGTTCTATGCACTGATGGGGAACCTGATTGGCCCATGTTAATCATGGAGAATCTCCAAGAAGGGTTACCACCTGGCACCCCAATGGACATCCAAGAGAAGGTCCTTAAGAACAAACATCTGTTCAAAAACGTGTATGGCACATTACACCAAATACTCCCAAATGGTGACACCATAGCTTATGTCCCATCAACACAAAAGATTGACACAATACTCCAATATCACAGAAACCTGGGGCACACCCATAATATGAACTTTCATGAATATCTCAAGACACGTTACTGGTGGCCCAACATGCTAGATGATATCAAGGAAGTACTAGAACAATGCAAAGTCTGTGAGAAGTACTCCTAAACCAAGGCACCACCTAAGTTAGTAATACCAGTATCCATCACATAATCCTTCAAGGTGTGGTCACTGGATATTGTGGGAAATGACTGGCAATAACAAAGACAAAAAGTACATAATAACAGCTATCAAATATGTGACCAGATGGCCTGTGGAACAAGCTACAAAGGAACACAAAGGCAATGATGTGAGACAATTTATTGGGAAAGAGATCATAGCCAAATTTGGAAACCCCAACCTCCTGATCACAGACAGAGGCACCAAACTTAACACCATTGACACCAATATCTTTCTCACCAAAAACAGAATAATACACATCACAGTCAGCCCGTACCACCCTAAGAAAATGGACAAGTAGTACAACTAAATGACTCACTAGTGGAAGCCCTCAGTAAGTTATCTGCTAAAAATACAATAGCCTGGGTCAACATGCTGCCAACAGCACTCATGGTATGCAGAACACAAGTCAACTGCAACATGGGCAAAAGCCTGTATGAACTTGTCTACAGGCAAAAGCCTGCCCTTGTTAGTACAATTGCAGGACCACAATTACATATGCCCAAAAAGGTGCCAGACAACAGTAATCCTGACGTACAGTGTGCTAGGAAAGACCAGGAAGACATGGAATTTAAAAGAATTGAGAGAGAGACAATCCCACTGCAACAAGAAAGATTCTAAGCTGGGGGCAAAATCTGGGTTGTCAATCACAATAAGCATAAGCTGGATCCAGGGTTATGTGGGCCAAGCATTTTCATGGAGGTCAAACCCAAAAATACCTACATCATCAAAGGAATTGGCGCCCAAACTGAATTGAAACACATGAACCATGGCCAGCTCTGCCTGTATTAAGCAAGAACAGCTCAACGCAATTCCAGGCTCCCTGTCCCCAACACCAAACTAGATTAATACCAAGCCCGTATCCTCAACGCTTTCAATAAAATTCCCAAGGTTCCACCTTCCAGCACCCCAGGGGGAGATGTTGCAACATCTTCAATTACTCCCTCTCAGGGAATTAACACCCCAAGTAGTTCATCAAATGAATCACCAAATGGCTCACCAACTAGTCATTAAGTCAGAGGCACCAATATCATTTGACCATCTATTATGGGAATCAAACAATACAGATCCTAAGCAGAACACAACTTGAATAAGCCTCATGAAATATGAGGAACATTACTCAGATAAGCCCCATGACTTCCATGACATACATGGACAGTATGTGGCTTTTCATGATACTACATATTATCCTATATTCATATCCAATGAAGTATCATTCTCTTCTTAATTTTCCCCTTTATCTTGTTTATTATAATTCCCAGAAGTATATACTTGACACATCAAACTGTCTCTATCTGTCAGGGACCCACTTGATAGGGAACAAGTTCCCTACCTGGTGGGCCAAAGCCCCTAAGTTGAGCCCTGCAATTACTGATCCAATAGGTATCATGATCATGGCTAGATGGCCCAAATAAGCAAATCTACCCATCATTAAGATGAACCAACCCAATAGATAATACCCTACCAAGTATGTCAACAGGTAGAAAGATGTGTTGGGTCTAACCAGAGAGGGTTCTACTGGAGGAGGAGGAGTGGTGTTGTGACCACAATGGAACTTTCTTCCCCAGTGGCCGGAGGGATACTTGAACCACCTGTTGGCCAGAGACTCCTTCTGGTGGGCATCATTGGGAGAGGAGTTATGCCAGTCTGTAGTGGGAGTTGGATTCTCCAAAGCCAATATCACAGATAGAAAAGGGACTAGAAACCAGAACAGGAAATAACTTCCCTTCATGGCTTCAAAAAGGGGATTACAGAATTAAGTGTGATCAAGATTTAATATAAAAGGTAATCTTTATTGTTGGAACAAGTAGAAATAATAAATAGATCTTGCTTAAATACCCCAGTAGAGGCTGTAAACATTTAAGAGGATAAATGGGAAATGAAGGGGATTTGAATGAGATTTATGATTTAAATGATACCTATTTCATGTGTTGATCAAGTTGATGCTTAATAATCTTAATAGTTATGTGATGTATGTGGAGGAGCCAAAAAGATGCCACAATGTTAATCATAATTAAGCGGTGGTAAGAAAGCAGATCTCTGGAATTCAAGTACAGAGCCTTGACTAAAACTAGACAAAGTGGGTCCCAGAGCGTCAAGCTGGCTTTTTGCAGCCAATCAGAGGCCGAGCAGTAAGTGACATTATCCTTTATACTATTAACTTTTTTGAAAGCAAATTGAAGTTCAAAAGCAAAAATAAAATCAATTGGATAGTAATAAATAGGTAAAGTAAATGGAATGGTTGCTTTCATACTAACACTAGGTTCATTCTTAGGGTCCCGGGTTCAATTCCTGTTGCAACCAAGGTTAGGGTACCAACTGGTGTCAAGAATGTTGTTATTGTGTGGTTGTATCTTGGTCTCTTTACCCAATTTATCAATAAAATAAATGGAGTCAGGGAAGGAATCCCTGACAGTATCCAGCTCTCAAAGCAAAATATCTTCATCTACCATAGAAACTTACCTTTTTAACCTCTTCCTAAAATTTCTTCAACATCCCTCCTTAATTTTGCTAATTTAACAAAACTAGTGTAAAGCATTCCACCTCCTATCTCAGCAAGACAATCTGAATAAATGTCAGAGCACCTTCTCCAACATTTCCCCAAATGGTTCCAGATCCTTCTCATAGCATAGAGCCCAGAACATATATTAAGTATACTCTTGAGCCTCTGTCAGTGTCCTTCACCTAGGCTTATTGTCTATGTCCCATAAGTGACCCATCCCTAGACTATACCCTCATCAGTGACCTCGGACTAGATCATCAGAAGCAGGCATACCTCATGTAAAGCTACTTCTTTACTCACCTAAGTTGTTAGCTTGAGCTTTCAGGGGCAAAGTAACCAGCTTCACCCCCCAGAAACCTTCAGATAATCAGGTTCTGCAGATGTTTCTCTGGACAGCCACCCTGATGATGGTTCTGAGCTACCTACACTTGCCCAGCAAGTTCAAGACTCCCTTAAATCTACCTCAAAGCCATAGAAGGAGAAGCTTTACCTCCACTCTAGGTAAATTTGTTTGGCTAGATTCCCAATCCAGCCAAAATCAGGACCTTGGTGATATCTAAGCACATCCACCCCAGGGTAAACAGCTTCCCTATCCCTCTAAAGCGCTAGCAAGGGCCTGTCTTACCAATACCTCACATCAAAAACCAACCTGAATCACCTCGGTTTAGCAGAATCCCAGCTATTACTGCTGGCCAAACAAACAGAACACAACCATTTACCTCTCCCAGGAAACCGTTCTCTGCTTGGCCAACATTGGCCCATGCTTAAAACAGCTTGAAATGTGGATCCTCACTGGCAGCCCGGCAGATGATCCAGCCTAGGATGATATGTACAGAAAAGATATAAGGTGACAAAGTATACCAAGAGAAGTTGGCCCAGGACATCAGCCAAGTATACGCTGTGACCAGGTTTACTGGCTGGTCCCCTTGAGGAGCAGAGAAAGGTGCATCACTGGGCCGCAACCCAGGGCTAGCAGGCTAGCAAATGTCTGCTATGGATGGGCAGTGATTGTTGACTGCAATAGTTTAATCTAATCAGATCTTCTCCAAGGCAATAGACCACCAAGACTTTTTTGCTAAAGTGGTTGTCCTGGTAGGCCAGTCTATTAGATTCTTCTAGGGAATATTCAGGTAGGAGTGGATCAGATGGCCCTTTAGTTCTAGGATATACTAACAGTTAGAGAAGCTATACTTATAAGTTTCAAGCATCAAAAGCCCTTCTAGGGGTTAAATGTTGATAGTACAAGGGATGCTGGCACTATTCTTTCTTGGGAATAGTGACTCAAATCAAGCCAGAAAGGGGTTGGTCGCCCAATTATCAGTCTATGCCGCCTGGAGGCCCATGTCTTTAGGTTGAGGTTGGCTCTGGACCACCTGGGCTGGGTACCTGTGTTTACTACATGATCCTCTAATTAGCAAGTATCCCAAAATACTGGCATGCACAAGTTTTTGCCCAAAAAGGGCACTAGGAATATTTATATCCAATTTCTGCTTCTTATCACAGTTCTCAATATGGGCATATGGGCATATGGGCATATGGGCATATCAGCACTGATATGGTGATTGCCATTATTTTTTGGTAGCTTTTTTCTGGGGGTGATGGATTTGATCTGAGATTGCCCTTTTCTATGGGGAGCTTTCTTTGCAGTGTATGGATTCTGTGGGCCCTGGGTGAGATGTAGTGAACATAATTAAAATTTATATGCATGTGGGTTAGGTTTCTTGCCCCTCAAGCTCTTGCTTGTGGCTTTGGTGTGCTGTGCTTTTTATTTGCCCATTGCCACCTATATCACTGCTGATATATATCAAATAATGTGTTGAAAGGTAGATTTGTTCAATCCCCAGCTTTGGTTTGCTTAGAGCTGGCTTTTTTGATATTTCACCAGCTCTGCAAAGTATAGTGGTAGCTCTATGCTGATTGCCGTTTTTTTAAAAATTCACTAGGGCTCAGGGCAGCATTTGAATTGTTTTGGGATGGATATTAAGCTAGCTGCAGAAAGTATAGGTTTGGATATTGGTAGGACTATTTGGCCAGTTTCTAGCTCTGGACACCCTATATAAAAATATATTTTATAATGTGTAAATATTAGGGGATTGCTGCTGAGCTGCGGTAGCCAATAGAAGGAGGCCAGCCAGGGATGGGCCAAAGCATTTTAGAGATGGGTAAGTGCTTACAACACTTGGGTACTACTTTCATGGATATGCGGCCTGTAGCACGCTGGATCGTTTAGGTCAATGTGAGGTTCAGGTGAAGGTTAATAAAAATATGCTTTGAAGCTTTTTGGATTGTTTGGTTGGTTAGCCTACCTTATTAGAGTGTTTTTATAAACCATGTCTCTAAAGTAAGGCTTGGGGGTACCTTTTAAACGACGTGCGTGAATGACTGAAATTGGCTGCCATTTGTAATAGATTTTATATTATCCATGCAGCTATGATCAAAATTTGTTATTGAAAGTACATAGGTGAGATTATGACGTCATTGTAAGAATTAAAAGTGTGTAGTGGGGAGCAACTTTATTTGTTACTGATGACAACTTGTCATTCAAGAGTTTAATTGGTGTCGCTTGGATTTAATCACGAGTTTAGAGTATTTGGGACTTGACTGGATTGCTAGAAGTTACAATAGAAGAACCTTAGACCGATTATAGTGGTCTGAAATCACGTTTGGAGAGGCCAATCATGCTTAACCCAACCATTCCCTTATAGATTAAAGGGGCCAGGAGAACGGGATATCATGTCCCTAGTGTAAGGGGCATAATTGCCATATAAGCAGCGGGTATCGTGCATGGCAATTATGCCCAGCCAATACCCATTCCTTATGCCGTACCAGGAACACTATGTCGGACCCAAGCTGACGGCCGTCCAGTGGGAAGATGAGAAGACGTACTGTTTTCAGGTCGAGTGCCGAGGCGTCACGGTTGCCCGCCGCAAGGACTCCAACTTCATAAATGGGACAAAGCTGCTCAACGTCGTTGGTATGACAAGGGGAAAGCGCGACGGAATCCTCAAGAACGAGCAAGGGCGGTATGTTGTCAAGTCGGGCTCGATGATGCTGAAGGGCGTCTGGATCCCCCTGCAGCGCGCATCCGACCTCGCTCGCGAACATGGCGTCCTAGAAATGCTATATCCCCTCTTTGAGCCAAACATCGAATCCTTCTACTATTCACCAATAGTCTCGCTTGGCTCCCATCCCATCGACATTGAGCTGTCCTCCCGCTGGAATCAACCCTCCCTTGCGGCTTCACGCCCCTACCGCTCCTTCCCGCCTGCACTGACGCTACCCCCCATCTCCGTCGACATGGGCTATGTCGATATGGACCACCAAGCCTTCTGCTACGACTCCACTCCCACTGACCGGCACTTCCCCCAAGATCTTTCCTACCCAGCCCCGAAGCCGGAATGCCGTCAAGCCTCAGACTTGGCCCACTCCCCCTTCTTCGCAACAACCCCCGTGACCTACTCTTTCCCGAGCCAACCCCCCACCACCCCTGTTTCCCCCACCTCCTGCCCAAACCCCACCGAAGAAATCAATTCCTCCTACCAATTCCTTAACTACCACCCAGACCCCCAGCAAATCAAACGCCCCGTCTCCTCCCTCGTCTACCATGCATAGACTCCACGTCGCTGGCTACTCTCCGCCCAGAGATTTCGACTCATCCCCGAGAAAATTGCATTAAATTTACCAGTTTCATCTGCCATCAACCAGATACCAATTCTTATTGAACTATACATCAACCCTTCATTTTATAATAGATATTTATTACCCCAATGCGCGCACATGATTCGCCAATAAATATTTTCCAATCTCACCCTACACGATCCATAAGGGCGTCAATCCACCCCATCACTAACTACTCATGGCTAGCCAGGGGCGATCCATCCCCAGTACGCTGCTGGATCTGATCCACAATAGATTGATCAAAGTACCACTGCTCTTATATCCCCAATCAAATAACCTTCGCAATACTCGTCGCCATTGGCTGCGAATTTGTCCATAAACCACATCTATCTTACTGCGAATAACCCCATCGATACGATCTACCACACATTTCAAACCTTGTATCTAAACGCAACTCCATACCATTCAGATCCTTATATAAACCCTATTATTACCAATAAACTTTAAATTGTTTCCTACCGACCGACCAGAACAACTCAATATACATCCCAAAAGTTAAAGACAGCTATTCAGCATTTATTATTCGATTGCCTGTCAACCAAAACACATCCCATTATTTTCTTCTTGATTGGATATACAAAATAGTTCAACGACCTTATTTAAAAATTACACCATCTAACTCAACACGGCTTTAACACTAGGCAACCCTGTACCATCAAGCTTAAGACCCCTGTCGTGTATGAGGCGCGGCACAGACACACAATAAGGAATCCTAATCTTAGGATTGGATTCGTACTAAGTCTCGGTTAGATGGCAGGGAAGGCTATGCAATTACCTTGTGGCCCTGAATGAATAATCTCTACTAGTTGTGGCTAGAGAGAGGTGCCAAAGTACTTGGAGACACAAAGACAAAAATGTGAATAGAACTTAATTTTATTGGAAAATAGGAAATGTATTATATAGTGGTTTATAATACCACAAAACAATATCAGGCCGGTAGAATCACTCACCACAAGCATGAGTGGGGCAAGTGAGTTGTGCAGAGTCAGCAAACCAAACAATTGAATTCCCAGTTTGGACATAGGCTCATTTTGAGGGGTGAAAGCAAAAGATAGAGATTTGTCCTCAAAATAACCCATTGAAGGCAAAATTGAAACATGGTGAATAGCGGCATTCACAACATTGCTCTCATCTAGATTGGCCTTAGGGGGTAGTATTTGCGGAGAAATTTGGCATGTACTCGGGAAAACAGACAACCACTAGAGAGGAGTTTCACAGTGTACTCTAATTCTTGTTTGAATGTGACTTCTAGAGGTCCAACCCACAACATATCTAGCTTGTGAGTGCATCCTCCTACTCTATGCTGATAGTAGAGAAAATGGTCCCCAATATTGAACTTAGGCAAGGGAGAGCGTCCAGTATTATCAGGAGAGAGCTCAAGCACCTTGGTCTTATACGCAGAAGTGTATGCAGTAGCCTGTATATCAGTGATGCAGTTGACTAGATCTTTGATATGGTCATCAGGGTTCAAGGCCTTATCAGAGGAGAGTAGGGGGCCCATGAGCGACAGAGTGGTGGCCTCACGCCCATACAGCATAGCAAAGGGGGAATGCCCGGGGACACAATATTTGCTAAGGCAATAAGCAAAGAGAGCAGAGGATAAGTATAGATCCCAGTTTGCAGCGTCAGAGTAAGTGAGTTTCCTCATGATAGAAACCAGTGTCAAATTAGCACACTCAACTGCCCCATTGGTAGAAGGGTTATAGGGGGCAGAGAAAGACTGGTGAGACCTCAGAGCTTCAACAACAGAGGTCAACAACTTGGCATTAAAGTTGGTCCCATTGTCAGGCAGCAACACTTGAGGGCAGCCATGGCGGAAGGAAACATCTTGTAACAGAAAGGCGGCTGCTGTCTTGGCATTGATGTCCTTGGTAGGGTGAGCTTCTACCCGCTTGCTGAAATGATCAACAGCAAGTCGGATAAAGCGGCAACTGGAGCGGAAACGGGGGAGAGGCCCTAAAGTGTCAATGCTAACAGTGTGAAATGCGTGTTGAGGGGGAACTAGCTTAAACTCGTGAGAGGCAGCTCAAGGTTGCTGGAGCTGGCAATCATGGCAACTAGCTATGATGTCTGGAATCAGCAGGAAAAGGGTTTCCCAGAAGTAATTCTTCTCAAGCCAATCATAGGCCTTGGCAATGCCCCCATGTCCTGTCTCCTTATGAGCTTGGAGCACCAGCAAAAGGCAAAAGCTAGGCCGTATATAAGACAGGTATTGGTCTCACACTTTTTTGAAGAGCTGGTTGTCACAAATGAGTGTGTCCTCAGATAGTTTGGACAGGGCAAGTCAAACTTCTTCTGTCTCGCTCTCCCAAGAGAAAGGATATCCAATTAATTCATAAAGTCAATCAGCCTCAGCAGGGTGTAGAGCAAGGATGGGCATTCTGGATAATCCATCAGCGTTCTGGTGTTGAATCCTGAGACAGTGCAGCACAGTGAAGTTGTAACCTTGCAGGCGGAGAGCCCATCTAGCTAGCCGTCCTTCTGTCTCCTTAAGCTGTTGTAACCACTTAAGAGAGGCGTGGTCAGTGACAACAGTGAAATGGGTGCCATACATATAATGGCAGAACTGTTTGACTGTATGCAACACAGCAAGGCACTCTTTTTCTGTGACACTATAGTTCTTCTCATGCTTATTAAAGACACAAGATGTGTATGCTACAGGGTGATCCACACCCTCATCATCTAGTTGAGCCAAGGTGGCCCCAATAGCTAGGTTGCTAGTGATAAGGAGCGCCTTTTGAGGAAGCTTAAA
>QTSX02007230.1:0-242348 GCA_014839935.2 Entomophthora muscae
TATAGAACAAATGAACTCAGTCTAAAAACAAAATCAAAGTGGATCCAAATCTATTGTAATTTAATATAAATTTTTTAATTTTTTATTTTGTTTTTTGACTGAGTTCATGCATTCTAAACCAACTAATATATGTTTATCTCAACAGGTTTGAAAACTACTGTAACATTTTAGATGTAACTGATGTTTTGCTTTTGACATGAAGCAAAAATCAAGCGTCAAACAAAGAGAAGGATATTTAACTCAAAATTACTAACTTAAAAATTTGAAATTAAATATCCCTAAAAAGAAAATCAATTTATGAACTTTAAAAGTCAAAATTTAAGCTTGGATCACAACACCTACCTTCTTTTTCAAGATTCTTCCTGTTGCCTGTACTTGCTGCTGTCAACAAATATAAAAAAAATCATGTCTGAGCTTCCTTGAATTGGAAGCCCTACACCCTGTGAACTGAAATCTCTGAAGAGCACACCCTTTATCAAAACATGATAATTTCAGTCCCCACCTTTAATGCCCTATCTGCACAAGGGTTCTTACAGGCTCTTTCTTCCACACCTTGAGACAATGACAAAAGCATCATGCTCACACACATGGCCCAACAACTCCAAAGTGCCACCTTAAAGTTTTTTGTAGGAACCAATAACAAAAACACCACAACATGAATCCAGTCCTTCAGAACAAGATGATGCAGGCGGAGTGCCCATGTCAGGATTGATAATTCTTCCTCCCTGGATTCCCAGGCCCGGGAGCAGGATTCAAACCCTGACCCTGGATTCCCTCAGGCTGCTGGCCCTATGGACCAAGGGGCTGCCTGCCCACGTTTTCCTGAAGTTGAGCCCCCACAAGCTGATACCAAAAATTCTGGCCCAAATGGTAAAGCAAGCCAAACCAAAGAAATCAGCGCACCAAATAGAGGACCAATCAAAGCATCTATGGAGGAAGCAAAATTTTAACTATTAGCTTCATGAGCTTGAAGTCTACACTAGCGGCCAATTAAGAGTCACCCCTGAAGGAGGCAAGGGCCTGCAGCCTGACCCCATGTCCAGAACACTAGAGAAAGATAATCAAGTAATCAATTTAAGATTTTTGACCAATGAAAGAGCTCCCGGCCCAAGTGCCATTTTACTGCCTTTGAACCCAAGCACCCAGATCTCCTGGACCCATCTTTCCCAATGCCCTGATGAAACCCCCATAGAAAATATTAAGCTTGGAAGTGGGGTGCTATATAGACCAAAGGACCCTGCACTCCAAAATTATTGCCATTTTTGAACAAAGGTTATGTTATTTTGGCTTACACAGCTACTGCCTTATTTTGTATTTGCCATCTACCAATTTAGTACAAGATCTCCCAGCCCTCCTGTCCCTCTGCCTGAAGTTTTATGCCCTCCAGGTGTACCCTTTGGCCCTGTCCACTTCACTAATTACCTTTTGAAAACCAAATACAAGGACTATACCCCAGAAAAGATACTCAAACTCAATCCTTTGGCCCGCATACAATCAGGAGTTAGATACAACTGTCAAGGCCTGTGGATATTTTCAACACCCAAGTTGTTCAGAGGGAAATTCAACTATCTCCCTGCCTACAATTTATCCATGGAACCACCCGTGCCCCAAAACCCATGCCCGCTTCCGCACCTGACCTCCCAACCAACCATCCTGGCAAGCTGTTTGGGATTGTGTACATCACCCTCACAGGGGTGATTGACACTATAATCCTGGCCGCCGGCCTGTGGTCTTGGGTGGGGAAGTCTGCCTCATACCTTTTTAAGTTAGCTCCTCTCTTGTGGTTGGCTTTGCCCGCAAAAACCCCGGCCCAAGTTACCCCTGAAAACAACAGGCCAGCCGCCTGAGACTGGATCCCTGACAGCCCAGCTCAATTCTGGATTGCAGATATCTCTATTTTTCTGACCCATAACACGGGTACCTGGTGCAACAAGTGAAAAGAGGACCATACCAAGAAGGACTGATAGACCTTCAAACAGGACTTCTTGACTAGGTTTGTGATGAAGGATACAGCACTCATGATTATCCACCAAGTGAAGAACTTGACATAAACCAATACTATGAAGGAGTTAACAAGGGCCCATGAGTAGTTGCGCCAGCGCTCTCTCTCTGTGGTGGCCTTTGATAACCTTGCCACACACCTTATGTACTATAACATATAAAAACCTCATGTAATGAGACACATCAACTTGGATCAAGTGACCAACCTCCAAAGTCTGTATTATGAAGCATAAAAAGCAGAACAAACCTCTGATGTGATCCACAAGGTGAAGACTGAAAAATAGAGATGTCCAAGGACTCTCATCTCCTAGGTCCTTACAGTACTCCTCTACCTAACAACAACAATAAGCCTCAAGCCTCAAGCACCAAATACTCATCATAATGGGAACATTGGCCAATCAAACCACACACATTTCAGAAGTACTGACACCCAAGGCAAACACGACAAGCAGGGGCAGGGGAGTGTTGCAACTGAGTTTCTAGACTTGCCTGCTAACCTAGCTTACAATACACAAGGGGCGCTCAAGGAGCCGCCCCTTGACATATCTAACAACATGAATTAATCTGATGGCAATATCAAATGGCGGGCACTTCATCCTAATTAGGAGCAATACCAATTTGACTTGCTGATCTCTGCACAAGCTATTCCTTGGCTTTGAACCTTACATGGAACTTCCCACTATGCCACCCCCTTGTGGCTTTTCCCATATGGTATATTAATCACAATATTCTACAATAAACAACACCTTATTCTTATTATTCTGTCCTTTCTATTGGACTGTTGTCTTTCCCAATTCCAAATACTGAATCCTTATTGGTTCAGTTGCAACAGTATTGATATTTTTAATAAGTGTTAATGGCTCCCTGATATAGACACAGTTAAATTATGAAATCACAATAAAAAATGCCAAGTTTACAATAAATTTTATTATCCAAAATGCATTGAGTTATGCACATAATGCAGAATTGACATGACTGGTAATACAACCTAGTATAGTTAAAATTCAATAAAACATTCACAATTTAATGTGAGATATCAATAAAATACCAGTTTTCAAATAAAATGGTACATAGTGGAAAAATATAATCTACATCTACTAATTTAGATGCCTAGTTTAGTGCAATTTTTTATTATATTATCTTAGTTTTTGTATAACTGTAAGTTACTTTTATTATTTGCAAAAAATGTCAATAGAATGTATTTATTATCTAGAATATTCTGAATATGCATTGATGATAGTGATATAAAAACCTTTATTTGGGATGTAATTCAAACAACATGTCTAATATTTACAGGCTTGTAATTGAATTAGAGGCAGCCCTCAAGAAGGTGGTTGACCTTGAAAAAACATTAGTTAAATAATAGCAGAACAATTAGGAAATGAGAGCGCTCAATAATACAAGCAAAGGAAGTTTTGCCCTAAGTAACTTGGGAACTATTGTAGATGAACAGAAAAGGGGGAAATTAATTAATATCCAAGAAGCTATTTTATCAAGTTTGAATTTTCAAGATGAAAATTATAACAAATTTGAGTTCTGGCAAAGTGCCAGAAGAAATAACAAAAGGATCAAGCTGATTGAGGGAAATGAAATATCAAATGAAATGAACATAAATGAAAGAAATGAAGAGGGAAAAATTCAAGCCAAAGGAAATAAAAATATTGAAATGGAAACAGAATCAAACAAAGTGTAATACCCAGATACAGCAGGTACTACTTGCAGCAGGTTTGGCAGGAGGTTGGAAAATTGGAAACCAGTCAATTTGGTGACAATTGGGTAGATAGTCATCAACCAGCAGAAGACCTTGGAATGGATATTGTATCTCCCAAAGCACCCGGCAAAGTAAGTCAACACATAGTACATGGAGGTGTACACCACAATGGACATGGTAGAGCGAGGAGACACAAGAGGAGGCCAGGAACCAGTGTGGGAAGAGTTGAGTTGTCCAGGGACATAGTGGTGGTCATGGCCTAACCCTTCTGGTGACAGCTCAAATAACTCTGATCCCTGTTGATAGAGTCACAACATCTTCAATTACTCCCTCTTGGGGAATTAATGACCCAAGTAGTTCACCAAATGAGTCACCAAATGGATCACCGTCTAATCAATATGTTGGTGGCACTCCTATCATTTGACCATCTATTACAGGGATCACACAATCCAGACCCTAAGAGGAACACAACTTGAGTAAGCCTTGTGACTTAAGAGGAACATTACTCAGATAAGCCCCATGACCTCCATGACGTAAACAGACAGTATGTGGCTTTCCATGATACTATATAATATTCTATATTATACCCAATAAAATATAATTCTTCCCTTAAAATATTCCCTTTATCTTGTTTATTATACTTCCCAGAAGTATAATCTTGACAGTGGTAGCACAGGTAGGTTATTCATACCTACCCAACTCAAAGAAAAAAATTACTCCTAAGAAAAGGACCCAAAAAATGGTACTCCCTAACGGCTGGAGAGACTACAAAGAAGGACAAGAGGTTCCTGCAGGCCTTGTTATCTGCAACAACGTCCTTGTACCTGTTGAACAATACAACACTCTCAAAGCCCGCAGATTGTTACCCACAGCGCCAACTGCAACAGCACCACAGCAGCCTGAGATACCCAATCTTGTGTTCCAGCGCCCACATACAGCTGAGAATGACACCTTTGCGGGACTACACCAGGAAAAAGCCTCCCTTTGGATCAACATTACTGAAAGCAAATTTGAACAAGTAAAATACCCCTGCAGACTCTGGGTCAGTGAGATTGCCCTCCAAGTTACAGGAACTGCATCACATTTTGTAAGCGGATGGCTAGCCCAACACCCTGACCAGAAGGAAAACTGGGAGCTGTTCAAGAGTACATTCCCCAAAAAGTTCTCCATGAAAGATTCTAATGTAGCAATAATGACAGAACTCCAAACCTTCAAGATGACAGGAACAATTGGGGAATACATTGCCACATACAAGGACCTACGTGATTGCGCACCCAACACCATCAATTTTGATGATCCTGGACCACACTTGGACTTCTACAATGGCCTTCCTACACACATTAGACGTCAGTTTGACATGACCTGCTGCAAGAACCTTGAGGACTTATTACTAGAAGGAAAACAAACAGCACAAAAATCTGATGACCTACATACAAACAACAAGCAAAAGGAGAGCCCTTCAGCCAAGAAGGATCCTTGACCCAATAATCAGAACAACCAAGCCAACAACACCCACCCTTGGACTGGGAATTGTACAGCCCAAGCCAACCAGGCAAGCACCAAAGATACTAACAAGGTGGGAAAAGCTCAGGGGAGTGCTTAGGCAAGCCGCTCTCCCCCAACTCACAAGACTTGTACAGAGACCAGGACGTAGACTCAATTACCATGATCCAAGTACCCTCCAGCAATCCTCTACTGTTTTCCGCCCAAACTGGAAATAAACTCCTTACTTATCCTTTCCACTTTTGCAGATACCAGGGCACAGCTCTATTTGACACAGGAGCAGATCAATCCCTTGTTAACAAGAAATTTGCCAACCTATGAAATTACCAACAGTTCAAAGCAGTGTCAGGAAAGTCATCATGGCAGATAACAGAAGCATGCCAGTCACTAAAGAAACAAAACCTTTCCGCGCTCAAATTGGAGACATACAAACAAAAATTAGCGGCCATATCATACCAATCCCCAATTATGACGTAATACTAGGTATAGATTGGATGCAGAAAGCCAAACCCCACATTGATTGGGACAGTGACACTCTCACTATCTAGTGCAGCAAAGTACACCATCACATCTACCCAACTCACCTTGACACTCTCATGTGCGACCATGTATTTGTAAAGATAATGGAAACAGAAGAGGAGACAGATCCCAGCAAGATCAATTGGAATACCTGTAGATATGAAATCATTCACTTTAAAAATACAGAAGCTAGATGTGAACAGGACTACATATGTGATCAGCTAGTCAAAGAATTCCCCTCTGTTTTCCAGGAAACACTACCAGGGTTACCACCCAACTGTGGCATACAACATGAGATCAACCTTAAAGAATGCATACCCAAGGCACGCCCTGTCTAATGCCTAACACCCCAAGAAGACAACACCCTAAAGGCCTATCTTGACAAAGCTCTCAAAAAAGGCCTCATTAGACCCTCAAAATTGTCCTTTGGCGCTGCTGTCTTCTTTGTGGCAAAGAAAGACAGAGGACTCCACCTGGTTACTGACTGCAGGGCGCTCAATGAGGTCACAATAAAGAACAGGTATCCCCTGCCCCTAATTGATGACCTTTTTGATGCCCTGGGGGGTCCCAAATCTTCACAAAAATTGATCTAACAGCAGGATACCATCAAATGTGCGTGAAACCTGAAGACATCTCAAAGACATTGTTCAGAACCAAACACAGATTCTTCTATGTATTGTCCTTAACTTTGGCATGACAAATTCCCCCAGTAACTTTGTGACATTCATGAACAAGGTTTTCAAAGAACACATTGGGAAACAAGCAATTATCTACCTATATGACATAATCATTTACAGCCTGAACTTAAAACAACACTGAGAAGACGTCCACCTGGTTCTCTGCACCCTCAAAGAAAATCAACTCATTGCCAAACCATCAAAGTGCAACTTCTTCTCATCAGAACTCCCTTTCCTCAGCCACATTGTCAGCAAGGACAGGATCAAACCAGACCCAGAGAAAATATGTGCCATAACCAAAATGCCAGCCCCCAGAAACAAGAGCAAACTATGCACCTTCCTAGGCATGGTAGCCTACGTTAGAAGGTTCATCCCTGACTGGGGCGCTCTGACAGCCCCCTTGTCAGCCATTACAGGCAAAACAACTAAGTTTGTATGGACACTATTACAAGATCAACATTTCCGCCAGTTAAAGGAACAAATGGTTACTGCCCTCATCCTTCAACATCCAAATCATGAAGGGATATACAAACTAGAAACTGACGCCTCTGACTGCGCCATAGGAGGAGTACTCCACATCCAAACAGCAGAGAAGGACTTCTTCCCTGTGGCATACAAATCAAGAAAGTCATCTGACGGTATTCAAAGGTTTCACATTCACAACAAAGAATTGGTGGCCATTGTACACTGTCTAATGAAGTGGCATTGCTATCTGGAAGGGTCTCAAAAATTCAAAGTAATCAACAACCACAAGTTGCTAATATTCTTTAAAACACAACAACACCTATCAAGAAGGCAAGCCAAGTGGATGAGTCTCATACAGAGATACCCCATGCAAATCAAATACAAGCCAGGCAAGGAAATGCTTACTGCAGACGCCCTGTCAAGGCTATGTAGCAAGCATGCCCTCTGCGCTGATGGTGACCCTGACTGGCCATGCTCATCATGGGGAATCTCCAGGAAGGCTTCCCGCCTGGCACACCTATGGATGTACAAGAAAAGGTCCTTAAGAACAAACATCTTTTCAAAAACATATATGGTACCATGCATTGAATACTTCCAAGTGATGACACTGTACCCTACGTTCCGTCAACTCAAAAGATTGACACCATCCTCAGATATCACAGAGACTTGGGATACACCTGTAGCAAGAACTCATACAAGTACCTCAAAACATGCTACTGGTGACCCAATATGCTAGATGGCATCAAAGAGGTACTGGAGTAATGAAAAGTCTGTGAAAAGTACGCCAAAACCAAAGCACCACCCAAGTCAGTAGTACCCATATCCATCACACAACCCTTCAAGGTATAGTTGTTGGATATCATGGGACTAATGCCTGGTGAAAACAAAGGGAAAAAGTATATCATAACAGCTATTGACTATGCAACCAGATGACCTGTGGCAAAAGCCACAAAAGAGCATAAATGCAATGATGTGAGACAATTTATTGGAAAAGAAATCATAGGCAAATTCAGGAAACCTGACCTCCTGATCACAGATGGAGGCATCAAACTTAAAGCCATCAACACCAACATCTACTTTGCCAAAAACGGGATAAAACACATCACAGCCAGCCCATATCACCCTCAAGCAAAAGGACAAGTGGAACAACTAAACAGCGTGCTTGGAGAAGCCCTCAGTAAGTTATCTGCTAACAGTCCAAAGGCTTTAGGTTAACATGCTTCCAACAGCACTCATAGTCTGTTGAACACAGGTTAACTGTAACACGGGCAAAAGTCCATACAGACTTGTCTATGGACAAAATCCCACTCTTGTTAGTATAGCTGCAGGACCCCAATTACCTCTACCTAAGAAGGTGCCAGAGACTAGCAACCCCAACATACAGCAGGCTAGAAAGGACCAAGAAGACATGGAACGCAAAAGACTTGAGAGAGAAGTAATCCTGCTACAACAGGAAAGGTTCCAACCCAGAGACAAAATCTGGGTTGTCAACCACAATCAGAACAAATTAGACCCAGGATTGCGTGGGCCAGGCATTATTATGGAAGTCAAACCCAATAATACCTACCTCATCAAGGGTATTGGAGCACAAACCAAGCTGAAATGTATGCATCACAATAAACTCTGCCTATGTAAAGCCAGAAAAGCCCCAAAAATTCCAGACTCCCTGTCCCCAATGCCAAACTGAACCAATAATAAGCACACATTCCTGACTCTCTGAAGAAAATTCCCAAGGCTCTGCCTTCTAGCACCCCAGGGGGAGATGTTGCAACATCTTTGATTACTCCCTCTCAGGGAATTAATGCCCCAAGTATTTCACCAAATGAGTCACTGAATGGCTCAACATCTAATTAATAGGTGAGTGGCACTCCTATCATTTGACCATCTATTTTGGGTGTGATAATCCACATGTAGGAGGTTTTGCAGGCAAGGGTTGATTTGGCTTCAAATAAAGATTCTATGCTCCAGATTGACAAGGTGTTGATTGGTTGATTACAGGTAGAGGCCTAGTGAGGAATGATAGCTACTAGGGACGGTAAAGCCTGGCTAGTTGATGTAGCAATTACTAGAGGCAGATGATGCCTCCACCCAGAAGAAGATATTGGCTGCTGTGGGCTAGAGTTCTTCACCTAGAAGGGAACTGTGGCTTCAAAAGGGTGAAGAATGAGATAGCCAGCAGGGAACTTTGTCTGTTGAAAGTGGATAAGGTTTTGGACCCCTGGCGGGTAGCACGGGCTGCCAGCAAGGGAAAGAGCTCTGAGGGCTCTACATACCCTGATACACTTACAGGAGGTCTGTGAGCAAGCAGCCAACCTAACAGACTGGTAGGGTTTCCTCATTTATGTCCCCATGGGAGATTTGGGGGGAACCCAAAGTGAGCATTGGAGGGCATGAATTTGATCAGAGGTGTTATCAAGGCGGTTTGCTTGGGGAAGCAAGCTGCAGAACTTAGTGTAATCAGGCCTCTGGGAAGTAGAGCTGATTACTCTGCAACTGAAAGCCCAGACTTAATCACCTGGGTGAGTAAAAACAACAACATAGGCTTTAAGGATCTATGATTGGATGACCTAAGTGGAATGCCACTTGCAAGGGCCCAGTCACACGCCAGTTCAATGTAGACTCATGCCTGGGTCTACAGGTTCTGGTAACAGGGGCTGAGATAAAGAACCAAAGTGGCTCACAGAATCAGCAGATAAGACTAGTGAGAGGAACTGTTTGATCACAGAGAAGGCTAGTTGAAGGACTGCTGGTTCATATTGAAGTTTTGAACCATAAAGATTCATTGTGCAGGTGGAACCAAGGTGGTTCTTAGCAAAGATAAGCTGAAGGGCTTAAAGATCTTGATGCAAGAATGGCCATAAGACTGATGAAGTTGTCTGGAGACTGGAGAGGAGCTGTTTGGTGCACTAAGATGGGCTACTTAGCTAAAGGACTGAGGAATGTGGTTGAAGATCTGGTGAAAGGACTAGAATATGTAAGTGCAGGACCAGGAGGTGACTTGGAAGGACTAGCCAGACTAGATGCAGAGGCTGGGAAGTTGATTTGGTGTCTTTAAAGAAGAAATATAAATAGAAAGAAACAGTTAAATAATACTTAAATGCGCCCTAAATATGTTAGAAATAATGAAATATAATATGTTCAGAAAGAAAGAGGAGAAAAAACGGTTTACAGGGTGTTAAAACTGTAAATATATTAAGAGGAAATTGAACCAGAAAGTAGTAAGAAAGAAGCCAGAAACAGGACGGAGAAACTGGAAGGGCAAAAGAGTGAATTTCGCCAAGAACAACTAAGAGAGGCAAAAGGGCGAGCAGCAAGCGGGTTCAAAGTTGTAAAACATTGAGGGAAACATGGGGAAACACAGAGAAATGTTGTAAAATTGAAGGGACAAAATTTGCTTAAGTAAAACAAATACGGAAGCACTCAAGTTTTGCCGGGGAAATGTGATGGGAATCACGGCAAAATTGTTTGAAAAGCAGAGCAGTTGTTTACCCGGAGCAAGACTGCCTTGGGTTCAGACCAGAGTCAAGAGCAAGTCATCCAGGGAAACCTTTTGGCAAAACCATTGAATTTAGGCGTATGATTGGCTGCAAGACAGAGTCTATTTGATCAATGTTTTAAGGGCTTTAACTTAAGAAATAAAGCCTAAAAAATGAGGAGCAGAAGCAGAAAATTCAGGGCTTTCATTGGCTGAAGTAAGTTTCAAAGTTTAATATATTATAGAAGGAGAAAAATTGGATAGCTTAAGCTTTTGAAAACCAGAGTTCTAAGAGAGGTTTTTGGTCTAAAACAAGGGGTTATAAAAGGGAGAGCCATCTGAGACTCTTCAGGAACTAGATTATGTGGATTAAAAAGGCCACAAGGACTAAAGAAGGAGCCAGAGACTAAGCTAAGGAAGCCTGAGCTGGAACAGACAGCAGGAGCCCAAGATTAGAACACAGGAGCACAAGACCAAAGTGCAGGAGCACAAAACCAATTACAAGGAGTCCAAGAGATTGTTTAAGGACTCCAAGTATTGGCACAAATCCCTTAATATTCTCTATCCCAAGGCTATATATCAGAAGATTTCTAAGGGGATCTTCCTTCTGACTGTGAATAAAAGCCTATTACAAGCCCTATCCAAATTTACCGTGATAAAAGGATATAAGCTCTATGAGTAAATTACCCCACATCTCCTACCCTAGCCCAGGGGAGGAGAAATCCTATTGCCAAGGTTGCAGAAGATTTGCCTCTAGTAAGTCCGCCCAGGAGGAGTGGGAAAAAGCAACTAGGCATTTTGAAATAACAGATAGAGGAATGGAGTTTATTGGAGCAGAATTTACTAGACTGTTGCAGGATTGGTATTGGCCTACAGAAGGGCTAGCGCCTGCTGAAGTACAAGTGCATGGTGGAGACGCACACCTGGTAATTGAGAAGGTATTAGAAGAGTTTGTTCTTATGCCGGCCAAGTACAAGCTCCTAACCAACCACTCACCACTGTTGGGGGATGCCAACTCCTCCAAGCCGGTCCCTGGCTATGACCCAGGACACACTTTGGGGACTGGTGACCAGGAACCCCACAAGAGACCAACACAGGGGTCTTTCTCTAGCAGTGTGGGAGGTGTGGTAGGAAGCCTGGACAAAGAGATGTTGAAAGGGGATCATACCATGACCTCCATGTTGTACATGGACAGTATGTGGCTTTCCATGATACTATATAATATTCTATATTCTACCCAATAAAGCATCATTCTTCCTTTAAAATCTTCCCCTTTATCTTTTTTATTATACTTTCCAGAAGTATAATCTCAACAATAGCCTCCAATCTCAAGGCAAGCTGTAAGCACAGCTGTGAAGATGAGATGATTTATCATCCTTGGATTGGAGGGGGTTGGCAGGGGCAAACTAGTTAAAATGGACTTAAGGTTTAAGTAAGGTTAGCTTTATTGAGGGTATTAAACTCAATAATAGCACAAGCTATTACTAAAGAGGGGTCCTTTATTTATAGTGCTTCCCACTGTAAAAAGTTTTGCAAGTGGGAATGAAAACAAGGGATTGGAGACCCCAAAGGTTTGGAACATGGGGTTGGGGATTGGGGTTTGAGAAGGTGGCCAAACTCTTGTTCTTTGGAAATCTGTTAGGGATTTGGCCATTATTAAATAGAGCCAATAATCTTCTCTGGGCATGTGGTCAGGTGGTGTTGACAACTCATGGGATTTACAGGATCTAATTTTGTCTTGGAAGCCATGGTTTGGTTGGAGTCTGGACTCAAACATATGACCTGTGACTCAGAATCCCATTGGTTATGGGTAGAATTGCTGCTCACATCTGAAACTTGAATTTGGCTTTCTTCTGTTGGGCCAGAATAGTTTTTAAAATTTGAAACCTGGATTTCTCCTTCTTCTGAATGGCAGGAATAGTTTTGGGCATCTGAATCCTGAATTTGCCCTTCTTCTTAAGGGCAGGAATTATTATGTAGTTGTTTTCCTTAAACCAGGAACTTTTCTGATTGGCTGCAATTTATGGGGGGGGGGTTCTGATTGGCTGTGGAGTGAGGCCTGGGGCCCTGGTGGGTGGCTGGCAAACAACTGGGACCCGGAGGGCAAGAAGGTGGGTGGAAGGCTGGCAGCGGCCCGCTGGCGGCTGGGTGGGCAAGAGGGTGGCTGGCAGAGGCTTGGCTTGGCTGGGCGCTGGGTGGCTGGCAGGGGGTGCTGGCAGGCGTAGCAGGCGCCTGTCTGGTTGCGGCAGGCGCCTGCCCAGATGATAAATTATTCCAGCAGGTATTAAGTTCTGTTTTTTCCTCCTTTTAATTTTATTTTCCCCAATTAAAGGGGGATAGTCAATATTAAATTTGCCTCTGTAACAGAAAACCTTTCTATTCTTTTCAAAATTGCCATCCAGTAAGATTTTGGTTTATGTCAGGAATATTCCTGACACAAAGGAAAATAAGAACAATCAAGAGGTAGAAGCACTTCAAGAATGAAGGAAACTTTATCAAATAAAAGGATTCAAAAGAAGGAAGAATTGCAGAAAAGCAAAGAAAGATGAAATCAAGAAATATTAATGAAGAGCACCTGGCGCTCATGAAGTTTGCTGATGGGGTGCCTGTAACTTGGGGGCTAAAGGGGAAAGAGTCAGTTAGTTCCTTTTTCTTTTACTTACCTTCTCTCTAGTAATATCAAAAATGGGAAAGAATTTATTGAAGTGACGCCATATACACCAAGTGGTGTATATGGGGGCTATCAAAAATGTATAGCCCCTGTCATTCAAAGAAGACCTGCAGAAATCAATCAAATAATTCAAGAAAACATGAACAAATAAACAAATAAAAAAATAAAGAAGCAATGAATATTGAATATAAAGCACATGTGGGGTGTTCAACTTGAGTGAGGGAATCATATGAAATTGGGGCCAATATATATTTTTATCAAATGAATGAACTTCAAACAAATTTTCAAATAAATTTCAATGAATATATGTCAGGATACCAGGAGTACCGTGGAGCTTCAGCAGGTGGGGGAGTAGTCAAAGAAGGTACTGGCATGGCCCACCAGATGATGGGACCTAACTTCACCAGGTAGGAAAGGGCCTTCCCAGCCACAGCCCAAGGTCTAGCCGCTGGCAAGGAAGAGTCAATCAATTCTGTGAGCACCAGGTAAAACACTCCCAGGAATTGACTACTCTGGCCAGTGGCATCAGAAGTGGGGGGTTGAAATGGTTGGCTTGGGTGTTAGGGGCGGTTACATGGGGACCAAGTAGGCAGCAGGATTGTTATACTTCCTGTTGAAGATCAAAGGTTAGATGGTGATTGCTTTGCCGTCCAGAAAATTTGGTAGGGTTCTTTGGGAGCATTTGGGCGTGTGTATCACTGTAAGTCTTCCAATGTCTAGGGTTTGTGGTCAGGATTGGTGGGATACTCAGTGAAATGCACAGGGCCAAACAGAGCGTTGGGTGGACAGTAGTAGTCAAAGGCTTTGGTTTTGTCAACTGGAGTCTGGCTATCTATCCCAGTAGATGGGTACTGACGCTTGGGTGTATGAAGATGGAAGAGTATTAAAAATAGGTATGGTAACAGATTGGTGAACCAAAGGTTCATAACTTTATTTGGTAAGGATGACAATACACAACTTTTTCAAGTGCTTCTGATTTATATACTTACTCACATGCTGGCGCCTCTGGGCATTCTTCTGGTGCTATCTGTGTGGCAAAGCTTGGCATCTCAAGGTCTTCTGTTTAGTTGGCTGCTTCATGGTTATTTTTGGGGTTTTCAGGAACAGTTATTTGGCTTTTTGATGGTTCATCTTGGCTTGGCTGGCCATTGATTCTGGTAGGTTTGGCTTCTGGGGTTTTGGGGTTTTAGGGGTTTTCCCAATCTGATCACCATTTTTGGACTGACTTGACAGGCTGTTGTGAATAACGGCATTCACCATGTTTTGATTTCGCCTTTGTTGGGCCATTTTGAGTACAAATCTCTTGCTTTTGCTTTCAATTCTCAAAATGAACTGGCTTCTGCTTCAGGATATATGATTGTTTGGTTTCCTGACTCTGCGCAACTCACTTGCCCCACTCATGCTTGTGGCAAGTGATCCTACTGTCCTGGTAGTGTTTTGTGGTATTCCTAACCACCATATATTCCATTTCACATTCATCAAAAAAAATTAAGTTCTATTCACATTTTTGTCTTTGTGTCTTCTGTACTTCTGCGCCTCTCTCTAGCCACGCCTAGTAGAGATTATTCATCCAGGGCTGCAAGGTAAACACTATTGCCTTCCCTGTCATCTAATCAAGACTTAGTACAAATCCAATCCTAAGGTTAGGATTCCCTGTTGTGTGTCTGTGCCGCGCCTCAGAACACAACAAAAATAGTGCTCACTACAGGGGCTGAAAGCCCCTTGGTTATCCCTTTTGCATCCATGTTTTCAGGTCCTTTTCCTCTGCCTATACAAGAGCCAACTTCACCTAAAATTACCAGCCCTCCTATTGAGGAGGACATTGCCAACCCGCCTATTGTCCCTACTGTACTGAGCCTTGGGAATGGTCCCCACCTAGTTGCTTACCCTATGGGTACCCCTGACTTGGAAAAAGTCATGGCAGTAGCCCTTGGGATAGCTCAGGACGGGACTATCCCTTGCCTTCAGTTACAGTTTAGCTGTGCCAAATACTATGAGTTAATTGTGGCCCCTCAGTTTCCACAACACCTCCTTCCAGCGGCTGGCTCTGCTGATCATCTGCTGTCATCCTTTGTACAGCCTGCCTTGGCCCATCACCAGATGGTGTTGGGACTCCACGTTCAAGAAATCTTGTCTCTATAAGCAGCTGTTACCCATCATTGGGACCAGTTTGGCGCCTACCAACAATGGCTTCATTCCCTGTTCTCCCTGATATCTGACAATCAGCGTGATTTGGTCACCTCTCAAACACGTTTAGTCAATTCCATTGAGAAAATACGCCAGTCCATCCCTGAGTATGTTAGGAAGCAACTACATGAGTTTCACCAGTTAGAACAACCCTGGCGCACTCAAGTAGACTCCACCCTAAACGCTTATCTCTCCAATTATGAGTGCCTAGTGCAACAGCTCAATGCATTCAGTGTCTATTCCTTTGAGCAATTGCAACAGGTAGCTGACCTTGCTGCCCAAGGTCTAAATGAACTCAGTGCAGAATTCAATCAATAAAGAGCTGCCACTGCCGCTGCTATTGCCAAACTTCAGAATCAGGTGAATGAGCTGTCCTCTCCCAAACCTGATGCTCCGCCTTCTCCTCCTGCTGATGATCTGGTGGACAGAGAACAGAGAATCTTGGAAGCCATCTGGGAATTACATGCTTTCACTTGTAGCCAAGGACGTCCTAATGAAATGCCATAACCTGATACCCAGATTCTTGCGCTAACCACTCAAGCCACTGAGCTACAGCAGGAAGTTGCTGCTTTAGTGAGGTAGTGACAGCCAATGCTAGTCCACGTGGGGTTAACAAGGAAGATGGATGTTGTCCTGGTTTGGCGGGGGCTCCTTGAATCCACTGCACTAGGGAGTTGATTGCCCTAGCTAATGAGGTGGACCATTTGAAACAAGACCAGACTGAGTTGGACAGAGACGTACAGGGGATGAGTGAGATGATCAATTTGGTAAACAACAGATTTGCCCTTTGCCTATCAGTGGGGCCATCCCTTACTTTGCAACTGGCTGAACTCTCCACGGTTGTCACTGCCCAAGGTCAACATCTAGATGTTACTGAACAACAGACCGCTCTAGCCAACACTACAGGTGGCAGAACTACTGAGACTCTGACGACCCTTGAAGAAAGTATTTGACAACTGTGAGCTAGACAACCCCCCTTCAAACCTGAAGCTGAGTTCCCCCCGCACATCAATGTACTCAATAGCAACAATAGTGGTCCAACTTCTGAGGCTCAATTCAAGCCTACTTTTAAGCAAGTGTTTGATCCTAAAACCTCGACTATTGCAGCCTTCATAACTATTTACGAGACTGCTATGAGACAAGCATCAGATGAAGTTAAGAAAGAACATATTCTGACTTACCTACACCCAACCTGTCAAGAGGTAGTTGTACCAGAGCTGCCCTCCATCAAGACCTGGGAGGACATGAAACAACTCTTGATTGACAAGTTTGGTGGTGATCTTAGCCTGGAGGTAAAAAAGAAAGCTTTCATGCACATATCCTTCAAGCCCAAAGAGCCATTAGCCTGATTTGCCGACAGATTTTACATGGAGGGACAACAGTTAATAACAAGCAGACAATTGGCGGCGCATGAAGCATATATGGCCTGCTCCCAGGCCTTCAAGGTGAATCAACTCCTATGCCTCCATTTCAAGGTCCACAAGGCTATGCTGTCCTCAATGAAAAGTATAAAAACACTGCTCCAAGATATGCATCTTACCCATTCTGGGGCAGTCGTTTGGGAAAGTTGTGCCTCTTCCAACTCTGGCTCCTCTTCTTGCGGCATTTGTATCCTCACTATGAACTCCCAAAATCCTCCTCAACGTCAGGGTTGCCACAACTGTGGTCAGATAGGCCACCGCTCTTGCGTCTGCACCAATCTGCAGGTTGAAGGAGCTGATCCCAAGGATCAGTCGGGAAAAGAACAATCAACCTAGAGGCAGAGACGCTCTTGGTTGACAATTCTTCCCAGTCTCCTCCTGCACCTCCACCTGCTACTGACTCTGAGCCTGCTGATGATGAGGCACCTCCTATCTTCCTCCTGTTCCATGACATTTCTGACGATTCTGATGTGGATGAATCTGATGTTGAAGACCATGATGCATACGGGTATTCTGTTCTTGCCGTCCCTGAGACTATTTCCGTTACCTACAAGCTACAATCTGGGAAGACTACAACTACCACCAAGCCCTTGTCTGAGGCCAAAACAGTTGTCTCCCCCTATCTTACTCAGGCAAAACGGTCCCTTGTATTAGTGGAATCTTCAGAGGAAGCCGCTGAAGTTGCAGATGCCGTTTCCAAGAATGTATTTGTCTCACTCCCTCTCCAAACTGTATATAAGGAGTTTCCGGGACTACAATGCATGATTGAGAAATGGGACAAGGAACTAGCTGAGGCACAAAATATCTTGGCTGTTCTGCCACCCTTTGGACGCACCATCACCTGAGTAGAGATATCTATCCAAAAGGTCAAGATCAAAGCCGTCCTGGACACCGGTTCTCCTGTCAACATTGTTTCTTCTAAACTGATGAAAAAACTTAAGCTGGCCCCTGATCTCAACTACCATCAATCCTATGGCACCGCTGGTCTCTCCATGACTTGCGCCATTGGTGCGTACTCTGCCTTACCAATGCAATTTTGTAAACTCCTATTGGTTGCGCTGGCTGTTGTTCTAGAAAATGAGAGCTATGACCTTTTGGTTGGTACCCAGTTCCTTGGGGAATATAATAGGATCATCAACCTAAAGGATGGCTATCTTTCTATCCTAGGGTACAAAGTCCCTCTGATCTTTGAGGAGCCCATCAAATTTCCTGGTAAACGGTTGAAGACATGTACTCTGGAGTACCCCACTGGAGTTTTCACCCTAAAATACCAAACTCATTCCACCAACATGAAGTTCCTCCCATGGCTTGTCCTGCAACTGAAGGAATCCCTCTCATGGCCACGTTGCTATCACCATCCCCCCAGGCTCTCAGGCTATCATAGACTCCCAGATATCATATGAACTACCTGAACAGACTTTCTTAGAGCTGTACTCCCCTCCTTCACTGGGGTGTAACAAGCCTTACCTTTGTCCTGGAATTCTAGACGTTTCCCACAAGGATCCTGTTCAATTACTAGTTGCCAACCTTACTGCGCTTCCTATGACTGTATCCAGAGGACAGGTTGTTGGTTACAGGAAGTTGTTAAATGCTCCTGGATTCCTATCTCTTCACCCCTTTGGAACGTTTCAAGACTTTAATCTACCCAAAGATGAGCCTCAAGTCCTATCTCTGTTCATTGCCCAAGACTTCCCTCAGTTGTCCCCAGTCCAACAGAAAGAGGTGCTTGATTTACTAGACCAGTTCTCAGACATCTTTGCTAAAGATAGTACTGATTATGGGCTAGCCAAAGGTGTGATTCATCAAATTGACACAGGAGATGCTCCCCCCTTTTGTGCCAAGCCATACCGCCACAGCTAAGTGGAAGATGTGCAGGTTTCTAAGGAACTCAAACAACTGCTGGATGCTGGACTGCTAGCTCCCTCTCAAAGTCCCTGGGCTGCCCCTCTGCTCATCTTAAAGAAAAAGGATGGTGGACACCGGATTATGATGGACTATCAAAGGTTGAATTCTCTAACCAAGAAAGATTCCTATCTCTTATTACGCATTGATGACGCCCTTTGACGCCTTGGAGGTTCTAAGTTTTTCTCTGCCATAGATTTGGCGTCTGGCTACTGGCAAGTTGACCTCTCTTCTGAAGACCGTCAGAAGACTGCACTCATCACATCAGAAGGATTGTTTGAGCCTACTTGCATGCCGCAAGGGCTCTGTAATGCCCTGGCTACCTTCTAATGGGCCATGGACTCCATCCTCTGCAACTTGAAACTGTTGTGTGTCTTAGTCTATCTAGATAATATAACAGTCTTCAGCGCAACTTTCACTGATCACCTAGCCCATCTCAAAATGGTGTTCATAAAGATTCAAGAAGCTGGCCTCAAGTTAAAGCCTTCTAAGTGTGCTTTCTTCAAAGAGCACCTTGAATTCCTGGGCCATGAAGTAACCCAAATGGGAATTCATCCAATGACCAAGAAGGTTGAAGCCATTGACAAAATGCTTTCACCCACCAACCTCTGAGAAGTACAAGTCTTTCTGGACATGATGGGTTACTATGGAAAATTAATCCCTGGTTTTGCTGATACTAGCAAACCCCTGGTCTAACTATTGCGTAATGTCCCCTTCAAATGGACCGCCAGCCAACAGCAAGCCTTTGAGACTCTAAAGCAGAAACCCAAAGAAGCACCCATTTTAGTGTACCCTGATTACAATAAGGAATTCATCTTGTACACTGATGCTAGTGACCTTGCTATTGGGGCTATCTTGGCTCAACTTGACATTGAAGGTGTGGATCACCCTGTAGCCTATACTTCCTGTGTGCTGAATAATCATAAAAAGAATTATAGTGTTACATAGAAGGAGTGCCTTGCTGTGCTACATGCAGTCAAACAATTCCGCCACTACGTATATGGTACCCATTTCACTGTTGTCACTGACCACACTTTGCTCAAATGATTACAACAACTTAAGGATCCTGAAGGACACTTAGCTAGATGGGCTCTCTGCCTACAAGGTTATGACTTCACTGTGCTCCACCGCCCCAGGATTCAACATCAGAACGCTGACAGGCTATCCCAAATGCCCATCCTTGCCCTACATCCTGCTGAGGCAGACCGCCTGTACGAGCTAATTGGCTACCCTTCTTCCTGGGAAAGTGAGACAGAAGGGGTATAACTTGCCTTTTCAAAGCTGTCTGAAGATACCCTCATATGCAACAATCAACTCTTCAAGAAGGTGCAGGGTCAATACCTGCCATACATGTGCCCCAGTCTTTGTCTCTCTTTGGTGTTATAAGATCATAAAGAAACTGGCCATGGAGGCATTGCCAAGACCTTTGACTGGCTTCAGAAGAATTACTTCTGGGATAATCTTTGCCTGTTAATCCCAGATGCCATAGCTAGTTGCCATGACTGCCAACTCCAGAGGCCCCAAGCTGCTTCTCACAAGTTCAAATTGGTTCTCCCTCAACACACATTTCATACTGTCAGCATTGATGCTGTAGGTCCTCTCCACCGCTCACGCTCTGTATGCCGTTTTATCCTGATTGCCGTTGACCACTTCAGCAAGTGGGTAGAAGCTCGCCCTACTAAAAACATCACTGCTAAGACTACCGCTGCCTTCCTGCTGCAGGATGTTTTCTACCGCCATGGCTGTCCTCAAGTGTTTTTATCAGACAACAGAACCAACTTCAATGCCAAACTTTTAACCTCTGTTTTTGAAGCTCTAGGAACTCACCAGTCTTTCTCTGTTCCCTATAATCCTTCTACTAATGGGGCAGTTGAGCATGCCAACTCAAAATGGTTTCTATCATGAGAAAACTCACCTACTCTGACGCCGCCAATTGGGATCTATACTTACCTGCTGCCCTCTTTGCCTATTGTCTGAGCAAGCATTAGATCACAGGGTACTCCCCCTTTGCCATGTTGTATGGGTGTGAAGCCACCACTCTGTCACTTTTGGGGGCTCCCCTACTCTCCTCTGATAAAGCCATGAACCCTGACGACCACAGCAAAGACTTAGTCAACCTCATCATTGATATACAGGCCACTGCCTACACTTCCGCCTATAAGACTAAGACGCTTGAGCTCTCTCTGACAACACTGGGCGCTCCCCCTTGCCTGAGTTTACTGTTGGTGACCATGTCCTATACTATCAACACTGTGTGGGTGGGCGCGCACACAAACTAGACTCCCTATGGATTGGTCCTTTAGAGGTGACTTTTAAACAAGAGTCTGAGTACACTGTAAAGCTCCTCTCCAGTGGTTGTCCCTTTGCCTGTGTACACGCCAAGTTCCTCTGCAAGTATCACCCCCCCAAAGGCCAATCTAGAGGGGGGCAATGTTGTGAATAACGGCTTTCACCATGTTTTGATTTCATCTTTGTTGGGCCATTTCAAGGACAAATCTCTTGCTTTTGCGTTTGACTCTCAAAATGAACTGGCTTCTGCTTAAGGAAGTATGATTGTTTGGTTTCCTGACTCTGCGCAACTCACTTGCCCCACTCATGCTTGTGGCAAGTGATCCTACCGTCCTGGTAGTGTTTTGTGGTATTCCTAACCACTATATATTCCATTTCACATTCACCAATAAAATTTAAGTTCTATTCACATTTTTGTCTTTGTGTCTTCAGTACTTCTGCGCCTCTCTCTAGCCACAACTAGTAGAGATTATTCTTCCAGGGCCATAAGGTAAAAGCTATTGCCTTCCCTGTCATCTAACCAAGACTTAGTACAAATCCAATCCTAAGGTTAGGATTCCCCGTTGTGTGGCTGTGCCGCGCCTCAGAAAACAACACAGGCTCTCTTGAGCCCAAAGAACTTGATTAAAAAAGGGTCTTAATTGGGGACCCCAAATTACTTAATGGAGGGTGGGCTTGAACTGGGTTTACTGGGCAGCTAAAAATAGCCTGCCCAGGCCCAGCCAAACCCACCAAGGCTTGGGCGTAGCTTTTGGGCCCAAAGCGGGCCTCTCATCTACCACTAGGGCAGGAATGGTTCCCACACCTGGATTTGCTTTGAAAAGCAAAAATCCAGGTGCAGGTAATCTCTTACGCCTGCTAGCTCTGCCTGGAGGCTAGGAGCAGGTTTGATTCCCGCCCAGGCCTTGAAATTATTACTTCTGTAACACTATCTCCTTCTAAACCAGACTTGGCTTTCTTCTTCTCCCAATATTGGCAGACAGCATCAGATGCGTTGGTAAGGTTGTCAGCTGGTTCCCAGGTGCTTTCCTCAGGCGTGTATCCTAGCCATTTGACATAGTACTGTGGCTTACAGTACTAGGTGTGGTTGCCGTGTATATAATCTACTTCATGTTTAAGGGATCTCCCTACCAGGATGGGCGGAGGGGTAGTCTTCAGTTTCTGGTGGGGTAGGGACATTCCGTTCTTTTTGAACAGCAAGGATTGATGGAATATGTCATGTATTTTACAGGTGTCAGGTAACTTCAGACGGTAAGCTACTTTGCCTACTTGGGCCGTGATCTGGTAGGGGCCGCTTCTTCAATGAGCTAGCTTCCAGCATGGGACATTTAGGGGTATGTTCCTTGAGTCTAGATAGACCTTATCACCAATCTCTAGTGGCTTTCCAGGGGTGCGCTTCTATCAGCAAAGGCTTTGTAAGTCTGTACTGTGCGGGTTAGGTTTCAGGAGCAGGTCATCTGGGTTTTGTGGATGTGTTCCATCCAGGTTCTACCTGCTTTTTTAGACTCCAGGTTTAAATCTTGGGGTCCAAAGTGGGGTCAAATCTGTAATTGGCTTTGAAGAGGGACCTCCCAATGGACGCGTGATATTTGCTATTGTACATGTATTGGGCTGTGGATAATAGGTCTGCCCAGTTGTCTTGATTGGCGTTTGCATAGCATTGGAGGTACTGTTCCAAAATTTGGTTTACCTGTTTGGTTTGACTGTTGGTCTGGGGTTGATAGGAAGTGGACATGCATCTTTTGATTCCTAGGTCTTTCATCACTTGCACCTAATAATGAGATGTGAACTGTGGTCCTCAGTCTGTCACTATTTCCTCTGGGGTTCCGTGTTGAGTGATTATTTGGTCATGAAAGTGTCAGACAGTTTCAGCAGCAGGCAATGGGTGCAGTGGGGACAAAGTAGGCCATTTTGGTGAAACGGTCAACCATCACTAGAATTGTGTTGTAGTCTTTGGAGGGTGGGAGTTCAACTATGTAATCCATGAATACCAATTTCCAGGGGCCTGAACGGATGTCTAGGGGGAAGAGGAGGCCTTCTGGCTGAGAGTATCTTGTTTTGGTGCGCTCACATGTCTCACAGCCCTCAATGTAGTTGATAACATCTGTGTCTATCTTGGGCCACAGGTAATTCCTTTTGATGCTTTGAAGGGTTTTGTGGTGGCCCAGGTGGCCAGCTAGTTCCAAGTTGTGATAGTCCTTTAGTACAGAAATCTGAGCTGATCCTTCTGGTACATAGATTCTTCCTTGGAACAGTAGGGTGGTTCCTTTTAGTGAGTAACCTCTTTTGTACAGGGGGCTGTCTAGTTGTGTTGAAAGTTCTGAGACCATAGTTTTGGCAACAGGGTCCTTTGCCTGGGCTTCTAATATGTCTAATTTCTTAGCAAAAATTTTCAGGTAGTTTAGCTATATTATTCCACTGGTTGTGTCCAACAGGATATGGGTGTTGTGATCTCTCAACTTGGTGGAGGACAGGATCAGGCTGGCTCTTCTACTTAGGGTGTCTGGGACAATGTTTACTTTGCCAGGTTTATAATTGATTTCTAGTACGTAATCTGCCAGTTCTAGGGCCCATCTTGCTTGTCATTGGTTAAGCTGACGTGGTTTGAAGAAGTAAAACAAGTTTTTGTGATCTGTTAGGACCTTTACTGGGTGCTCAGCGCTGCATAGGTATCTGCGCCAGTGCTTCAAGGTCTTCATTATAGCTAGCATTTCTTTATTGTATATAGGATAATTTCCTTTGTAAGGGATCATCTTTTTGGAGTAATATGCTACAGGATGTAGCATACCATCCCCTCCTTCCTGAAAAAGCACTCCTCCTAGGGCAAAGTTAGAAGTGTTGGTTTCCAGGATGAACGGCTTTGTGTGGTCAGGAATGGCTAGTACAGGCGCAGAGGTGAAGGCTAACTTCAGGGCTTCAAAAGCTTTAACACAGTTGGGGGTCCACTCAAACTGGACTTTGTCTAAGCAAAGGCGGGTCAGAGGCAGAGTAATCTGAGAAAATTTTTGATATAATCTCTACAGTAGTTTGCTAGCCCCAAGAAACTCCTAACATCTTTTTGACAGGTGGGGGTGGGCCAAGCTGTGACCGCGTCCACTTTATCTTGGGCCATGGCAAATCCACCAGTTTTTACTACATAGCCCAAGAATTCTACCTCAGGCTGAAAAAACTCACACTTCTTGAGTTTGACGTGGAGGTTGACTGCTGCTAGTTTCTCTAATATGAGGTCCAGGTGGTGGAGGTGGTCTTCATGCATTTTGCTATATATCAGAATGTTGTCAAGATATGCCACACATAATTGGTCAAGGTATTCTCCAAGGACCAAGTTAATCACCCTCTGGAAAGTGCTAGGGGTTTTGCATAGCCCAAAAGGCATGACCAGGTATTCATAGAGCCCATATCAAGTTTTATAAGCCGTTTTGTATTTATTGCCTTCTTTGATTTGGATTTGGTTAAAAGAGTCTCAGAGCTCAATCTTCGAGTATACTTATGCTCCAGTCAGAACATCACATAGGTCATTGGCATTAGGTATGGGGTATTGGTTTTTTACTGTAATTTTGTTCAGCTTCTGGTAGTTTACACAAGGTCTCATCTCCTCATCTTTCTTCCCCACAAATAGTAAGGGGGAAGAGCATGGGGCCTTTGAGACTCAGATGAATCCTTTCTTGACCATGTCTTCAATGTACGCTTTCAAGGCCACATGTTCTTTGTGATTGCAACTATAGATGGGGCCGTGGCTGGGTTGTGTATCAGGGAGTAATTTAATGGCGTGGTTGTAGATAGAGTGTTCAGGTAGTTGAGTTGCCACTTCTCTGTTGAAGACACTGGCCCATTCCTTGAGGGCTGAGGGCAGCTTCCCTGATCAAGGGTCCAATTGCAAGGTCATGATTTTGGTGGGGGGTACTATGTGTGGGCTTGGCTGAATGGGTACAGTGTCGGGGTTAGGTCCTTTTCCCAGGGTTACAGTTTGGTCACAATAGTTCAGGATTGCATCATGCTTATCAGCCCAGGAGTCTCCAAGTATCAATGGGTGTGGTAATACTTTCAACAGGATATCAGATGAGGGGTAGGTGTTTTGCCCAATCTTCAGCTCCAGGTGTTGGTTACATTCTTGGCCAATGTCAGTTGAACTGTTTCCCATAGTGACTTGGAATTGAGTATCTGAGGGGGTGAGTCCCAGTTTGGACGCTAATGCGGGGTTGATGAAACTTTCATCAGCCCCTGTGTCTAAGAAAGCCTTTTTGTGGAATACTTTATCTCCCACTTCTAGGTTCACTATGATATACTTATAAGACTGAGAGGTAGTGTTTAATTGGGAAAGGGAGCTTGAAGTTTGGTTTCTTCTGGGACAGGCCCTGGTCTGGTGCCCTGCTTCATGGCAGTGGAAACAAAACACATCTCTGTAATGTTGTTGCAACTCCCTGGGTGTCATGGCTGATCTGGCTGCAGTAGGGCTTCTGGCCATCCAGGGTCCATGGGGGCAGCGCCATGGGTTTCTTGGTTTAAGATTAGTCCTTGGCAGAGCACAATCAGTTCTTCTAACCTAATTGTGGGGTGGTGGTGCTTGAGGAGGTCCTTTAACCCTGGGTTCATGCCTTTTCTGAATAGATGGCGGCCAATTTGTTGTCCAGCATAGCACAGGTCTGTAGTTTGGTGAACTCTTCTACATAGGTCTAAAGCAGGCAGCTGTATTGCTTGAATTTCTAGCAGGGTCATGAAGGCAAAGTGACAGATATTCTGGTCCTCTCCTGTGGCCATTAGTTCAGCCTCAAATCAAGCATAGTCTAAGTTAAACTCTATGTTGTTGGCAGCGGCCTTGCCAAACCAGTCTAGGGCGTTCCCTGTTAGCATGGATGCTACTCCCAAGACTTTGACTGTGTCATTGTGATAGGCAGTGGCATTGGCTAGGAAGTGCAGTCACAGTACCGGCATGGCTCTTCTAGCTTCCTCTAGGCTGAGCTTGCCCATCTGGAGCATGATCCCATTGGAGGTGATTTGGTTCACAGTGACGTTCTGTACTTGGGAGGAGGTTGCTGCGGTCAGGTCTTTGCTCTCTGGAGCATCCTTAGAATCATCCAAGGTCTGGGTCATTCTCTTCCACATGGAGGATATTTGGTATGATAGCCACAAATAACAGTAATAAGTGTTAATCATAAAAACAAACATACAAGTAGCCCCAAGTGCTAAAAACATCTTGGGGCCCAGGTTACCAAGTTTGGGGTGGATTGTCATAATGTCAGGATACCAGGAGTACCATGGAGCTCCAGCAGGTGGGGAAGGAGTCAAAGCAGGTACTGGCATGGCCCACCAGATGATGGTACCTAACTTTACCAGGTAGGAAAGGGCCTTCCCAGCCACAGCCCAAGGTCCAGCTGTTGGCAAGGCAGAGTCAATCAATCCTGTGAGCGCCAGGTAAAGCACTCCCAGGAATTGACTACTCTGGCCAGTGGCATCAGAAGTGGGTGGGGTTGAGATGGTTGGTTTGGGTATTGGGGGTGGTTTCATGGGGACCAAGTAGGCAGCAGGATTGTTGTACTTCCTGTTGAAGATCAAAGGTTAGATGGTGATTGCTTTGCCGTCACAGACAATTTGGTAGGGTTTCTTGGGAGCGTTTGGGCGTGTGTATCACTGCAAGTCTTCCAATGTCCAGGGTTTGTGGTCAGGATTGGTGGGATACTCAGTGTAATGCACAGGACCAAATAGTGCTTTGGGTGGACAGTAGTAGTCAAAGGCTTTGGTTTTATCAACAGGAGTCTGACTATCTATCCCAGTAGATGGGTACTGACGCTTGGGTGTATGCAGATGGAAGAGTATTAAAAATAGGTATGGTAACAGATTGGTGAACCAAAGGTTCATAACAACTTTATTTGGTAAGGATGACAATACAGAACTTTTTCAAGTGCTTCTGATTTATATACTTACTCACATGCAGGTGCCTTTGGGAATTCTTCTGGTGCTATCTGTGAAGCAAGGCTTGGCATCTCAGGGTCTGCTGTTTAGTTGGCTGCTTCATGGTTATTTTTGGGGTTTTCAGGAACAGTTATTTGGCTTTTTGATGGTTCATCTTGGCTTGGCTGGCCATTGATTCTGGTAGGTTTGGCTTCTGGGGTTTTGGCGTTTTAGGGGTTTTCCCAATCTGATCACCATTTTTGGACTGGATTGACAGGCTCTCTTGAGCCCAAAGAACTTGATTAAAAAAGGGGTCCTCAATTAGGGACCCCAAATTACTTAATGGAGGTTGGGCTTGAACTGGGTTTACTGGGCAGCTAAAAATAGCCTGCCCAGGCCCAGCCAAACCCACCAAGGCTTGGGCGTAGCTTTTGGGGCCCAAAGCGGGCCCCTCAGCTACCACTAGGGCAGGAATGGTTCCCACACCTGGATTTGCTTTGAAAAGCAAAAATCCAGGTGCAGGTGAATCTCTCCCGCCTGCTAGCCCTGCCTGGAGGCTAGGAGCGGGTTTGATTCCCACCTAGGGCCTCAAAATTGTTACTTCTATAACAATATATCTATGAATGTATTGAAAGATTCCCATTCTCAAACATGAATGCCTATGAATCAAATTTAAAGTAAATTTTATTTCAAATAGGTAAATGAATTTTTAAAAGCAGCAGTTTTTAATGAATTTTTCAGGTCAATATCAAATAAAGTTGGGGACACAAACCTTGTGAAATAATTAAAGACTGTATTGATTTTTTTCACAGAAGCATAGGGGCAGACTCAAGCAGGACACCAGAGGGAACACTTTTCAAAATTTCAAATACCAGGTACATAAACTGTCTCATATCAACTTACAAGAAGTTTTGCCTGTTTCTGAACTATATACCTTACAACAAATACACATTGCAGTGTATCTGGGAATTTCACTCCACTGCATTCTGAAATCAAACGTGAAAAAACAGGAAGACATCCCAACCCAGAAGGATATTTGCAGAATTGCACTAGAGAAACAAAAAAATCCACAGGGCTACAAAATTGTGGAGCACTTTCTGTATGATAGCTTTGTGTTAGAATCAATTTATGGATTACCTAACTGCAGAAAATAATCTGCTCACCAACTACCTTGCAACCCTGCTTTTTATCAAGTGTTTGGCTGCCACTGGGGTGATGAGTGCCACCTCACTTACAATTGGCTCTTGCATCATCCACCACACACAGATAGTGTGTGGTCCCAATTAGAGGTACTTCCAGAAAATGATGTTTTGGGGTATATTTCCCTGGAATAATCACATCCCCTCTTACAATTTTCTTTTCCTAATAAAATTTCTTCTCTTGCAATTTATTATTTTTATTTTTACCTGTATGTTAATTTTTAAATTAGTATAATAATATTGATATTGTTTAATGATAATAAAGAATTAGTTACTATAACTTGAACACATTTTATCTTCAACTTTAATCTTAAAAATTGTTTATTTAAATGATTAGCAACTCTGGGTTTATATACTAAATAATTAACTGACAATGAATTCAATCTAACAAATGCAGACTGTTTGTCAAATCTATGTTTCAAACAATAGATTGTTTAGAACTCAGATTAGTTTTACATTTGAGTATGATTTGATAAATAGATTTGCTGTTCTTAATATACAACATAAGTAATAATTAGTAAGAGATACACAAAAATCATTGGTTTTCATGCCGGGCGGCTATAGAGCACTGAATTGATAAGTATCAGGTAATGACTCACAAGGTCCAATTTTTGGCATTAAAAAATAACAGCCCTTGTGCAAAAAAGGGATCTCATTTACTTAAATAAAATCAATCTAATTCTATCTTATTTAATTATTTATTTGTTAGCTGAACAGTCAATAAAATATTTTGTGTATTGCAATAATAATTATCTCTGAATCTAATATATTTAGTTATATTTAACTACTATCTTAAGTTGTTACTTCTAGAATGATAACCAACATCAAGTCATTATAAAATAAAATGCTACTTATTAAATCCAATTAAAACCAAAATAAATAAATAAAAATAAAAATAAAAATAATTTGAGCTGGGAACATCCCTTTATTTGATTGGCTCAGAAGCAAGAGCTTTAGGGAGGAATAATTTGGAGTGCTTGTAAAAAGCTGCCTCTACACCAGGTGGCATTGTAAACTGGCTGATCTCAAGAATATTGAAGAGATCTTTGATGTCCTGTGAGAGGCCTATCTTCACTTTATTCTTTATCCAACCAAACACATCCCTGATTGGATTCAGAAATGGGAAAAAGGGCAGGAGGAAAAAGAGTCTCATTGGACAATCAGCAAGGTGGTGGCTGGAGATGTGGTTGTTTTTGTCAATGGGAAGAACTCAGACACAGCCAAATCCACCTTGTGGAGCCGGACATTATTAAGCACAACAATGTTAGTTATGCTCCAGTAATTAATCCAAAGGTATCCCTTGACAGTTTGGAGAAAATCAAGAAATATTCCACTATTATGGGAACCCTTGATCATCTGATACTGGACCAACCTGCAAGGACTAAGAAGCGCTACCATGGAATAGGTCTAGTAACAGACAGCTGCACAATGTGCTATACCATCCTTGGACCCCTTCTTGACCCACCCATGCCTAGACCTGAGTGAGGAGGAAAACAACAATTTATCAATATAAAAAAACTGGACATTCCTGGTCTGCTTAAGAGCCAGATAGGTCTCAGCATAAATGTGTCAATCCTTGATGGTCTTGTTGCTGTTCCTATTATACAGCAAAACTCCTAGTGCTTTCCAGGAGAAGCCCAAATTGACCATTGCTTTGTAGACAAGATTTTTGGAAACAGAAAGCCCAAACTCTGTAGCCAGCATTGATTGGACAGCAAGTGTGTCCAGGTGACAATCCTTGGTTATTTACTGCTTGATTGCTTCAAAATGCATGGGTTGGAGTAGTTTGGGCTGTCTTTTTGCCTTGGCAGATTTGGCTATTTTCCTGGTGTTGCTGTATTTTTTGTTGATGTTGCCAATATATCCGGCCGTAACACCAAATTGAGATGCAATACCCCAAACTGCCCTTCTCCCATTTAAGCAGTTGAGGAGAGTTTCACACTCACTATCTTTCAACCAATGTCTGGCCCTTGGATGGTACTGCAGCATCCTGGCTAGCAGGCTCAACACAGGGGATGAGGACCTTTGTGTAGAAGGTGGAATCACGCTTGCTTGCAGTGGTGCTGTCAATGGTTGAATAGATCACAGGCGCAGATGGCTCAACAGTGGTGGCTAATTGCCCATAGGATGTGTCAAAAACGCGGGGCATGCAATAGCAACTCTTGGATCCAGAGTGTGGGGCCAGGTGACAACTGGGTACACAGTGGAGGTGCAAGTAACCTCATTGTTCCCAGTGACCTTAAATAGGAGACTTTGGTGGCAGGCCTTGAGAGTGGCTTCTGCCTGGGATTTAAGCTGATAGTCCTGGCTTGTGACCCAGGAGATTTTCGACTGGCACTGGCATATTGAGAGGCATGTGCATCAGCATTACTCCCCTTGAGTTGTGTTTTAGGTCTATTTTTGGGCCCTCTGGGACGCCCCTATGGACAGGCTGCCCTGCAGGCTGTTGTGTGAGCTGGTTGAGAATGAAATTGTTGGTCCATAAAAATAAAAATAATTTTTTTAAATAATTTATGTATTTGTTTAGATTTTTGGTTTAGTTTTAGGATGTTGTTTTCTCTTGATTTAGCCTTGAATAGTAATAAAATTTCTATATCTGTGATTTTAAGTGTATAAGATTGTATGCTTTCCAGGCTTGGATAATTCTAAATTGCACGCAATTTTTATGTCTAAATGTCAGGAAGCCAGGCATAGGTAGAGGCATTGGGTGAATCAGGACGGGGTGCTTCTAAGCTGGTGGATAATGCCCACCATAGGATGGGGGCCAACTTGATAATGTAAGATAAGGAACACCCAAGTAAAGACCAGGGCCCAGAGTTGGGCACCATAGAGTCCACCAATCCTGTCAAAGTAATATAGAGTACTCCAAACAGCTAAGTGGACATGGTCTTGGTGCTGGTAGGTTCCATTGGGCAGTCCAGTTGCAGGGTTAAGGGAGGAGCCATGGAGACAAAGTAGGCAGGCAGATAAATGTACTTGTCTTTGAAAAATCTTGGCAGCCTCACATACCACTTTCCTTTACAACCTATAATTTTAGTCTCTATAGTCCTTGCCAAGGGGTTGGCAATGAGTATACTCTCTAAGTTGAACTTGGAGTAGGTGGGGTCAGCAAGCAATTAGTGAAATGCACAGGCTCAAAGGGAGCTCCATGGGGACAGTATACTGCCAAGAGCAGTTTGGCAGGTTGGTCTCTAGAGTTGGTGGTTGCCTGGCTGTCTACTGGGCCATAGTTGAGATGAAAGATCACTAAAACTAGATAATTTAGGGTTTGTTTGAACCAAAGGTTCATAAAACTTTATTATCAAAAATGACAATATGGTCATCCCCATACTGCCAGGGTTCTTATACCCAGTGATTTTGCTTCTTTAATTTTTGAGGACTTCAAGCCTGTGGGTAATTTTCTGGCAGGGCACAGATCTTGTCTTAGGGTTTTGAGGGCAACAGACCCTGGTTGGGCTTGCTCTGGTAAACATAAGTGGACAATGCTTTGTTCTGAGCTGCTGTTCACTATGTCACCTGAGCCAGCCAATTGCATTGTCCATTCTGGATAGGAGACTGGTGGCAGCTGGTGCTCATTGGCAGGGCTAGTAGTAGGCTTTTTATTAACCTTCTTTAGGCAAGCCACAACCTCTGTGTAGGTCTGGGTATTCAGTGGCACAAGGTTAGTGGCAATATAGTGACCATTAAGGGAATCTCCTTTGACAAGCTGACAGGTTGCAGAAGTAATTCAACAAGTCAATTCTATGATTCACCAGTTTGGTGGGTCCCCATCCATCCAGGGTGACTTGAGTTGTCTTCAGAGGGTCCGGGTTTGATTCCTGGGTCTTAAATACAAGTATCTGAAATGTCATTCATGACACCATTCCCTTTTTTCCCAGAGCTCTCTTCCTTCCAAGCCTTCTTCTCAAGGTATTGTTGGATGGCTAGTTGGGAGTTGGGTAGATTAAATGTTGGTTCCCAGGTGCTTTCTTCTGGTGGATACTCCATTCCATTTGGCATAGTACTTGGGTTTTTTGTAGTGAGTATGGTCTCCAAGAATATATTCACTTCATATTTCTTGAAGCGTCCTACTTGGATGGGGGGAGGGTATGTCTTGAGTTTCTGATGGAGATAGGGAGTTTCTTTCTTTAATAGTAGCATTCAGTGGAAGACATTGTGTATTTTCAACAAGGGAGGTACCTCTAGTTTGAAGTGCTACTTTTACTTACTAGCTTGGTGATCTTTTAGGGGCAACTCCTTCTGTGGGCTAACTTCCAGTAGGGAACAGTCAGAGGCATGTTTTTCAAGTCTAAGTAGACCTTGTCACCTACCTTCAATGGTTTTCTGAGAATCCTCTTTTTTTATCAGCAAAAGCCTTATAAGTCTAGACAGCACAGGTCAGATTCTTAAGGCATATTTATTGGGTGTTGTGTATCTGTTCAATCCAGGTTTTTCCTGGCATGTTTATCTCTTTACTGCAAATGCTGGGATCCCAAGATGGGTCAAACCCATAATTAGCTCTGAAGAGTGTTGTGAATGCCGCCATTCACCATGTTTCAATTTTGCCTTCAATGGGCTATTTTGAGGACAAATCTCTCTGCTTTTGCTTTTGCCTCTCAAAATGAGTCTGGCTACTCCAAACTAGGAAATACGATTGTTTGGTTTCCTGATTTTGAGCAACTTACTTGCCCCACTCATGCTTGTGGCAAGTGGTCCTAGCTGTCCATGGTATTGTTTTGTGGTAAAGCTACACAGTATATATTCCCAATTTCTTATACACCAATAAAATTTAAGCTCTATTCACATTTTTGTCCTTGTGTCTCCATGTACTTTGACGCCTCTCTCTAGCCACAACTAGTAGAGATTATTCATCCAGGGCCACAAGGTAGTTACTATTAGCCTTCCCTGTCAACTAACTTAGACTTAGTCCAAATCCAATCCTAAGATTAGGATTCCCTAATGTGTGTCTGTGCCGCGCCTCAGAACACAACAAAAATGGTGCTCACTACAAGGGCTGAAAGCCCCTTGGTTATCCCTTTTGCATCCACGTTTTCAGGTCCTTTTTCTCTGCCTATACAAGAGCCAACTTCACCTGAAATTACCAGCCCTCCTATTGAGGAAGACATCACAGACCTACCTATTGTTCCTACTGTACTGAACCTTGGGAATGGTCCCCACCTAGTTGCTTACCCTATGGCTACCCCTGACTTAGAACAAGTCATGGCAGTAGCCCTTGGGATAGCCTGTGAAGGATTCATCCCTTGCCTCCAGTTGAAGTTTAGTTGGGCTGAATACTACAAATTGATTGTGACTCCTCAATTTCCACAGCATCTCCTCTCAGCAGCTGGCTCTGCTGAGCACCTACTGTCATCCTTTGTGAAGCCTGCCTTAGCCCACCATCAAATGGTGTTAGGGCTCCATGTTCAAGAAATCTTGTCTCTACAAGAAGCTGTCACTCATCACTGGGATCAGTTTGCTGCCTACCAGCTATGGATCCACTCCCTGTTTTCCTTGGTATCAGACAATCAGCGCAACTCTGTCACCTCCCAGACCTGTTTGGTTAATTCCATTGAACAAATGCACCAATCCATCCCTGACTATGTCAGAGAGCGTCTACATGAGTTCCACCAGTTGGAACAGCCCTGGCGCGCCCAAGTCATTTCCACCCTGAATACCTATCTCACCAAATTTGAAAGACTTGTACAACAGCTCAATGCATTCAGCACTTATTCCTTTGAGCAACAGCAGCAGGTAGCATACCTTGCTGCTAAAGGCCTCTGCAAGCTCAGTGAAGAATTCAATCAAGAAAGGATTACCACTACCGCTGCCATTGCCAAGCTCCAGACTCAAGTGAATGAGTTGTCTATGCCCAATCCAGATGTTCCTCCTTCTCCCCCATCTGAAAATCTGATGGACAGATAGCAGATACTATGGGATGCCATTCAAGAGCTATGTGCGCCTACCCGCAGTCAGGGACGTCCTAATGAAGCTCCTCAGCCTGACCCACAGATGCTTGCTTTGACCACTCAAGTTACTGAGCTACAGCAGGAACTTGCTGCCCTACACAAAATAGTGGCAACTGCTGCAGGTCCAGTTGGGGTTGCCAATGAAGATGGCTGCTGCCCTGGTTTTCCAGGAGCCCCTCAAATCCAATGTGCTAGAGAGTTGATTTCCCTAGCTAATGAGGTGGATCATTTGAAGTGGGACCATACTGAGCTAGACAGAGACGTACAAGAGATGAGTGAATTGATTGAATCAGTAAACTACATGTTTGCCCATTGCCTCTCAGTGGGGCCATCCCTTACTTCTTGACTGACTGAGCTCTCCACAGTAGTAACATCCAAAGGCCAACGTCTAGATGTTACTGAGCAACAGACCACTCTAGTTAATGATACAGGTACCCGCACTGCTGAGACCCTGGCTACCCTTGAGGAAAGTGTTTGAAAGCTGTGGGCTAGACATCCCCCCTCCAAATCTGAAGCAGAATTCTCCCCACGTATAAACTTATACTCAATAGCAACAATGGTGGTCTAACTCCTGAAGCACATTTCAAGCCTACCTTTAAGAAAGTCTTTGATCCCAAAACCTTGACTATTGCAGCTTTCCTAACTACCTATGAAACTGCCATGAGACAAGCATTAGATGAGGTTAAGAAGGATCATATTTTGACCTGTCTACACCCAACCTGCCAGGAGGTGGTGGTGCCTAAGCTGTCCACTATCAAGACTTGGGAGGATATGAAGCAGCTTCTGATTGACAAATTTGGAGGTTGACCTTAGCTTGGAAGTAAAGAAGGACGCCTTCATGCACATTGACTTTCAAACCTAAGGAGAATCTAGCTGAATTTTCAGACAGATTCTACATGGGGGGACAACAACTGATAACAAGCAGACAGTTGACAGCTCACAAAGCTTACATGGCTTGAGCTCAAGCCCTCAAGGTTAACCCGCTTCTGTGCCTCCATTTCAAAGCCCATAAAGCTATGCTTTCCTCCATGAAGAGCATAAAGACGCTGTTGCAGGATATGCACCTTACCTGCTCTTGAGAAGCTTTTGTTTGGGAGAATTGTGCCACCTCTAACTCTGATTTTTCTTCCCATGGCCCTCACATCCTTACCATGAACTTCCAAAATCCTCCTTGCCGTCAAGTTTGCCACAACTGTGGCCAGATAGGTCATCATTCTTGAACCTGCACCAATCCTTAGGTTGAAGGAGCTGATACCAAGGAGCAGGCAGGAAAAGAACAGTCAACCTAGAGGCAGAGACACTCTTGGTTGACAATTCTTCCCAGTCTCCATCAATCCCTCCCTCCCTCTATAACCAATCCAAGCCTACTGATACCAAGGCTCCTCCTATTCTCCTGTTATTTCACAATATCTCTAACAACTCTGACTTGGACAACTCTGATGTCAACGTCCCTGACGTGTACAGATACTCAGTTCTTGCTGTCCCCAAAAGCATTGCAGTCCCCAACAAGTTACAATCAGGAAAGACTAAAACAACTACTAAGCCTTTGCCTAAGGCCAAAGAAGTTGTCTCTTGCCCCTACCTCACTCAAGCAAAAAGGTCTTCCATGCTAGTAGAGTCATCAGAAGAAGCCACTGAAGTTGCTGACGCTGTATTCAAGAATGTGTCAGTTTTGCTTCCTCTCCAAACCGTCTATAAGGAGTTTCTAGGATTAAGATGCATGATTGAGAAGTGGGACAAAGAAATAGCAGAGGCTCAAGACATCATGGCTGTCCTCTCACCCTTTGGTTGTACTAGCACTTGCGTGAAAATATCCATCCAAAAAGTGAAAATCAAGGCCATTTTGAACACTGGATCTCCTGTTAATGTTGTCTCCTCAAAGCTTGTCAAGAAGCTTGAGCTCTCCCCCAGCCTTAATTATCATCAGTTGTATGGTACAGCTGGGCTATCCATGGCTTGCGCCATAGGAACCTATTCTGCTCTCCCCATGCAGTTTGACAAATCTACTCTTGGCTGCACCTGCAGTTTTCTTGGAGAATGAGAGCTACAACCTCCTAGTTGGTACTCAATTCCTTAGGGAATACAATGGGATCATCAACTTGAAAGATGGTTACCTCTCTATTCTGGGGTACAAAGTCCCTCTGATATTTGAAGAGACAGTTAAAGTCCCTGGGAAACGCCTCAAGATGTGTGCTTTAGAATATCCTACATATGTTTTCACTCTAAAATACTGTTACCCACTCCTCCAGCATGAAGTGTCCGCCTATAGCTTGCCCTGTATCTGAGGGAATCCCTCTCCTAGCTACTTCTTCTATAACCATTCCCCCTGGCTCTCAGGCCATCCTAGACTCCCAGATATTGTATGAATTACCTGAACAAACTTTCTTGGAGTTGTACTCTCCTCCTTCACTAGGTTGCAATGAACCTTACCTCTGTCCTTGAATCTTAGATATCTCTCATAAGGACCCAGTTCAATTGCTAGTAGCCAACCCAACTGCTCTCCCCATAAATGTATCCAGAGGGCAGATTGTTGGTTATGGCAAATTACTGAATGCTCCTGATGTCTTCTCTCTTCATCCCTTTGGTATGTTTCAGGATTTTAATCTACTGGAAGACAAGCCCCAAGTCCTATCTTTTTTTACTGCACAAGACTTCCTGCAACTATCCCCAGTTCAGCAGAAGGAGGTCCTCAATTTTCTAGATCAATTTTAAGAAATCTTTGCCAAAGACAGTACCAACTATGGCCTAGCCAAAGGCGTTATCCATAAGATTGATACTGAAGACGCTCCCCCCTTCCGTGCTAAACCATATTGTTGCAGTTGTGTGGAGGACACTCAGGTGTCTAAACAGCTCAAAAAAACTGTTAAACGCTGGTCTACTGGCCCCTTCCCAAAGTCCTTGGGCTTCACTCTTGCTCATCCTAAAGAAGAAGGATGGGGGCCATTGTATTGTGATGGACTATTGAAAATTGAACTCTTTAACCAAGAAGGACTCTTACCCCTTGCTGTGTATTAATGATGCTCTCTGCCATCTTGGAGGCTCTAAGTTCTTCTCTGCTATGGATCTGGCATTGGGATACTGATCAGTTGACCTTTTGCCTAAAGACCTCCAAAAGGCCGCGCTCATTACATCTGAAGGGCTGTTTGAGCCTACCTGCATGCTGTAGGGACTCTGCAATGCCCTGGCTACCTTCCAATGGGCCATGGACTCCATCCTCTGCAACTTGAAACTGTCATGTGTCCTAGTATACTTAGATGATATAACAGTTTTCAGCGCTACCTTTACCAATCACCTGGATCATCTCAAATAAGTGTTAATAAAGATTCAAGAAGCTGGCCTCAAGCTAAAACCATCTAAATGCACTTTCTTCAAAGAGTGTCTTGAATTCTTGGGCCATGAAGTAACCCAGACAGGGATTTGAACAATGACCAAGAAGGTTGAAGCCATTGACAAATGCTTTCACCCACCAACCTGCAAGAGGTACAAGTCTTTCTGGATATGATGGGCTACTACAGAAAGTTCATCCCCAACTTTGCCAATACTAGCAAACCCTTGGTCCAACTGCTGCGTAATTTCCCTTTCAAATGGACTGTAAGCCAGCAACAGGCCTTTGAGACCCTTAAACAAAAACTCAAAGAGACTCCCATCCTAGTATATCCTAATTACAATAAGGAATTCATACTGTATACTGATGCTAGTGACCTGGCTATTGGGGCTATCTTGTCTCAACTGGACAATGAAGGTGTGGATCATCCTGTAGCTTATACTTCTTGTGTCCTCAAGAGTATGAGAAGAATTACAGTGTCACAGAGAAAGAATGCCTTGCTGTGTTGCATGCAGTCGAGCATTTCTGCCATTATGTGTATGGCACCCATTTCATAGTGGTCACTGACCATTCCTCGCTTAAGTGGTTATAACAGATTAAGGAACCAGAAGGAACAGCAGCTAGATGGGCTCTCCTCCTGCAAGGCTACAACTTTACTGTGATACACTGTCCCAGGATTCAACATCAAAACACTGATGGCTTATCCAGAATGCCCATCCTTGCTCTGCATCCTGCTGAGGCTGTTCAAATGTATGAAATAATTGAATATCCTTCCTCTTGGGAAAGCAAGACAGAAGAAGTCTGATTAGCCTTGTCCAAACTATCTGAAGATATACTCATTTGCAACAATCAGCTCTTCAAGAAAGTACAAGATCAATACCTGCCTTATGTACGGCCTAGTCTTTGCCTTTTGTTGGTGCTACAAGCTCATAAGGAGACCAAGCATGGAGGCATTGCCAATACTTTTGACAGGCTCCAGAAGACTTACTTCCGGAAAAACCTTTGCCTGCTGATTCCAGACGTCATAGCTAATTGCCACAATTGCCAGCTCCAGAGACTGCAAGCTGCCTCCCACAAGTTCAAATTAGTTTCCCCTCAACATGTCTTTCATACTATCAGCATTGACGCTGTGGGACCTCTCCCCCTGCTCCTGCTCTGGTTGCCACTTAATCCTGGTTGCTGTTGATCACTTCAGCAAGTGGGTAGAAGCTTGCCCTACTAAGGATGCCACTGCTAAGACAACTGCTGACTTCCTGTTACAAGATGCTTTCTACTGCCATGGCTGCCCTCAAGTGTTGCTTTCTGACAATGGGACTAATTTCAACACTAAGTTGGTAACCTCTGTTATTGAGGCCTTGAGGTCTCACCAGTCCTTCTCTGCCCCCTACAACCCTTCTACCAATGAGGCAGTTGAGCATGCAAATTTAACACTGGTTTCTATCATGAGGAAGCTCACCTACTCTGACACTGCAAATTGGGTTCTATACTTACCTGCTGCTCTCTTTGTGTATTGCCTTAGAGAACATTGTGTCACCAGATATTCCCCTTTTGCTATGCTATATGGGCATGAGGCTACCACTCTGTTGCTCTTGGGGCCCCCCTACTCTCCTCTGATAAGGCCATGAACCCTGATGATCATATCAAAGATCTAGTCAACCAAATCATTGATATTCAGGCCTCTGCCTACACCTCCGCATATAAGACCAGGATGCTTGAGCTCTCTCCCAATAATGCTGGACGCTCCCCCTTACCTGAGTTTGACATTGGGGACCATGTTCTTTACTATCAGCATAGAGTGGGAGGACGGGCTCATAAACTGGGCATTTTATGAGTTGGGCCTTTGGAAGTGACCTTTAAGCAAGGATCAGAGTACACTGTGAAGCTCCTCTCTAGTGGTTGTCTGTTTGCCCAAGTTCATTACAAGTTCCTCTTCAAGTATCACCCCCCTAAGGCCAATCTAGATGGGGGCAATGTCATGAATGCCAACATTCACCATGTTTTGATTTTGCCTTCAATGGGTTATTTTGAGGACAAATATCTCTCTTTTGCTTTTGCCTCTTAAAAGGAGTCTATATCCAAACTGGGAAATACAATTGTTTGGTTTCCTGACTCTGCGCAACTCACTTGCCCCACTCATGCTTGAGTCAAGTGATCCTGCCGTCCATGTACTGTTTTGTGGTAAAGCTACACAGTATATATTCCTTTTCATATTCACCAATAAAAATTAAGTTCTATTCACATTTTTGTTTTTATTTCTTTCAGTAATTTGGAGCCTCTCTCTATCCAAAACTAGTAGAGATTATTCATACAGGGCCACAAGGTAATTACATAGCCTTCCCTGCCATCTAACCAAGACTTAGTACAAATCCAATCCTAAGGTTAGTATTCCCTGTTGTGTTTCTGTGCCGCGCCTCAGAACACAACAGCACACAATGGAAAAACAACCAGTCAATCAGAATAATTAGCACAAATGCATCAAAGAATTATTGAATGACCCTTTATAACACAACTATTGCTTTCTCACTTGGCTCCTAATTGGCTTAAAGTTTATCATTAAGGTTTTGAATTTAGATCAGTAACAACTTTTTCTAAACACAATAAAATTAAAATTTTCTAATTTAAATTTAGCTGATCAGTAAATTGTTGTTAGTATTTTTTTATAAAGGGCTATTTAAAGAGCTAAAAATAATATTCAATTATTAAAGCAATGCCAACACAAAGCAAGCAACATATATTGAGATAAGCGTAAAACATATACACAATGGTTAAAAATATGGGATATTTTAGTAAATGGGAAAACAAACAGGGATCAAAAATTAAACAAAAATACCAGAATAACACAGAGTTTGTTGGGGTAAAAGCTATAAAAAATATTCAAAGAGTAATAAAAAATCAATGAGAGAATTGGATAATATTCTTAAAGACCTTTACCTTGTGATTACAAAGATCAAAGATATTGATCACAAAGTCAAAAAAAGGTGAAGTCTGCTGTCCTAACAGTCTAGAAAATCAACAAGGTGTCTGCAAAGGCGCTCATGGCCAAGATTCCTGACATATCAGAGAAAACCATTAAGTGTGCTCTAAACATTCAAAAGACTGTGGTTAGGGCCTGCAATTTAAGGTGTAAAGGTACAACACGCCATTTTGAAAACAGCACTTTGATTTAAACAATATCAAATTTATTTCAAGATGGCATTTTTTGTGTTAGTGATTTTGAATCACAAAAAATTAAAATAATTAATAAAATAGTTAAAATTTACATATAACTTTATAATGTGACATCATGAATTTACGCCATTTTAATTCCGTCACTTTACTTCAGATTAATTAAATCTTATTTTGCTAACTTGATTTACATATGAAATCACTTAGTGCGGGGCGTGTTTATGACATCTTGACTTTACATCATTTTGAATCACGCTATTTATCTTTAACTAAAATAAGCTTATACCCAAACTAAAATAACACCTGCTTCATTATGCCAGAAGATGTTCCTATAGTATTAATCTAAGACACTTATACTAAAAACAGCCTAAAATAACGCCACTATGATAGTCCTTCTAGTGATTGTCATTGCTGGGTAAAAAACCCCAGTTTTTTATATGAACTTTATAACTTTTTTATATATGGATACATTGATAAGGGTTCTTTTAATAAAATATTTTAATAGTGATTCTAATATAGAAAGGGGGTGATTATGCCATTTCAATTTACACCACTTCAAAAACGCCATTTCAACTGCAAGTTTTCAGTCAAAACTTTAAAGTTTTGCATACTTGTGTTACTACAAAATTTTATTTTTACAAAACAAAAAACATTGAAATTTTGATATTATATATTTTAAGACTTTATCTACAATTCTATGTAAAAAAGTACTACTTTTATATTAAAAACATTCTCATTTTTCTCTTTAAAAACAACCCCAATTTGCTCATATTTTGATACTAATTCACTTTTAGATGCCTCCTAAGCCTACCACTAAAGCTGTGCCCAAGGCCTCAAAGTCCAAGATCACTCCCATAGGCCAAGAAGGCCAAAAATACCCCTAAAAAGCAGCCTGCTAAGGGTAAAGCTCCTCCTAAGACACCCACACCCTCACCAGAGCCTAAAGAAAAAAGCCCAACCCCTCCCCCACTCATCTTTTGTTTACTCATCTTCTGATCCACAATAGTAGTTATTCAACTTGAATTGTCACTCTAATCTCACCTCAGAGCCTAAAGAGAAAGAGGAGCAGGATCCTGGTTGCCATGGCCCATACCAGAGTCCGGCTGGACTCCCACAGGGGAGGCAGGCCGGGCCTGGAAGGCCATGTACATAATAGGCGCTATGTGTACCAGGTAGTTTAGAGCAGTGGCTAAGGGGGTGCCAACTTCCAATATGGGGCACAACTTGGTCAGCCAGCCCCAATAATGTGATATAGACAAACCCTAGCTTGCCAAAGTCCTGGGTGGGAGGCGCATCAGGGAGAGGAGGGGCAGTTGGAATATCCTTCATTGCTGGTGGCAGATCCAGGTGATGGGGATGGAAATACTCCAGGTCAAGGGCGTAGAGAAGTTTGGCAAGGACAACAGGAGTATGGCTGGGAGGATATGGGTATGCAAGTTTGTATTGAGTAGTGGATTCACAAATGGATGCAAAGAGAATAATTAAATTTGAGCAAAAATAGAATTCCTGAAATAAAATAATAATTTCTAGGCACAAACTTGCTTTATTAAGATGTCAACAGCAAGGAGGGCTTCTCCCCCTCACTACTTATACTTACTGAGGATTCTGTGGCCTTTTGTGCCACCAGAAAACTGATGGCATCATTTGGAGTTGGATTTAAAATTTTAACCAGAATTTGCGTGCTTGGGCAAGAGGGTGAGATCTCATTGGATGCTATAACATGAACCTTTTGAAATTTGCAGCATGGCAAGTTGCTACATTTATTTTTAGCTCCCACAATGAATCAATTTTCTGATTGCGCAATCAAACAATTGCGCTCCTGATGTGCCATTTTCTGATGGGTAGGTGGCCCAAATTTGATAACAGGCTCAATGCCAGGAATTTGAGGCTTGTGTGCCTCTCAAATCCTGGGCCATTTGCTAGTCAAAAGGGGGGTATTTTGCCCTGGAAAGTGCTTTGTGTGGGTTTCCATGCTGCATGTTTAATCAACTCTAAGGAGGCCAGCTGACTGTCCAAGGCAATCTGGGCCCTGACACTGGTGCTCCTGCAGATGAGCAAATTGAGCTCTGGGATCTTAACACCATCTACAATATATGCAATCAAAATGGCACCTTTGCTGTGCCCACAACATACCCAGTCATCTACCCATAATGACTAAGAAAGGGGGTGCAGGCTTTGTCTACAAGGGCTACAGCTTCAGCTGTAATGACAATAAGAAAGCAATCCACTAACATCACTACAAATGTGATAACGTTGGGTGCCCTGCTGTCTCACCACTTATAGTTCACTAGGTTCAAGGCCCTGACTACTGGGCATGACTGCGCCAAGCCTTTTGACCCCCCTTTATCAACTAATCCTCTGGTTTCTTTGCCAGGTGATCCCACCCACCAAGGATCAAACCGCCACTGAGGTTGGCAATGATGCCCTCCTCAATTTAAATGAAATCCAACTTGCCACTGTTGGTGGCACCTCAAAATTACAGAGATATCTTACTGATTGGAGGTATACTCTGAGCACTGAAGGCGTCAGTGCTTCATCAATTGATCAATTGATCCTTACTGAGGAACAAAAACTATATTTTCATGAGGAGAGATTCTTTCTCCACAACAACAGTCAACATGCCCCTGAGTGCATCATTTGCTTTTCCATAATCCAGGATCTGCGCAATCTGTTAAAATATAAGACCTGGCTTACAGATGGAACTTTCTCCACCTTCCCAAAGCTATTTAGCTAGCTTTGGAACATCCATAGGCAGGTTGGAGATCTAGTTCTTCCCCTGGTCTTCTTTTTCCTCCCAAATAAGAATCAGGAAACTTATGTCTGTGCACTTACAATTCTAAAGGCCAAGTTGAAAGAAATCATCTCAACCATCAAAGAGGAGCCAAAGAAAACCAGAGGACGCAAGAAGAAGGCCCAGTCCCAGTCAGAGGAAGCCACTCCAACCAGGAAGCAGCCAGAAAGCCTTCTCTACCATGAATATCTGGCAGTGGATTTTGAACAGGCTCAGGAAAATGCTTTCATTAGAGTCTTCAAGAGCTCCCCTCAGGGATGCTACTTCCACTTCTGGCAAGCACTCTGCTGCCGCCTCCAAACGTGCTCTGATCTTCATGAACTGGTCAACTCTGAAGGCACTAAAGAAGCCAAGGACGTTTTTAATTGCTTTGCTGCTCTTGCCCTTGTGAGAAAGGAGGAGACAAATGCATTTTACAACACCCTCCTCTGCCATCCCTATATCCTTGCCAACCAGGCAGCCTTTGCTCTGTTCATAGAGTAATCTGAAACTCAATGGGTTGGAGTATTTTAAGGAGCACACCACATTAGGAAAGGTGGTGACTTAATCCAGTGAAACTGCTTTAAGCAGGTAAAAGATGGCCTGATCAAGACTACCTCTTCCCTTGAAGTATGACATAGTCAATTTGCAACAAGAGTCTGGATTCATAAGCCCAAATTCAACAAGATAATGGTGCATCTCAAAACCTAGCAGGCTATCTATGCCTGGCTCTTAAAGACTGGAATGAAGTCCAAGGGCAACCCCCAAGCCAACCAAAGCAGTGAAAAAGTATACAGAAATTAGCAAGCTGGTCTTTTTCTATTATTCCAAGGATAGCAAGCTTGAGCATCTTCAGGCCATCTCTGTTGCTCTTTTCACTAATGTCTGAGACCTTCCTCAATAAACACTTCTTTATCTTCTCTCTTATTTCCTTTTATTTTATCATTCTTTGACTATTTCTTAGTATTTGGTACAATTCTATGCTTATTTTAAAGTATAGTTTATAGTTATAATAGATGAAAATAGTTGTTTTTGGGTTTGTTTAATTTTTGGGCTTTACAAAAATATGTTGCTACTAAGTGATTTCATTTTTTTATTTCAGACTTGGAATTCTAAGGCCTTTTTAAGCCTAGAAATGCTTTTTGAATTTTATTTTTTGAGAATTTATTGAGTTTTTCTTTGAAGTTCAAAAAATCTAAAAATTTAAAACTTGCTTTTCTTAGTTGCAATGCCGTAAATCAAAATGTTGTTTTTACTATAAAATTGAGATAGAAAAATTTGAGATAGCGTAAATCAAGATAGTGTTTTTTGATGTGCCCTTTTCAAAATGGTGTGTCTTACTGTTGTACAATCTTTATGTGCCGTGTGTCTGGGTTGACAACCCAGAGATGTATGAACATCTCAAACCTGCAAAGTACGCCAGAACAGAGAATACGGAATTGCTGGTACAACTGCTTGCAGCAAGGATGGCTAAGCCTGCCAAAGCTGCCGGCAAGGAGGACACCAAAGAAGGTTATATAATTTTTTTATTAATTAATTTAAATTACCCTTTTTAGAAATAATTTAAGGTATAATATGCCAGGTCCTAGTTTTTTTTGTCCCTGCCATGTCTTACGCCAACTACGCCAATCATGTGGCAAGGCAGCTGGCATTGTCTCCTCCTATTGTGTGCAAGCTCAAGGACCAAATAAACAGTTCCTTCCCAATGTTGTAGGATGCGCACCTGGGGCTAACACATGGTAGGGGTATCCAAGTGGGCAGTTACTGCCTACAAAGATTCCCAATTGCTCTGCCTTAACCTGGTGGTCCTCAGTGGAGTTTACTGTGTAAACTCTATTGAACTTGTTTGGGAAAAACTGGAGATGCTCCCATTTAAGAATATACTGGAGATGGGCTGGGCCCATGCGGCTGCTTGCTTCTACTTCTCAATGGAACACACTATCTCATACATCCTGAAGAACTTCAGGCGCACAGTGTCAAAATTGGCTGTTGCAAATGAAACAACCATAAAGAAGACCAAGATTCTCCTTGCTGACTTTGGGATGGCCTAGAGTGCTGAAAAGACAGGGCTCTCTCAGGCTATGGAGCTCACATTTGCCAAGACCAAACACAAAAATAAAATTAGTGCTATGTATAAGTAACTCTGCAAGTTTACAGAAGCCTTTGCTGGGTAAAGGCTTCATCTTGTGGTTTACCTTGGGTATCTCTTCTACTTTGGGATGGGTGCCACTGTAGAGGACCTGGCTGGGGTCCTTCTCAGGATTGACAAGACCAGGCTCTCCCTGGATGGGAAGAAGGTACCCCCTGGATATAACTCAGTTGACCATGTGATACAAGATACACTGGTCCTGGCTGGCATCTATGGGGTTGCAGCCCTGCCAGATAAGTTGCTCCTGAACTCCCACCTGACTATCCTCCCTTTTACAAGCTGCCAAGAATATTTTGACTGTGGAGTATCCACCATGCATGATGTAGAGGTGCAGGTTGTGCGCCACTTCTATTGCTGGGTGGGTACATACTGCTGAACCCATTATTGGCACCCTCAATAAAATCTCTTCTACAATAAATCTACATTGTAATTTATATTATTTATAAATATAATTAACTTTTAAACAATTTTTTATTTCCGTGATCTATACTAAAAATAAATGTCTTAAATAAGAAATTTATAAAGTTATAATAAAATTTATTAATAAAAATCACAAATACCTTGAGAGCTTACATTTAACTGTTTAAATTAGTTTTTTATATTTATGTGCCAGTAGTGACATTTAAATATAATTATCATATTTTAATATTAAATTTTTTGGATTGTCACCCTGGAGCACAATAAAATAAATTAATTTGCAATAAAAAATATTAGGCATCTGCATCAGTGGTGCTGTTCTATGTGATTACTTGCTTGAAAGCTTCAAAATAAAATATAAATCCATAAATCCAAAAGAGTAAATTAATGAATATAAAAATAGTTGGAATGGCTAAGCCTTTAATTAATTGGCTGTTTGAAAAGGCACACAGGGAGAAATGAATCAACATGGTCATAGAATTTGGCCACTGTCTTGGCTGGAAGAATGTGGATCCTGGCCTACATCAAATAAAAGAGCTCCTTGGTCCCATTTGGCGCCCCCTGCTTGACAGCTTGCATGAGCCACCCAAAGACCTCCTTGATAGGAGTTAGAAACGGGGAACAGACAGGTAGGAATAGGATTTCTAATTTTTCTGTGGCCAATTGCTGAGGGCCAACTGCAATGCTAGTGTCAATAGTTGGAATTTTCTGTTGAATATCTGACACCTTGTGAAGACGAATGTTATACAATACAATGACGTTGGTGAAGCCTGGGCTTGTGTGCCTCAGGTGCTCCTGGACCAATTAGAGAAAAGATAATAAGGTCCTGCTATTGTGAGAACCCAATATCATTTAATACAGCTCAATCCCCTTTGGACCAAGGAAAGCCACCATTGAATAGGCAGTAGCGCAGAATGCAGCACGCCAAGCTACTCTGCCATTGGAGCCTTTGGGGACATAGCCATATGCATTGCACATTGACTAAGTGAATGCTGATTTGTTGATATAATAAAGTATGATGGTCCCCTTGGCTTTGAGGGAAGTGTATGCCTCACCGCATTTTCCCAGGCCTTGATGATATCAGGGCTATTTCTATTGTAGGGGGATACCCAACTTTTTTCCACAAAATTTGCAGACCCTTTGCCAGATGATAATAAAAGAAAATTGAGGCCTCAATACCAAAAGTGGACTTGAATATTACCTGTATATTTTTCAGTTCAAGATGGCAGTCTTGGGTTATCCACTGGAAAATTTGTTGCAACTGAACCAATGTGAGTTCAGTATTTGATTGGGGAAGACAACAGTCCAATATAAAGGACAAGAATGAATTGAATAAGATGTAATTTATTTAGAATATTGTGATTAATATACTTTATGGAGAAAGCCACCAGGCCATAGGAGGTGGTACAGTGGCAGGTTCTATGTAAGGTTTGAAGCCAAGGAATAACTTGTACAGGGATCAGCAAAGTCAAATTTGCAATGCTTCTAATTGGGAGATAGTGCCTGCAATTCAAAGCTACCATCATATTGATCCATGCTGTTAGATATGTCCTGGGACAACTTATTGAGCGCCCCCTGTGTATTGTAAGATATGTTGGCAGGCAAGTCTGGAAACTTGGTTGTAACACCCCTTCTTGCCCCCTGCTTGTCATCAGACACCAGAATCAGAGCCTGCAAAAGATCTGGGAAGGTCTGCACAAACAACTTTTGTATGGGAATGGCACAGTAGGGGAGCAAGCAATTGTGGTGAAGTTTCTTGGTGTTCCCTTGGGCATCTTCAAGTTGGTAGGTGTGGTTGTCATAGACTGCAGCTATCTTGACAGGTCCCAAGTGGTTGGGCTCTAATTTGGTGGATTTGGGGTTGAAGGCATAGACAGGGTTGCCTACAGTGTATCTTGCCTCAAGGTGATTTGTCCTTCCCTCAATTTTTTTGTGTTTAATGTCTCAAGATTTGGCACTCCACTGACTCAGGGAGGGGGTAGTTGTCAGGGGAGGATTTCCAGGAACCGTGGATTGTAACTTTCCTTGCACTACCCCTGTTAAGCCATCAGAGGTCCCAAAGGCCAAGGTTCTGGGAATGAATCCAGTACCCCTGTTAACTATTGTTTGTAAAATGAGTAGGGCGGTGGGTAGGTGTTCAGTCCACACAGTATTAAGGGCTCATGTGAGAACTTGGCAACCAATTGGACCAACAAACCATTTAGACGCTACACGTGCCCATTGGCCTGGGGATGGTAGGGCATTGTGACTACTTGTTGGAGGGCGGTCTTGGAGCAATACACCTTCATGATATGCCCTACAAGCTTGAGTCCACCATCTGTGATAAGAAGTTTGGGCTGCCCAAATCAGACCACAATTTCCTTGCCATTGAAGCAGATAATGGTGGTGGTGGTGGTGATGTGATTGGTGGTTGCCCAAGCTACTGGCCAACAGGTGAAGTAGTCAATGGCCGTAATGATGTACTTCTTGCCTAGTCTTTCTTTGAGGAGAGGCCTCACAATATTGAGGGCCTACTGTTTGAAGGGTTCCATGGCTTTGATAGGCAGGACAGACTTAGGAAGTGCAGGTTTAGATATGTTTTTCTTGCACAACACACATGTTTTGAGGAGGTTCAAGATGTCTTGGTGCATATAGGGCCACCAAACCTTATGCTTCATGATTTCAAAGAGGTTAATTATTCTGATGTGGCCCAAGGTATGGTGGTAGTTTAGTATGGTATCCCCTTGCTGTGTGGTGGAAATATAAGGCATCTTCTCACCTGTCTCTGCCTGGTGGCAGATGAACCTGCATCAGTGGTGAACTTACTCTTGTAGTCCTTCAGTTTGGAAATAGTCACAGAATTAAGATCTTTGTAACAGGTGGCTTAAGGATGTAGATAAAGCATGTGCCTGTCTGGGTCTAAGCCATTGTCTTCCATCATAGACACTATGTATAATCTTGAGAGGGTGTCAACAGTGACAAGTTCCTTTTCAGGCTTTTATTTGATGCGTAGTTGGTAGGGGGACAGGCGTTTGACCCAGCATGCCTGACGTTGCATCAAATGGGACTGTGTATTGGAGTACTGGAGCAACTTGTGATCTGTCAGGATGTGGGGTAGAAAGGTGGCACCTTCCAGGTAACAGCACCATTTCTCAACGCAGTGCACAATTGCTGCTAACCCCTTGTCATGTATGGGGTAGTGTTGCTCTGAGATGGTGAGCTTCCTGGATTTGTAAGCCACAGGGAGAAAGAACGCCCTTGTCAGTTTTCACCCTTAGCACGCCCCCTATGGCTCTGTCAAAGGCATCAGTCTTGAGTTTGTATTGGCAGTTCTGATTGGGGAATTGTAATACAGGTGCAGTTTTAAGCTTCTGATTCAATGTCTTGAAGGCTTGATTTCTGGCAGGTGACCAGTGGAAGCACTGTTTTGTGTTTAAGAGCTCAGTGAGGGGTGCAATTAGCTCTCTGCAGTTGGGGATAGACTTTTTCACATAGGCAACTATGCCCAAGAAGTACACACCTGAATCACATCAGTGGGGAATGGCATGCTTGTGATTGCCTTAATCTTGGCAGGGTTGGGCTTTATTTCTGGGCAGAGATGGTGTGCCCAAGGAACAAAAGCTCTGACTGGAGATATATGAATTTGGAAGGCTTGGCCTTTAGCTGGTTCTTACAAAGGGTGTCTAGGAAAGCACAGAGGTGTTAGAGATGCGTGTTTGATCTTGACTGAAGACAATAATGTTGTAAAGGTACACAATGACACATTTCCCAATCAAATCCTCAAATGCTTTGTTCATCAACATGGAAAAGGTGGAAGAAGCGTTAGCCATTCCAAAGTTTATGACCTGGCACTCAAACAACCTTTAGAGTGTGCAGAAAACAGTCTTTGCCTCATTCCCTGGTGCAATGCGGACCTGGTTGTAACCCACAGTGATATCAATCTTTCTAAAGACCTTTGCACCCAAAAGCGTGTCAAAAAGGTTGTCAATCAGTAGCATGGGGTATTCATTCTTAATTATAACCTCATTTAAGGCGCAGTAGTCTGTGACCAAGTGAAGGGACCCATCCTTCTTGGCTACAAAGAAGACATCATCCCTGTATGACAAGAGGGAGGGGCAGATGAAGCCCTTATCAAGAGCGTCCACAAGGTGTTGATGGAGAGTCTTATATTCCTTGGGTGTCATACAATAAAGAGGGCATGCCTTGGGCAGTGACCCTTGCAATTTAACAGCATGATGTATTTCCCTTTAAAGAAGCAACTGGTCTACTGTTTCACTGAAGACGTCCTTGTGCTCCTTAAGGAGTGCTACAAGTGCTGGTGCATTTGTAGTGGTTAAGGGAGGGGCTGCAGTGGGTTTGGAGCAGATGACCTTGACCAAACACTGATTAAAGTCCTACTTCCCCCCTTGAAGTTGTATGTACCAGTCTCTGTGAGCCTGAAAAACACAGTGTCATAGAGTAGCTTGCTCATCTCAACAGGGTAAATCTGGAAACCCACCCCATTTCTGTTGAGGGTGATTACAGACATATCCCAGTCAATATATGGGCAGTTGTGTTGGAGTCAGTTGAGGCCAGCAATCATGTTGTGGCTTAGCCCTGCCATAATTGGCCCAGAGAACTTAACCTGGATGTTCCCCATTCTCACAGAGAAGGGTACCATCTCATGGGTGATCACCACTCTGTGGGTGTTGGCTACATGTACTGCTTTGAATTGGCTATTCACTTAATCTAGTTGTTGAGAATCTGTAAATTGCTGGTTGACCATGGTGTTTTTGGCCCCAGTGTCTACCAAATTTTGTGGGTGTTCCCACAGAAACAGAAGGGGTAGGCCAAGTGGGTGATTTTATTGGAAGAATGACTTGCTTGGAGGATGGGGTTGTCACTGTGGACCTGGAATACATCAAAGGTCTTGAAATCATGCACATTATAGTTGCAGGAGTTTTTGGCAAAGAGAAATTAGGAGTGAGGGTCAAGCAGGGTTGAAGAACCTCTTGTATCTACAACTCCCAGGCTTTTCCTGGATCCTCAATCTAAGCTAACTGAAGCTGTCAGGAATATTCCTGACATAAATCAAATCCTTACTGAAGGGAAAAGCTGGGGAAAGATAGGAGAATTCCCAATTCAAGAGGCCAAATTTGATAAAGAATTTCCCCCTTCATTTGGGGAAAATAAAAATAAAATCAAGGAAAAACCAGATTTTATTAGGCACCAGATTAATCTATCATCCAGGCAGACGCCTGCCACGCCAGCCAGCACCCTCTGCCAGCCTCCCTGCACCCAGCCAGCTGCCAGCTGCCAGCAGGCCCCCTACTGACCCCCTGCTTGTCCTGCCAAGCCCCCACTGCCCGCTTGCCTGCCCCTCACCTGCCTGCTTGCCTCCCAGCCTGGGCCCTGCCGGCCACCTGCTTGCCCGCCCAGCCCCCAGCCCACCCGCTTGCTCCCTGGGCCTCAGCCAGCTGACAGCCACTCACCTAGGTCCCAGGGCCCACCCTGCAACCAATCAGAAGTCACTGTCACCTACAGCCAATCAGAAAAGTCCCTGGTTGCAGAGGGAGAATTTGTGACCAATTCCTGCCCTTCTTCTGAAGAGCAAGCTCAAGTTTTAGAAGAAGCAAAATTTTATTCCTGTCATTTAGAAGAAGGTGAAATTCAGGGTTCAGAATCCAAAAATTATTCTGGCCCAACCAAAGGAAGTCAAATTCAAGTTTCAGATGTGAGCAGCAATTCTACCCACAGCCAATTGGATTCTAAGTCCCAGTTCAAACAATTGAATCTAGACTCCAGCCAAGCCATATACTCCCAAACAAAAATAGATTCTGAAAGCCCCATGACTCTTCAACATCACCTGACTCCACATCCAGAGGAAACCATTGGTTCTGGGCAAGAATGGCCAAACCCCCAAGAGATTGTCAAAGAACAAGAATTTGGCCACATTCTAAAACCCCAATTCCCAATCACCTGGTCCAAAATTCTGGGCTCTCCAATCCCTTGCTTTCATTCCCACTTGCAAAACTTTGCAAGTGGGAAGCAACTATAAATAAAGGACCCCTCCTCAGTAATAGCTTGTGCTATTATTGAGCTTAATACCCTCAATAAAAGTGAAATTCTACTTAAAAAACTTAAGCCAACTTAATAGTTAGCCCCAGCCAACCTCCCTCCAAGGAAGATGAACCATCTCATCTTCACAGCTGTGCTCACAGCTTACCTTAGGATTAGAGTCTACCAACAGGGGTCAGAGTTCTTTGGGCCCTCTCCAGAAGGACTAGGCCATGACCCTCATTACAACCCTGGCCAACCAAACTCCTCCCATACTGGACCCTGGCCTCCCCTGGTGTCTCTGCATTCCACACTCTCCATTGTGGTGTACACCTCCATGTACTACATATTGATCTACTTCTCCAGGAGCTTTGGAAGATACAATGTACACCCTAAGGTCTTCCGCTGGATGATGACCATATATCCCATCATCCCTGCCCTGACTGGATTCCAATTTGCCAACCTACTACCATACCTGCTGCAAGTGGTACCCACAGTTTTGGGGTATTACAGAAGCTTCCCCTTGCAGGGACACTTAGCTCCATTCTCCTGCTGACAGGATTGGCAGCAGCCCACTTGATTGTGGGCACTGTCAAGTACAGGAAAAGACTGAGGGGTGAATCATTAGACCTGTGGAACCCCATTGAAGCTTGGTTATTGGCCTCCACAATGGCTTTATAACAGTCATTAATAGAGGTACAAAACCCTAAAAAAACCCCACTTGCAAATATGGGGCTTAAGCCCCTTAACAATAAGAGTGAGCAACATGGTGTTTCCATCAGTGACAGCTTCTGGGGCAGCAGCAAGGGCTTGCTGCCAAGCGGCAAGGTATTCAGGGACAGAGCCTGTTTCTTTGATGGCCAGGAGGGGAGTTCCCACTACAGTGGGTGAAAAGTTTTCACTGTAACGGTATATGGTGGTGTCCCTAAATTTTGCCAATGTGATTTCCTGCTCTTGGCTTGCCCAGTTGGTAAACCACACTGCAGAAGGCCCTTTAAGGCGCCCAGATGCAGTGGCAACTCAAATAGGTTCAGGCACCTGGCAGATGCAAAGACAGGTTTCTGTGAAATTAAGCCAGCTACAATGTCAGCCCCTTCCACGCCACCTGCAAAAGACTCAAGCTGGAGGTTTAGCATGTGCTGTAAGAGATCCAATTGAGGCAGGGTGACACTTGTGTTGCACTGCCCCAGGCAGAGGAGATTGTACACACTTTTAAGCACCAGCGTGTCCTGGTAGATAACATATCCTTTGGGGATGTCCCACTTGGGGATTGGAAGGAAGGTCTCTTGGTGGGGAGTAGCCATATGGTCTGTACTCTGTCCTTTCTTGGGGGAATTTTTCTCTTAGATAGATTGTGAACCTGCTGCAATCACTGTTGCAACTGAACCAATGAGATTTCAGTATTTGATTGGGAAAGACAACAGTCCACTATAAAGGACAGGAATGAATAGAACAAGGTATTGTTTATTGTAGAATATTATGACTAATATACTATATGGGGAAAGCCACAAGGGGGTGGCATGTTCCATGTAGGGTTCAAAGCCAAGGAATAACTCGTGCAGGTATCAGCAAAGTCAAATTGGCAACACTCCTAAGTGGGAGATAGTACCTGCAATTCAACGCTACCATCAGATTGATCCATGCTGTTAGATATGTCCTGAGGTAACTCTTTTTAGTGCCCACTCTGTATTATAAAATATATTGGCAGGCAAGGAGGGAAACTTGGTTGCAATAAATTGTCAATTTGTGCTCTTTAGTAAGCATGGTGGAAACTTGAAAGGATTTCTCTGCAACAAGAACTTGGCCAGTATTGATGAATTTGTTGAATACCTTGCTGGAGTACTTGGGATCCACCCCAACAAGAGCTGCAGCTGCCTTTTAGTCACCATATTTCTACATAAGCCAGAGAAGGATGATGTGCTTGATATCAGGAATGCTCTTCTGGGTGGCCATGGTGGGTGTCAAGATACCAAGAGTATTGTGGAGCTCCAGCAGGTGAGGGAGGAGTTGAAGCAGGTACTGGCATAGCCCATCAGATGATGGGACTTAACTTTACCAGATAGGAAAGGGCCTTTCCAGCCACAGCCCAAGGCCCAGCTGCTGGCAAGGCAGAGTCAACCAATCCTGTGAGCGTGTCAGGGCCCAGAATGGGCCAGACAAAACCCTATGTTACATAGGTTCAACACCTGCAATTGAGCAATCACAAAACCAATTGATTGTGTTGTCAATTACGCAGATTTACCCAAAGGAAACTTTAATTCCAAGTGGGGAACTGAACCCTGGTCAAGGCCAAGCCTGGGGGCAATTGGAAACTGTCTTAAAGCCAAGCAAAAAAGATTTTAATTGGCCCACACCCTCTGAAACCCAGAATTGGGGACTTGGGTTGCCAAATGGACCAAAATTCCCATACCAGCTTCCCCAGGGCAAAAATAATGAAAGAATCCATCTAACTGACAAATCAGGAGTCACCAATGGGGCCCAGCTTGAGAATAGCCCATTTACAACCAATAAGAAGTTGCCAGTAAGTCCAATTGCAGTTTCCCAGAAGGATATAGCTGGGAACACTGGCATCCCCTTTCTTTGTTGACATCTTCATCTAATAAACTTTGTTGGTTAATGCACACTGAGCATTTATACTTTTCAGGGGTTTATTAAATTATTACAAATTTTATACTGCTGGTGCTTTCAAACAGAAAGTACCTCCAGTACCAACGCCAGCGCTGGGAAACAGAGCAACTTCTAGCTGCCTCCAACCAATCACCGCCAGCCTTTACCCCATCTCCTAGAGTGCTGGACCAAGAAATAATTCCTGCTTCCACACCGCGCCCCTCCTTTTCTGGTGTTCATCTGCTCCAATAACTTGCCCAGCCAATCCTGACCATGAGCGCCGCCACAGGAGAACTTCCTCTAATTCCTTCTGCCTCATCATTTGACTACAGTAAGCTTGGATTTGCCTATTTGACCATGATGGGGCTCACTGAGCAAGTGATACCCCATATTGTAAAAGTTGCAGCAAAGGGTTGCTAGTTTCTACAAACAGTTAGTCAGTGACCTAATTCTTAATACTATACCTGTTGATGGTATAGTGACAGCCTATGAAGGACAGAAGAATAATAAGGTGTATAGACAAAACTGGTACTTATTTAGATAGTATTGCACTTATATAGTGTGAGGTGGGGGAATTGCCACCAGAGGCAAGGAGGCACAGACAGAAGGACTTCCCAAATGGAGGAGAGTGGATTGGCACAGCTAAAAGTCCCGCGCAAGAGAACAACTGCTTCCTCACAGCTTTCCTTAAGGAGGTAGATATAAATAACTTTGTTGTTCTATTTATAATCCTGGAAGTAAAGCCTGTGCCTTGTGCGCATTCAAAAGGCAAATTGAACACCCGTTTTAGAGGCGTTTTAAACTCTTTATCACTAGTAGAATCATGATGCAATAGCGTGATTGCGCAATTGTTCTATTGCTCAATTCCTAGATGGACAACTTAATGTCTAATCCATTTAATCTGCAACATTTCCCTCCACTGGATTAGACAACAGGGTCAAGGATGGCTTGGCGTCTCTAGGTAGCAGCTAAAGTGTTGGGATCAAATCACATGTCTTGTTAGGTGGGGGTTTGCTGCCAAATCCTTGGTCATTGGCTTTGTTGATCTGTAGGCAACCAGTTGTGTTTCCTGGCTGTCATTCAGGTGGTAGAACAGTTGGGGCGGTACTGGAAGAGTCTTGTCAGTCTCCAATAAACGCCTTGTTCTTTCATTCTTATTCCTCATACTTTGGTGCAACACTATCACAAACAGGACAACAACCCATGGAATTTTTTAATAGGCTTTTGTTTTTTGGGTTGTTGTCCTCATTGGGGATTACTCTTGGTTACTAGGAGCAGCACACATATACTGAGCGTGTAAGCTGGTGATCAATTGCCCAGAATGGGGCTCCTTAAGGGTGTAGGAGTTAGGCCAGTCTTCTGGATAACTTGAACTGGGCCTTGCCAAAGGGAGGCAAGTTTGGATTTGCAGCTGTACCCTCTATTGCTGAAGAATTAGACTGAGTCTCCTACCAGGTAAGTGGGTAAGGCAGGGCGCTTGAAACCAGCTCGTTCTAGGTCCTGCAACTTATGGTTTAAGTTTACAGTGTAGGCCTCTGATTGCAAGCAAATAAGAGTTTGAACCAGCTTGTTAAGGTATCCCTCTGGGGACACAGCCAGGCTAGGCTTTATCAAGGAATATAGTAAAGGGGGAAGTCCTTGTTGCCAGCTGTAGAGCAGTTGAAAGGGCGGCTTGCCAGTGGCCCAAAGGTACCCAATGTTATATGCTAAGGTGGCCGCAGGCAGGAAGGTATCCCATTCAGTCTCATGTTGATGACTGAGCTTCCGGAGTATCTGGACCTGGCTCCCATTAGTGCGCTCTACTATGCCATTTGTCTGTGGGTGATAAGGAGTGGATAGTGTCCCATGGATTCCCATCAGTTGGTTGAGGCGGGGGATGATATAACTGGTGAAGTTGGTACCATTGTCTGTCAGCAGGATCTGGGGGCAACCATGTTTGTATATGATATTCTCCAGGATGAATGTGGCTGTCACCAGTGCAGATTGGTTGGGAATTGCCTTGGCCTCTACCCATTTATTCAGATGGTCAACTGCCACAATGATGAACTTATTGCAACTGTTGGTAGCTGGCAGGGGGCCCACTACGTCAATGGCTACAGTGTGGAAGGAAAACCCAGGGCGTACAAGTCTGTGTTGAAACTTGGCAACCTTAGGTCTCTCAATGTTGCAGTCATGACAGTTGGCTAGTGTATCCACTACGTCAGTGTGCATTCCTTCCCAGAAGCAGTGCTGCTATAGCAGAGCTAACGTCTTCTGTATGCCACCATGGCCAGTAGTCTTGTGAGCGGCCACCACTGAGTCCATGCGTAGGGATGGGCGTATGTAGGGTAGCCGAGAGTCTCCACAAAGCTTCAGGAGTTGTCCCTTAGAGACCTTGGTATCAACAGCTAACTTCTTGAGAGCCCTCTGTATCTCTACTGGCTCCTCTCCCCACAAAGAAGGATCCTCCATAAGCTTGTCATAGAGAATGTCAGCCATGGGGGATACTAAGGCAACAGTGGGAAGGCAGGAGAGACAGTCAGCATTCTGGTGGGCTGCCCTGGCTCAATCAATGATCTTGTAGTCATAAGCCTGAAGTTTAATGGCCCAACACGCCAGACGTCCTTTGGGGTCCTTGAGGGTCTTCAACCATTGCAAGGAGGCATGGTCTGTTACAACCGTGAAATGTACCCCATGGAGATAGACTCTGAACTAGTGGTAGGAGTATATCACAGTCAGATACTCTTGTTTGGTGACAGTGTAGTTCCTCTTGTGAACATTAAGTGTACGTGAGCAGTATCCAACAGGGTGTTCAAGTCCGTTGGAGTCCAGTTGGGAGAGAACACCCCCAATTGCTGTCAGACTAGCATCTTTATGAACCACAAACGGCTTGGCAAAGTCAGGGTAGGCCAGCACAGGGGCTGCAGTCAGTGTTTATTTGAGAGCATTGAAGGCAGATTAGCACGCTGGACTCCAGAAGAATTCCTTGTCAGCTTGGAGAAGCTGAAAAAGGGGGTCACTCAGGGATGCAAAGTTGGGGATGAAGCGGCAATAGTACCCAATCATCCCCAGGAAGACCTGCACGTCCTTCTTATTGGCCAGGATCTGCATTTGCTCAATGGCTTCCACCTTCAGAGGTACAGGGCGGAGTCCATCTTGGCTAATGATGAACCCCAAGAACTCAAGGTGCTCCTTGAAGAAGTTGCACTTGCGTGGCTTGAGCTTGAGATTAGCTGCAAGTAACCTCTGGAAGACTTCCTCCAAGTGTTGTAGGTGATCATTAAAGGTTTGGGAGAACACATTAATGTCATCCAGGTGTACCAAGACACTGGTGAGTTTGAGGTTGCCCATCACTGCATCCATAGCCCATTGAAAGGTAGCTGGGGCATTGGACAGACCTTGAGGCATCCTTGTGGGTTGGAATAGCCCTTGGTCAGTGATGATTGAACATTTTTCTTGATCAGCAGGGAGTAGGTCAATCTGCCAGTACCCACTGATAAGGTCCATGTTGCTGAAGAGCTTGGCGCCACCCAGTTGGTCCAAGGTATTGTCAATACAAGGGAGGGGATATGAATCCTTCTTGGTAACAGCATTCAGTTGACAGTAGTCAATCACTACACAGTTGCTGCCATCCTTCTTTGTGATAATCAGGAGAGGGGAAGCCCAAGGGCTTTTACTGGGGACCAGTAAGCCAGATCCCAATAGCTTCTGAAGCTCCTTGTTAGCCAGAACATGATTGGCTTGACTGTGCTGTACAGGTCTAGAACAGATAGGTGAACTGCCTTGGGTGTCAATATGATGAGCAACATCTGCAGCCTTGCCCAGGTCATAATCATCCTTGACAAACACATCTTTATACTGGGCAAAGAGATCCATAGCTTGATCCTTCTGCTCTTCAGAGAGGCCAGATAGAGAGTCATAGCTTATGACCAATAGCACCAGTGATTGCTCACAGGGTAGACCCAACTCAGAGAAGTCTGCAAAGGGGGCAGTCTCCTGCAGGTTGTCATGCTATTTGGTTGTATATAAGCCAGAAGTTGATGTTTGGAGACAACCATAGCTTCACAACTCATGTTGGCCAAGAGTATTAGTACCTCCTTCTCACTTGGCATGAGGATTCCTGGTGCAACCCATGGTTCTAGTCTGGAGGCATTAGGGGTGCCAAAGATTTCTCCATGAGTGCCAGCTGGTAGAGCCAGCAAGAGGCCTGTATTGTGGATCACCTGGGCGCCAGGTGGGATAGTCACATTACGGGAGGCGTATACTGGGATACCCTTGGCTTCCCCAATGGAGAGAGGTAGCACCTTGACCTTCTTACTCCGCAGTGTATAAGCAACTGGAAGCTCTCTGCTGGTGTACTCCAGATTGATGTAGTGCAGACGTCGTAAGGGCAGGTCAGACGGGCAATCACCATGATAGAACATGGGTATGGAATGGCCCAATATTCTAAATTTATGGTCTCCATGGTTAGTCACAGTGCCATACTGAACCATGAAGCTAGTCCCAATAGGAATGTCATAGCTGTTGTTTTCCAGAACTATAGCAGGAGCAGTGACCATTAGCTTCCCAAAGCAAAGAGGGAGAGAAGAGTAGGCTCCTTCTGCTCTAGTGGTCAGTGGCCCAGCAGTATCAAACTCTTCATGGTAGGCCAAGTCTGGTGCCAGCTTAAGCTTCTTAACCATCTGAGAGGATATAATGTTTCCAGGGGCACCAGTATCCAGTATGGCCCGGACATGAGTCTTGTTCACTACCAGTTTGATATAGGTGAAATCCTGGCGGTCCTCTCTGATCTCCACAATCTTTGAGACCAGGTGTACACTTAGTCCTTTGAACTTCTCCAGGAAGGTATCCATGGCAGCTCCCACAGCTGGGCTTACTTCCTTGAGGGATTCTAGAGGTGCTGAGACGTTTACTGTGCAGAGCAGCTTGGCCAGTTGTTCAGCACTGTCCTCCTCATGAGTGACTTCAATGCCTGTTTGAGCCAGTTGTTCAGCGTAGGGTAAGGATACTTGTTTCCAAGCTATTCAGGGGATAACCACCTCAGGGCAAAGTGTAGTCCAATGAGTTTGTGTGTTTATAGTGAGGACTCAATGGAGGAGGTCCTCTTGAACTCTGTCAGACTCCGCATCTTCATGTATTGGTTGGGAGTTGAAGTCAATCAGAGAGGGTTCATCCTTAGGGTTGGTCCCAGAGGATGGTAAGGCCTCAGGCCTCTGATCTGGTTTGTCAGGGGGCAGTGGTATGGGGGGAGATGAGGGTGTCAAAATTACAAAGGCAACCAAGGATTTCTCCTTTTCCTGGATGCTAAGTAGTTTTTTGACTGGTCCTCATTGTCCTCCTCAATATCAGTGTCCTTGGCGTAGTCCTCCTCAGTGTCCTCCATGCCTACATGATGGATCTTTTGGTGTGGATTCCTAAATTTCCGAGAGAAGTGGCCAGCCATACCACATTTGAAGCAAGTACGGGGGCCATTATTGACTGGAGCAGGCCCAACCTTGTCAGAAGGCTTGGGCATCTCAACAGCCACGCAGGGTCTATGCTCATATTGCTGGCAAGGGCGGCCTTAAGGAAGAGGGACTTCAAACTCCTCCTTGTAGGTGCGTAGGAGGCGGGTCAGATCTGGTACATTGCAAGAGTTGTAAATGCCTGACTCAAGGGCCAGAGATAGTTCCCAGTTGACATGTACAGCATTAAGGAGTGCTGACTTCACATCAATAAACTGCACCGCACTCATGGACAACAGAGTTTGAGCTTCAAGGTAGAACCTAGAAGTGAAGTCTTCTAGGGTTTCCCCCACCTTTAACTTAGTGTTGGCAAAGTCCATCTTGCAACTAAGGAGTGCTTCTTGGCTACCAAATTCTTCTGTCAAGGCTCTGTAGACGTTGGCAAAAGTCCAGCCATTCTCAGGGAGATGTGGCAAGATAATGGTTTGAGTCTCAGCACCCAGACAGTTGATGATTATGGAGTCCCTCATGGCATTGTCTGTGCCATACATGGAGTTCTGGTACAGACTTAAAAACATGGTCACATTGCTCTTGAGGTCAAACTTGGGTAGATTGACGGGCTTGAAGTTGTTGGAGCCATGTTGGAGGGGAGCAGGTGTGATCCTCACTGGAGAGCGGGTGAGACGGAAATGGCTGAGAGTGGAGGCAGCAAACCTAGCCTCAGAGGTGCGGCAACAATTTTCCTCTTGCTGAGCTTTGCGTTCACCTTCTCTATTTTGAGCAGCTCCAGGAGCTTCAGGGGTGGCCAGGAAGTCATCCTCAGACTCCAGTATTGGCTCTAATACTTGTACAGCGTTAGGAGCCAACCAAGTGTGGTCCTCATTGCTTTTGTAGCTATGATAGAACTCAGGACTAGAGGACCTCAGTGGACTGTGGTGACTCTTGGAGTTGATGGACATAACCTGTAAGTTGACGGTCAGAATCTTACTGTCCATCCTATCCAATTGGCTCTGGAAGGCGTCCAGGAGAAGTTGTTGCTTGTCCAGCTCATCTTGGTAGACCTTGTTCTCCTAACGGTTGATATCCAATTCATCTTCCAGAGAGGTGATGCACTTTTTGTGGGTGGCAAGCTCAGCTTGGAGCAAGTCTATTACTTCCTTGTCCTTCCTGACTTGGGTCTGGCTGTTGGCTCTGTCATGAAATTGGCAAAGTTTGAGGCAATCCTGAAGTTCCGACACAGTGCAGTAGCCATCAAACAGGAAGGCAAGATTGGCACTCTGCTAGACCAATTCTGTCTGCAACTTCTTGTAGTGATCAAAGAGCTCAAGGATGTCTCAACCAAGAAGGGCGCTGGAAGGGGAGTTGTTGGTGGCAGCAGAAGTGGGGGTGAACAAGGGGATGGTGGTAAGGCAGCAGGCTAAGACTTTTACCTCATGAGTCAGGCTTTGAACCATGGGGCCAGTCTCCAGCACGTGGTTTGTAACCACACTAATCCAATTGGCATCTACACCCTGATGGGTGAGGGTCTGTACCACATGCACTGGAACTAGCTTAGCTATACCTGCTTCAATGGCATTGACCCAGTGGAGCATGGTGTTCTGGGCGTTGATGAATTTGGCAAGATACTGATTGACAGTGGTGAAAGTATTGCCAAGCTCAGAGTAAAGGACTGGAGGAACGTCTGTTGATTAGATACCAGTATTCCCTGGTCAAGCACTAGGCTTTGGATGTGGCCCAGGTGCATTTGGTTGTGGCATACAGCAGGATGGGCAAATTGATGTAGGTAGACCTTGATATGTTCAAAAGTATGGAGGTCACTGCGGAGCTGGTAAGGGTTGAACTGGGAGAGATTCTCAAAGCAACCCAAGGCGTTTTCAGCAGAAGGCTGCTGAATGGCCAGATGTTCAGAGCAAGAACTATTGCCAGCAGCACCAGCATCTATGGCGTGTATGGCATTACAGATGGCGTCCTTGGAAGATGAAGAGTTGGTGTCCATCTCCAAGGGGGCAGGGGCATGTAGGAGCAGTGGTTGACCAAAAACAATAGCCTGGGGGCGTTGATGTTCTGGCATGACTTGGCTTAGGTTGGGCAGGCCATAGGGAGCGCCTGCTCTTTCCCTGGCATGGGCATTAGCAGCAGTAAAGGCCAGTGCCTGGTGGTAAGGAGAAGCAGTGGCAGGAGACTGGGCCAGGGGCATTCCTCCCTCCTCATTGAAAGGACCGCAGGGGTGGGGGCTGTTGATGTTGTAAGACATGAGCGCCAATGTGGTAAAAGTTGTAGCAAAGGGTTGCTAGTTTCTACAAACAGTTAGTCAGTGACCAAATTCTTAATACTATACCTGTTGATGGTATAGTGACAGCCTATGAAGGACAAAAGAATAATAAGGTGTATAGACAAAACTGGTACTTATTTAGATAGTATTGCACTTATATAGTGTGAGGCGGGGGAATTGCCATCAGAGGCAGGGAGACACAGACAGAAGGACTTCCCAAATGGAGGAGAGTGGATTGGCACAGCTAAAAGTCCCGCACAAGAGAACAACCGCTTCCTTGCCGCTTTTCCTTAAGGAGGTAGATATAAATAACTTTGTTGTTCTATTTATAATCCTGGAAGTGAAGCCTGTGCCTTGTGCATATTCAAAAGGAAAATTGAACACCTGTTTTAGAGGCGTTTTAAACGTCTTTATCACTATTAGAATCAGGATGCAATAGCGTGATTGCGCAATTGTTCTGTTGCTCAATTCCTAGATGGACAACTTAATGTCTAATCCATTTAATCTGTGACACCCCACATGGGAGTGTGGCGTCCTTGGGCTACTACTGCCAATTATGTGATGTGGATGGCCCCCGTCATTTACTGGGCCTTCCAAGCTCAACCCTTCCCCTTGACCAAAGGTTCCACTGGGAGTCACCCAGGCCATGACAGAGCGCCAGGTAAAGCACTCCCAGGAATTGACTACTCTGGCCAGTGGCATCAGAAGTGGGTGGGGTTGAAATGGTTGGTTTGGGTGTTGGGGGTGGTTCCATGGGGACCAAGTAGGCAGCAGGATTGTTGTACTTCCTGTTGAAGATCAAAGGTTAGATGGTGATTCCTTTGCCTTCACAGATAATTTAGTAGGGTTCCTTGGGAGTGTTTGGGCGTGTGTATCACTGCAAGTCTTCCAATGTCCAAGGTTTGTGGTCAGGATTGGCAGGATACTCAGTGTAATGCACAGGACCAAATGGTGCTTTGGGTGGACAGTAGTAGTCAAAGGCTTTGGTTTTGTCAACTGGAGTCTGGCTATCTATCCCAGTGGATGGGTGCTGACAGTTTGGTGTATGCAGATGTAAGAGTATCAAAAATATGCATGGAAACAGATTGGTGAACCAAAGGTTCATAACAACTTTATCTGGTAGGGATGACAATACAGAACTTTTTCAAGTGCTTCTGTTATATATACTTACTCACATGCAGGTGCCTCTGGGCATTCTAATGGTGCTATCTTTGTGGCAAGGCTTGGCATCTCAGGTTCTGCTGCTTGGTGGCTGCCTCGTGGTCATTTTTGGGGTTTTCAGGAACAGTTGTTTGGCTTTTTGCTGATCCATCTTGGCTTGGCTGGCCATTGGTTCTGGTAGGTTTGGCTTCTGGGGTTATGTGGGGTTTCCCAATTTGATCACCATTTTTGGACTGGCTTTACTGGCTTTCCTGAGCCCAAGGAACTTGATTAAAAGAGGGGTCCACAGTTGGGGACCCCAAATTACTTAATGAAGGGTGGGCTTGATCTGGGTTTACTGGGCAGCTAAAAATAGCCTGCTCAGACCCAGTCAAACCCACCAAGGCTTAAGCGTAGCTTTTGGTGTCCAGACCAGGCCCCTCAGCTGCCACTGGGGCAGGAATGATTCCTGCACCTGTATTTGCTTTGAAAAGCAAAAATCCAGGTGCAGGCAAATCTCTCCCACCTGCTAGCCCTGCCTGGTGGCTAGGAGTTGGTTCAATTCCCACCCAGGGCCTCAAAGCTGTTACTTTTGTAACAGTGGGTTCAGACAAGCCAGGATCCTGATTGATGACTGGTACACAAGGCATGGGCACCTTGGTATAGAACACAGCAATCTTCTTGAGCACTTGCTGCCCATCCTTGGTTTGGAAGTACTCAGGCTCCTTGTCCTCTTCCTGGTTGCCGTCACTGACATAGAGCTTGTAGCTAGTGTTGAGCACAGGCTTCACCTTCTTCATCATGGCTGCTGGGACTGCTTCTGGCAGTAGATGGGGTTGAATACATATGAAGCAAGTTCTACCTCCTTGTTTCTAACTGTTTTTGTTGTGGTAACCTTGGTGGGCTTCCAGGTCAGCTTGGGGACCCAAGGATTGATGCTCTGCACCCTAGCAGCTAGTGCTACTTGAGCCAGTTGTGTCAGTTCAACCTCAATATTGAACGCTCCTCTCATGTCTTCTTTCTGAGTAGGCACTTGTGTTGTGCTAACTCTGTTCTTTGACCTGCAGGGCAACTGCAGCCGCAGTGCACAACAGGTGCAATGGTACTCTGTTGTTATGTTTATTCCATTTTAAAATTCAATAAAATACTAAATAAATTTCAATTGAGTTACTCCCTAATTCTAATCTTTACTTTTATCTGTATATGGATATTTACTTAGAGTTTTTCCCACCCAATATCCCAATTATAGATTTTTTATTTCTTAATTAGTTGTTTTTTTACAACGCCCTTTTAGAATACCCAAAATAATTTCCACCCTTTTCCCAGATTTTACGCCAAATTAAGCGCTCAACTCAATATTTTTAAAATTTGTGTTTCAGATTGTGTGCCTTTCTTTTAGATAGATTGGTATAATTCTTAATTACACTCCATTACACACAACAATTGAGTGGTTTTGTTTATATATTGAGTTGCTATTGTGTTTTGTTTTGGGTTTGAGTTTTGACTCACCACGCTTGGGTGTATTTTGCCACCAATTTATATAGTAAACATGTGTACACCAAAGGTCAGCTCACACCATTTTGTTTGTGAATACATGTATTTTGGTTTTTATTTTGAATAGTTTCATTTAGCGCGTGAGCAATTTGTTGCTGTGTTGACCCATTTTGTCCATTAATGCCAAAAATCCCTTTTAATAGAGTGTATTTTAACCTGATGGTTGGAATTTGCTTAAATCTGAAATCATTTTGTCTAAATCTGAGGTATTTCCAGTTGTTGTCATAGCTTTAAAAACTACTGTGCTGAGCCTGAAAACATTAGTTTATACCCACATTCCAAAGGGCTTCAGACCTTACAATGACCATCCACAAAAAACCAAGGCAGTGAAAAAGTATACTGAGATCTACAAGGTGGTCCTTACCTACTACCCTAAGGATAGAAAGCTTGAACATCTTCAGGCCATCTCTGTTATGCTTTCAACCAATTTTTGAATCCTTTACCAATAAATTACTTATTATGCTCACTCTTATTTTCTTCTAGTTTTATTATTTTTAGACTTTTATTTAGTGTTTTTTCAACTATATGCATCTTTAAAGTATAGAACATAGTTAATTCAGTTAGAAATGGCTGTTTTTGGGTGTATTTTGACTTTTGGGCTTTACACCACCCTGCTGCTACTGATTGACCCTTTTTTTATTACAGATTTAAAACTTTGAACCTTTATTAAGCCTAGAATAGAGGTTCTAAATTTTTTTACAGTCTTACAAGTTTTTTGGCTTCAGGAAAACCAAGTTTTGAGTTGGTGTTTTTCATAGCGCAATGCCATAAATTGAAATAATGTCTTTAGTATTAATTTCAAGGTGCTGTTTTTGAGATGGCATAAATTGAGATGGTGTTTTTTAGGAACCTTTTTTATATGATGTAGCCTACCATCAAAAAAGTCAGATTAAATGAGTTATTTTTTAAATATTTTAGTTTTTGAACACCTGAGTTGCCCACAAATGTGATTTGAAATTTGGACCTAAGATTTGACAGTCCCGCATTTCTACTAAAAGGTTTTGAATTTAAAGTATAATTATGTGAATCATATAGTTTGAGAAATATGGAAGTTTAGAAGATGATATTTTTTATTTAAATTTTTAAAGAGTTAACTAAAGTAAGATAACTGATACTTGGTGTACACAAAGTTTATGTAGTTTTATTTAAAAGGATTCCTTAGAGAAAGTAGGGACTGATCCTAGTAGAATATTTGGACCAGGCCTTAGGACCACTATCAGCTTGGTGATTTAGAGTTGCTCTTGAAAAGATAGTTTTCTGAGGGATTCATAAGAGATGTTATGATATTGGATAGGGCTGAATTGGCCCATTTCAAATAAAATTCCAGCTCTGGGTCTAATTCAAACATGTATTTTAAATTATGCAAACTGTTCCTTTTGATTGAAATAGATATTTATTCATTTATTTAATTGTATTTTACTATAATTATCTAAAACAAACTGTGGTCCAATAAAAATTTTAAATGTGCAATAATGACAGATAAAGCTGTAATAAATTGTAGTTAAGAAATAAAATCCAACAACTGAAACTGCTCTGATTTTACATCTTGTGCCTTGCACAAATGATATCTCATTCTTTGTCCTTAAAAACTGTTTTTATTTTATATCCTATACCATGCACAATATGAAATCATCTGTTCCTACCCTTGGAAACCACCTTTCTTTTAAATTTGTGACCTACACAATGGAGTGAGTTACTAATTGTGACCTACTCCAAAAGTTGTGGCACAAACACATCCAGATCATTTTGTGACCTAATCTAAAAACCATATTAAAAACAGTTTTGTGACTCTGTGATCACACAATTGATATGGCTGTCCCAACCATATATCCAGTACAGCCCAGACTGTCTTTCATTTGCATTTTTTCTGGTTGAGCATATTCTGTAAAGTTTACTCGTCTGATTGATGGGTTCCACTAAACAAGAAAGGCGTAAAGGAATGGTGGCTGGCCCCCAAGGCCACCAAAAGCTTTTCCCGTGATTTTCCTAGTGCCAAGGCTCCAAGCAGCCCATCTGATTTAGATTTGTAGTTAAAATATGATTGGCTGGAAAGTTCATATAAGCCGTGGGGAATTTCTAGGGATAGTTTAGCCTTGCGATGAGATGTGGCGATTCGAATAGAAAGGTTATTATTTTGTTTTGAGGAATTGAATGGCCCCATCGAATTCTCGTTCTGAATTAAGAGTACGTGGCTTCAGTTACCTTGAAATCTTGACTTCCTTTCTGGGAAAATTGCCTTTTTCGTTCTGTTTATTCTTGGCCAATTCATAAACCTAACCTTCACAGCCAGAGCCCTGAGTTCAAAGATGGTTGCGTCTAATATAAAATTAGATGGCTTAAGATGAGGTTTTTCCAAACAAGTTGGGCTGAAGAATCTTGGGTTTAAAAATGGTCTTGTCTGATCTAAAATTAGAAGGCTTAAAATGAGGGGTTTCCAAACAAGTTGGGGTGAAGAGCCTTGATCCAAACCCTTTCGCATCAGTCCAAAGTTAAACTTAAACTAGATCTTAGTAAACGAATAAATGATAAATAGTTCTTAAAAAGTTTAAACAAATCATTTGCTCTTGCACATATTCATCCAATCATTTGGGTTCGAATAAACTTGCGTCAAATACAATTATTGGCTAGTTTAAAACAGCAATACACCGTTGGCTAGAGATGAAGATGTTACAGTTTTAAAATAGCTCACCCATTATAAATATATAATCAAAACTAAAAAGAAACGTAAGTTTGGCTATACCAGTCATATAGCAAAAGTATGTCCCATCTTAGCTACTGAATATATCGCTGTTTTTAACAAAAAGGCAATCTAGCAAACTTTGAAAAACAAAGAAGACCAAAATCCAAGCCACTCGAATCGCAATTCATGAACAGTTAAAAATACAAAAGAGTATATAAATCAAAGGTATGCTTTCAAAAACTATCATGAAATTCCAAGCGAGATTAATCCTTTCAGCCTTTCTGGTTATTTTGGGGGCAAATGCACAGGAAAATGTAGAAACCTCTACAAAAAAACGTAAAGCTAATCACAATATTTACAAGACTAATTTCACTAGCCTGCGTGAATAATCCTGCTGTCACCACATACAAGCTATATACTCCTGCTCCTAAGAAGTGTGTGAACACTCCTGCTGTCACCACATACAAGCTGTATGCTCCTGCTCCTAAGAAGTGTGTGAATGCTCCAACTGTCACCCTATACAAGGTGTATTACGATCCTAAGTGTGTGAATACTCCTGCTGTCACCACATACAAGCTGTATACTCCTGCTCCTAAGAAGTGTGTGAACACTCCTGCAGTCACCGCATACAAGCTGTATACTCCTGCTCCTAAGAAGTGTGTAAATGCTCCTGCTGTCACCACATACAAGCTGTATACTCCTCCTCCTAATAAGTGTGTGAATCAGCCTATTGTCACCACATATGAGATGCTTGATTCTGAGGATACTACTACTAAGAAGTGTGTGAATAAGCCCACTGTCACCAAATATGAGATTTATGTGCCTGGTCAAAAGAAGTGTGTTCATAAGCCTGTTATTACCACATACTTACTATATGCATCTAGAGTTGAGGTTCCTGGTGATGGTTTGCCTAAAAATCCAGATGAAGGTAAAACTAACTTGACTTGGCTTTGGATCACAACTGGTACTATTTCAGGAGTGGGTGCACTTGGAGCAATTGTATTCTTTGTATTTAAGGTTTGATTTCCTTTTCCTAAATAAAGTATTTTCAAATCTATTTTGTTCTGTCTATTGCCTTTTTAAATTTTATTTTGATAATGAAGATGTCTATTTTAAATTATGCCCACAAATAATTTTTTAATCCTAACCCAACTGAGTGTTGGATTTTTTCAGCTCTATTTCTCATGAACAGATTTTTGTTTAAAATATAATTAAAAAGTTCTAGGAAATAGTTTACTTAAACTTTTCTATTTAATTGTTTATATTAAGTTAAAATTTAAAAGTTATATGATATCTAACTGTTAAATCTAAGCTTGGTAAAATCAGCAAATGAAGTTAGGAAATATAAATTTGGTGGATAAGGAGAACAAATCATCTTAAGATTGTCCAGAATGTAAACTAGCTAAAAGGGATATTTGATTTACTTAGTCACTTTAAAAGTGGGGTTGATTTTATACAAGTCTAATCCCTCCTTAAAAAGATCAGCATGATGCTATTGAATTCAGTGGGTGTGTCAGGAATTCATATTGACTTTGCTCTACCTTGGAAAAGCTTAGTAGCCTGCCAAGTCATTAATTATAAAAACTTCCAATATATTACTGTCAAGCTTAATTGGTCTAAGAAGCTTTAAAGAAGTAGGTTCCATCCAATTGGTGTAAGGCCAATTAAGAGTGTCCTAGGCCTTCAATTGTGATCAAGTTCTTATTGGCCAGAGTTATTCCAGAATAATCTAGCAAACTGCCAGGTTGGCAGCAAAATAGGATTGATAATGAGGCATAAGGAAGATGATGATATTCCCCAAGAATAGCAAGGATTGGGATTGATTTGCGCTAACAACTTGCTGGTGCCAGTGCAAATTATTGCTATAAAAGGTCAATAGGTAACCTGATAAATAATGCACTAAAAATAGAGCCATTAATTGGTGCCACCACCACTGGCACACTAATAGATTATGCATGGCTATGAAGTAAATAGTACCCAGCGCAGGGTACTATGGTATCAAATTCCATGCCATTGCATAGATGCCTGACTCTGGGGGTTGATGCCGGTGGTCTGGGGATAGAAAGACTGGCCAATCAAGAGTTAGAAGCGCCAGAGCAAATTATCCTGGCAAGAGAGTGCGAGCTCTATAAAAGCCCTTCCATTGGATTAGTGTAAGGCAGACAAATTTAAGAAGATCCTACTTCAGAACGTTTTTGTAGTAGAAGAGAAATACAAGTTTGAAGACTTTAGTCAGTTCTCAAAGACCTTATCAAGCCGCCAGCTTTAGAACCGCTTAGAAGCTGTCTCCCTTGGACATTGCCAGCTGTTGCCCTTCTAAAGAATCCACATATATTGCATATAGCGCTTGTTGTCATACAAGCAAACCCTTCTACAGAATGACTAAAATATCCCATATACTTCTCAGGATTGACAATTCTTTTCCCCTTGAAACCTGGGCCCAAGATTGGGATTCAAACCCTGACCCTGAATCCCTGCAGGCCACCAGCCCTATGGACCAACTGGCTGCCTGCTCGCGTTTTTCTGAGGTCAAACCCCGCAAGCTGATGCCAAGATGTTGGCCCAAATTGTGAAGCAAGTCAAACCAAAAAAATTAGTGCACCAAATGGAGGACTAATCAAAGTGCCTAATGGAGGCAATAAAATTTCAACCATTAGCTTCATGAGCTTGAAGTCTACACTGGTGACCAATCAAGGGCCATCCCCAGAAGGAGGCACAGGCCTGAAGCCTGACCCCATGACCACAGCTCTAAAGCAAGATAATCAAGTAGCCAATTCAAGATCTCTGACCAATAAAAGAACTCCCGGCCTGGGTGGCATTTTGCTGCCTTTGAACTAGAGCACTCACAATCCCCAGGCCCGCCTTTTTCAATGCCCTGATGAAACCCCTTGGAAAATTTAAGTTTGGAAGTGGGGTGCTATATAAACCAAAGGGCCCTGTGCTCCAAACTTATTGCCATTTTTGAATAAAGAATATGTTAACTTGGCTTATACAGCTACTGCCTTATTTTTTATTTGCCATCTACCAGTTTAGTACAAGATCTCCTTGCCCGTCTGCCTGCTGTTTTCTGTCCTCCTGGTGTACCCTTTGGACCTGTTCACTTACCCACTACCCTCTGAAGTCTGAATACAAGGAATAAACCCCAGAAAAAGATACTTGAACTAGATCCTTTGGCCTGTATACAATCCACAGTTAGATACAACCGTCAAGGCCCTTGGATATTCTCAACATCCAAGTTGTTTAGAGGCAAGTTCAACTAACTACCTACCTACAAGGTCTGCATGGAGCCTCCTGTGACCCCCAAGCCTATGACTCCCTCCTCACCCAAACTCCTAACTGACCACACTGGCAAGCTGTTTAAGATTGTTTACATCACCCTCATAGGGATGATTGACACTATAATCCCGGCTGCCAGCCCATGGTCCTGGGTGGGGAAGTTCTTCTCCTACCCTTTTAAGTTAGTTCCTCTCTTGTAGTGGGCTTTACATGCACAAAACCTGGCCTGAGTTATCCCTGAAAACAACAGGCTGGCTGCCCAAGACTGGATCCCTGACAATACTTAATAAGGTGACTAATACTTGAACTGCCAGATCCAATAGCAGAACCAAAAGTTCTGACAGGGTGAATCTGGACTTTCTAATCATTGCCTTGTTAGAAGATGTTGATAGCCTTAAATTTATAGGCTTTTTTTGACATTGCAAGGTTCAAGAAAAATTTGGGTAAGCCCAAGAGAATTCTTATTGCTGTAACTAAAAAATCATATATTCATAATGGTGATCATTGAGAAAGAAACATGCAGCTTTAAAGGAGAAATAGGGCAACCATCAGATTTCAAGCAGGTTGTCAGGATACCAAAAGTACCGCAGAGCTCCAGCAGGTGAGGGAGGAGTCAAAGCAGGTATTGGCATGGCCCACTAGATGATGGGACCTAACTTTACCAGGTAGGAAAGGGCCTTCCCAGCCCCAGCCCAAGGTCCAGCAGCTGGCAAGGAAGAGTTAATCAATCCTGTGAGCGCCAGGTAAAGCACTCCCAGGAATTGACTACTCTGGCCAGTGGCATCAGAAGTGGGTGGGGTTGAAATGGTTGGTTTGGGTGTTGGGGGTGGTTCCATGGGGACCAAGTAGGCAGCAGGATTGTTGTACTTCCTGTTGAAGATCAAACGGTAGATGGTGATTGCTTTGCCATTACAGACAATTTGGTAGGGTTCCTTGTGTGCATTTGGGCAGGTGTACCACTGCAAGCCTTCCAATGTCCAGGGTTTGTGGTCAGAATTGGCGGGATACTCAGTGAAATGCACAGGGCTGAACAGAGTGTTGGGTGGGCGGTAGTAGTCAAAGGCTTTGGTTTTATCAACAGGAGTCTGACTGTCTATCCCAGTAGATGAGTACTGACGCTTGGGTGTATGCAGATGGAAGAGTATTAAAAATAGGTATGGTAACAGATTGGCTAACCAAAGGTTCATAACAACTTTATTTGGTAAGTATGACAATACAAAACTTTTTCAAGTGCTTCTGATTCATATAATTACTCACATGCAGGCTCCTCTGGGCATTCTTCTGGTGCTATCTGTGTGGCAAGGCTTGGAATCTCAGGGTCTGCTGTTTAGTTGGCTGCTTCATGGTTATTTTTGGAGTTTTCAGGAACAGTTATTTGGCTTTTTGATGGTCCATCTTGGCTTGGCTGTCCATTAATTCTGGCAGGTTTGGCTTCTGGGGTTTTATGCTTTTTCCCAATCTGATCACCATTTTGAACTGGCTTGACAGGCTCTCTTGAGCCCAAAGAACTTGATTAAAAAAGGGGTCCCCAATTGGGGACCCCAAATTACTTAATGGAGAGTGGGCTTAAACTGGGTTTACTGGGCAGCTAAAATTAGCTTGCCCAGGCCCGGCCGAACCCACCAAGGCTTGGGCGTAGCTTTTGGGGCCCAGAATGGGCCCCATAGCTACCACCAGTGCAGGAATGGTTCCCACACCTGGATTTGCTTTGAAAAGCAAAAATCCAGGTGTGGGCAAATCTCACCCGCCTTCTAGCCCTGCCTGGTGGCTAGGAGCAGGTTTGATTCCCACCTGGGGCCTCAAATCTTTTACTTTATAACACAGGTAGAATTTAACACCCTGTATGTAAACAGTCCTAAGAATTAATCTGGCTTTAGCTTTTAAATTTAGCTTTCTGTATCAACACCAATTATTTAAATAAAAAGCAAATTATTAAATAATAAAACCAAAAACAATATATTGCATTTTTTAACAAGGAGGGGGCTTTGTTATGACTATTTAGATTCTGATGGATGCAAAAATAGGGTTTTTGCAATTTTACAAAAACACCAATTTTTATTGCATTATAGCTCTGAGGTAAGCAAGGAAAAATTTTAGGGGGATTTTTAAACACTTCAAGTGAAAAATGAGTAGCTTTGAAGGATAACTGTTGCCTTTGGCTCAGGGTTATTGGATTTCACAGTAATATATTGCAGGTCATATTAATATCCATTTAGGTTATGCGCAATTGAATGACTCCCAATTAATTATTAGTGGACACTGTTATGCTCTAACTAAGATACAATTGTCTCAGAAGTTAGTGATTGTTGATAGCCCCTGATAGTGCCAAAAATAACCAAGGCAATAATTCAAGAATATTGTATTTGAAATTACAAGTGATTCCAGGATCCTGCAACTGGTAAACAAAAATAATTGGATCAATCAATTGCTTAATTGCTACAGCAACTGCATATGTTATTTCTCCTGTTTGTGTTGATAGGTACACAATCCCCATCCCTTAATCCCATGGTATCTAATTCACCTATTATTCCTATTGATAGAGCTGCAAAAAACCTTGTTATATATACTTGATTTAAATACAAAACATAGTTTTTACCCTTTCACCATTTCTTCTGTCTACACACAGTGATCATTATCCTGAATATAGGTATAGTGATAGAAGAAAATTAGGGGCCTATTATTAACAGTATACAGTTTGACAATAATTGTCACTTTATTTTCAAATAGATAGAATTAGGGACTTCAAGAAACAAACTAAGTTCTGATACCAAAAAGGGTGGTCTCACTTCAAAAGTTAGCATCATAATCATGAAATAAAGAAAATTTTGATACTAATTTCTCTAGAGAGTTAAAATCAGTAACTTTGAGTATAAATACAATAAATTAAAATCTAAAAAATTGATAAATTAAAAATAAGGAATACCAAAAAGGGGATTAAAATTAAAATTTTGCTAGGTGACCTGATCTTAGAGGTGTCGTAGCAATTCTGTTATCAGCTCCAATATCTGATAAAAGATAACACTTATCAGTGAGCTTTAAATTGTGTCTGGCTCCTGATAATAAATCATCTCTTCTTTCTGTAACTTGTTTTCAATTCTATTTTAGTTTCTTTAACTGCTGTTGCCTTGAGTTCTGCTTGACTGGCATTAATGTTAGTGATGGCTTGACTATACCTGTTCTCCTGTAGGCTGAATATCTGATATTTGTAAATCACTGTCATAGAGGACACAAAAAATTAAAAGGATAATTATAGATAATAAGAAATAAGAAACAGAAAAACCAATTCTTTCTCTGATACAGTAGTTTTTAAAGCTATGACGCTAAGAAAAAATAACTCAGATTTAAGCAATATAGACTCATATTTAAGTATCCTCCAGGCCAGGTAAGTTTTATATAGAAAATAAGTTAAGTCTTTTTGGTGAACTATAAAAATGTAAAACAAGAAACATAATAGCACTAACATAAAATAAAAAGTTATATCAAACATCAAACAATTTAGTCAACACTAAAAATTGGCTTGGTACAACAGATGAAAAAGATTTTTGTTGTTCCAGAATATATTTTAAATCTTATCAGGAATCATTTGAAGCATCAACAGAAGGGCTAAAAAGAAACAAAAAAGAGCAATCCTGAAGCAAAATTTCACAAAAACAAAACAAATCTAAGTCACACAAGATGTGTAGTCTTTGTATCCTAAAATAGAAAAACGACATTTTAGCAGCCAATCAACAGCTATCCAATCTGGGGCAGTGTTTTTTTTTGGTTTTCAAGGCTCTTTAATTGTGTGTGATGATTTTAGGAACTATCTGAATTAGGACCTATTACTATAATAAAAGTCAGCCATAAAATTTTAAACTCCTACATTTAGTGATTTTTTACTTGGTTTCATTTTACAGTGATTTTTAGCAACAAATACAATTTCAATGTCCTCAGAATACAAGGCAGCAGCCAAGACAGCTTTAGAAGAGGTTTGGCTCAGTACAAAAAGGCCCTTGTTTACACCCAGATCTTTGATATGGGTAACAAGGAAGCCAACATGTAACTGACCTCTGATCTATATGGGTTTGACCTGGTTGATAGTCGCCAAGTGTCTAGTTCTGCTCCTGACCCCTTTCCTGATCTTGCACAAGGCGCCAACTAACAAGCCAATCAGAATGGCAACCCTGGTTTGGAAAAATGGCCCCAAATAGCCAACTTACTCACCCTTCATCCAACTAGGCTATAGCGCCTGTGGCTCAGTGCCCCAAACACAGAATAATCACTGCCCAGATTCTCCAGAAAATTGTGGCACTAAACCAGCATGGCCTGACCTGAGACAAAATTGCCAACCAATTGGAATTTACCCAAGCCATTATCATGCGGGAATTCAACAACCTGATAAACAAGGGTAATGGAATTGGGATGGCCAAGAAGCAGAAGAAGGTGCCCAATTCCTGATCAATGAAGTATATCTAATTATGCTTGATCTCCTAAAGTGGGACCCCAAACTTCCCCTGACCCAGATCTAGAAACAACTTGCACACTATGGCATATGGGTTTCTGAGCATATGATGCAGATTTTTTCAGGAAGCCAGGCATAGATAGAGGCATTGGTTGACTTGGGACAGAGTACAGCCGGGCTAGTGGGTAATGCCCACTATAGAATGGGTGCTAACTTGATAATATAGGATAAGGATTGCCCAAAAAGAGACCAGGGCCCAGAGTTAGTCACCATAGAGTCTACCATTCCTGTCAAATTGATGTAGAGTACTCCAAACAGTTGGGTGTATGTGTTCTTGGCAGCGGTAGGGGGTTCCATCAGGCGGTCAGATTGCGGGATTAAAGGCGGAGTCATGGGGACAAAGTATGCAGGCAGATTATTGTACTTTTCTTTGAACAATCTGGGTGGCCTCTTTTACCACTTTCCTTTGTGTCCTGTGTATTTGGTCTCTCTAGTCCTTGCCAAGGGATCAGCAATGAGGATGGTCTCCAAGTTGTACTCTGAGTAGGTGGGGTTGGGCAGGTATTTGGTAAAATGCACAGGTCCAAAGGGGGCTCCAGGGGGACGGTATAGTGCCTGAGGAGGGTTGACAGGTTGGTCTTGGGAGTGAGCGGTTGCCTGATGGTCTACTTGGCCAGAGTTAAGATGGAAGATCACTAAGACTAGATAAGGTAAGATTTGTCTGAACCAAAGGTTCATAAAACTTTATTATCAAAAATGATAATATGGTCATCACCATATCACCAGGGCTTTTATACCATGGGGTTTTGCTTCCTCAATTTTTTCAGGGTTCAGGTTTTTGGACAAGGCACTGGCAGGGCATGGATCTTGGCTTAGAGTCTCAAGGGCGGCAGATCCAGGTTGTGCCTGCTCTGGTGAACAGAAGTGGTGATGCTTTGTTCTGTTGCTACTGTTCACCACATCAGCTGAGCAGTTCAATTTTATTTCCCATTCTGGACGGAAGACTGGCGGCAGCTGGTGCTCATTGGCAGGGCTAGTAGTAGTTTTTGGTTTAACCTCCTTTAGGTATGCTACAATTTATGCATAGGTCTGGGTCTTTGGTGGTACAAGGTTGCAGCAATCTGGTGACTATTTGGGGAATTATCTTTGGGAGACTGGCAGGTCTCAGAGTAACTCAGCAACTCAGGTCTGCAACTCAACAAGTTGGTGGGTTCCTGTCCATTTTATGTGACTCAAGTAGCCTTTGGAGGGTCAGGGTTTGATTCCGGGTTTTCCAATGTTGATATTGAACTTCCAGTCTTGACGCTTGGTAGGTTGTCAGGTTTCCTTTCCCCCTGTTTGGGGTCATCTATCTCTGGCGGGCCAGATTTTGACTCAACTGGCAGTCTAGCAGGCTCCCATCTCTCCTGGTATAATAAGGCTTTTTCTGAGACCCCGGGTTTGATTCCCAGGTTTTCAATACAAGTATTAAAATTTCATTCATGACAGCTCTGGATGCATGGAAAAGTGGCTTTAGTCCGGGTACTGGCCAACTGCAATGAGGACCAATAAGAAGGCAGCAAAAAACCCCATGTGATCATGCCATTGAGTCCACTCTGGTCTAATGCCTGACAATTTTTTCTAATGACATCAGGTTCATTACCTATTACAAACTGTCAATTGCCTTTGACAAGTTTGGTGAGAAAGGAAAAGCTGCCGCCAAGAAAGAAAGAAAGAAAGAAAAAAGGTCCAGTGGGGGGCTTTCATTGATGCACTCCTGTCTGTTTCAGCCAAGAATTATTATTATTATTGGATAAAACCCTGATTACATCAATGGCTAAAACTACAGCCATATCCTTGGTGGATTACTCAACTCCTGAGATAGCACAAATTCCACCTACTGAGTTTTCTTGAGCCACCAGACAGAGTTTAGCTCCACCACCCTCAAATCAATCCAAGGACACGGGCACCAGGCCTCTGTGTATCCAAGTGGCCACGCAGACATCCATCTGGATGATATAATGTTCTTCAATATTAGAGACACAGTCCAGCAGCACAGCCCCCAAGCTTTTGACAATATCTATGTTAGGGTCCTTGACCATGATTCTCTCTTTGGTTGACAGATGGTGGCTGACTTGTTTTCCAAAATTGTCTTCCATGTAAACATGGGCAACCAATCATGTAAGAACAAGTGCCTTCTACCCTGTGCCACAGCTGTCTACCAACTATTCCAGCCAATTATAGATGAGTAATATAGCAAGCGTTATATGGCATCCATCACAAAAAATCAATTGGTTTAACCCCTGCCACCCCCACCCCCCACCTGCAGGCCCCTCTCATCTAATCCCAGACCTCCCAGGCCAGTACCACCTCAACACTTCCTGCAATATTCTACATAATAGGCATCACTATTCCCCTCCCACATGAACTCCTTGTTGCCAAAAATTTTCTATTTATATTATCTTTATCTTGAATTTCAACTGTTTATTTCCTCATTGTTTATAGTTGGTTTTATTCTTTATGTTTAGCTTATTTATATAAGATTTTATGTTTACTATCCTGTGTATCTATATCCAGAACACAGTTATTTTTAGCTCTTTACACAGCCCCCTGTGAAAAATGAACAACAATTTGCTGATCAGCTAAATTTAAATTAGAAAATTTTAATTTTATTGTGTTTAAAAAAGTTGTTACTGATCTAAATTCAAAACCTTAATGATAACTTTAAGCCAATCAGAAGCCAAGTGATAAAGTGATTGTTGTGACATAAAGAGTCATTCAATAATTCTTTGGCTCATGTGCGCTAATTAATCTGATTGACTGGTTGTTTTGCTATTGTGTGCCATTGCCGCTGTAGCAAGTTGTTTGTGAACTAGTGCTAACCCGGCAGCTGATTGAGCACTAGTCCACCAACAACTTGCCACAGCAGCAATGGCACACAATAGCAAAACAACCAGTCAATCAGATTAATTAGCGCACATGAGCCAAAGAATTATTGAATGACTCTTTATGTCACAACAATCACTTTATCACTTGGCTCCTGATTGGCTTAAAGTTTATCATTAAGGTTTTGAATTTGGATCAGTAACAACTTTATTTAAACAAAATAAAATTAAAATTTTCTAATTAAAATTTAGCTGATCATTAAATTGTTGTTCATTTTTCACAGGGGGCTGTATAAAGAGCCAAAAATAACTATGTTCTGGATCTAAATACATGGAATAGTAAATATATGATTTTATGGAAATAAACTGAGCATAAATAATAAAACCAACTATAAACAAAGAGAACACAAACATTTGAAATTCGAAATAAAGATAATATAAATAGAAAATATTTGGTAACAGGGAGTTGATTGGGGGCAGGAAAAAGTGATGCCTAGTAGGCAGAATAGTGCGGGAAGGAAGACACAGAGGCAGTGCTGGCCTGGGGGTCTAGGATTGGGTGGGTGGGTCTGGAAAATGGGGGGTAGTGGTGGCAGGGGTAAGGGTAGGAGTATTTTGAGTGATGGCTGTCATATACCGTTGTTGGTATTCCTTGTCTGTCATTGGCTGGATGGATTGATAGGTGGCAGTGGCATGGGGTGAGAGGCGCTTGTCCTTCTGCGGTTTGTTCCCATGTTCACATGAAAAACAATTTGGGCAAACAGGTCTGCCACCAATTGGTGACCAAAGAGAGAATTGAGGTCAAGGACCCAAATATAGAGGTTGTTGAAAGCCTGAGGGCGGCGCTCCTAGAGTGTATCTCTAATATTAAAGGACACAACATCAGCCAGATGGATATCAGAGTGACCAGCTGTGTACGCAAAGGCCTGGTGCCTGTATTCCTGGATGGCCTTGAGGGCGGTGGAGCTACCCTCCATCTGGTGGCTCAAGAAAACCTGGTGCTTGAAATTCAAGCCATACCAGGAGTCAAGTAATCCACCAAGGATGTGGTTGTACTCATAGCCATCAGTGAAATCTGGGTTTGTCTGATAGTTGATAAAATCCTTGTCTGAAACAGCCAGAAATTCACCAATAAATGCCCCTTTCTTGACCTTTTTCCTCCCTTTTTGGGTGGTGGCTCTTCCTTGTGCGCCAAAAATGTCAAAAGCTATTGATAGCTTATAATACAAGACAAACACGACATCATCTGATAGACTTGTCAAGCATTGGACCAGGGTTGATTCAATGGCCTGATCATACAGGGAATCCTCAGTGCCAGCCCATTGGTTACAGGCAACATTGATAAGAATCCATATTGAAGCCATCTTTCTGTGCATCAGAGCTGCACCATGTGCTCAGAAACCCGTATGTTGTGGTGTGCAAGTTGTTTGCAGACCTGGGTCAAGGGAAGCTTGGGGTCCTTCTGGAGGTGGTCAAGCATTATTGGGAATGCCTCATTGATTTGGGACTTGGGGGCCTTCTTGGGCTTCTTGGCTTTCCCAATCAGATTCCCTTTGTTCATTAGGTTGTTGAACTCCCGCATTATGGTGGCTTGGGTAAATTTCAATTGGTCAGCAATCTGATCCCAGGACAGACCCTGCAGGTTCAGTGCCACAATTTCCTGGAGAATTTGGGCAGTGATGATTTGTTGCTTGGGGCACTGGGCCGCAGGAGCTGAAGCCTGATTGGCTGAGAGGGGGGGCAGGTTGGGTGGTGGCAGGAAGTTGTTCTGGATTGAGGTTGCCATCCTGATTGATTGGTTGGCAGGCAGCTTGTGCAGGGGTGGGTACAGGAGCAGGGGCAAAGCTAGACACTAAGTGACTACTGAACAAGTCAAAGCCATATGGGTCAGGGGTCAAGTACAGGTTGGCTTCCTTGTTACCTGCCTCAAAGGCTTGGTATAAACGGTTGCCTCCACGTTCTGAGCCTTGCCTCCATTGAAGCTGGCTTGGCTGCTGCTGGCTTGGCTGCTGGTGCTGTCAAAAATGTTGTTGTTAAAAACCATTGTAAAAAACTAGGATAAAATCACTAAAAAAAGAAGTCTAAAATTTAATGGTTTATTTTTATTGTAATCTTGAGTCCATAATTGGAAGGTTCTCAAAATTATTTCATACAAATCAGGAGCCATGAAAATGAATAAAAATTACTCCTGTTCCTAAATTGGATAGCTGTTGGTTGGTTGTTAAACTGTTATTTTTCTATTTTAGGATGCTCATACTACACATCTTGTGTGACTTCTTTTAGTTTTGTGCTTGTGGAATCTTGCTTCCCAATTGCTCCAATTTTGTATAATTTTAGTCCTTCTATTGGTGCCTCATATGAATCCTGATTGGATTAAAATATACTCTGGGATGGCATCCATCCATCTCACTTGTTGTTTCAGTTCATTTTGTTTGTAGTTTAAACAATGCTGCTTGATGTTTGATAAAATTTTGTATAATGGACTAGTGAAATTTTGTTTTTGGTATGACAGTTTATTTATTAACCAAAAATATTTGAATTAATTGAATCCTTAATCTTGCGCAACTTGGATTTCATTTAAATCTGAAACCATTTTGTTTAAATCTGAGGTATTTTTGGTTGTCTTCAATAGCTTCTAAAACTACTGTACTAAGAACAACCTAAAATAACGCCACTATGATAGTCCTTCTAGTGATTGTCATTTCTGGGTAAAAAAAACAGTTTTGTTATGTGTAATTTATAAATTTATTATACATGAATACATTGATAAGGGTTCTCTTAATAAAATGTATTAATAGTGATTTTAATATGGAAGGGGGTGATTACACCATTTTGATTTACGTCACTTCAAATTTCACCAAGTTTCATATCACCCAATTGATTTGATGCGCACAATGGATAGGGGAAAATAAGAGGAAATTACATATGACGCCAGGCTACACTATATCAATTCCCCCATTGCAATTCTTGCTTTCCACTTTTCAAAAGTACATATTCACGTCAATTACCAAATTAATAAAAAAATGTAAGAAATTTCCTGAAACTTTGCAAATATATATTTTTGGCCTCCTCTAAACAAATGGGTACTTTTTAACCCCAGTTGTATAAGATAGTTTTTTAAACATTCAAGTTTTACTCTTTGTGCCAGTTTAGGACGCTCCACCAGAAATTTGTTAATTGATTATAAAAAATGGTCAAAAACACTATGTTTTTGAGCTACAGCACCTCAATTACGTCACTTTGAAAAAGCCATTTTGACTGCAAGTTTTCAGTCAAAACTCAAAGTTTTGCATACTTGTATTACTAATAATTTTTTATTTTTACACAACAAAAACATTGAAATTTTGATATTATATATTTTTAGACTTTTTCTACAATTCTATGTAAAAAGTACTACTTTTATATTAAAAACATTTTCATTTTTCTCTTTAAAACAACCCCCAAATTGCTCATATTTTGATACTAATTCACTTTTAGATGCCTCCCAAGCCTACCACTAAAGCTGTGCACAAGGCCTTCAAGGCCTCAAAGTCCAAGATTGATTCTCCCAAGGCCAAGAAGGCCAAAACTACCGCTAAAAAGCAGCCTGCTAAGAGTAAAGCTCATCCTAAGACACCCACATCCTCACCAGAACCTGAGGAAACAAGCCCAACCCCTCCCCACTCTCCTTTTGTTTACTCCCCTTCTGATCCACAAGAGAAGTTATTCAACTTGAATTGTCACTCTAATCTCACCTCAGAGCCTAAAGAGAAAGAGGAGCAGGATCCTGGTTGCCATGGCCCATACCAGAGTCCGGCTGGACTCCCACAGGGGAGGCAGGCCAGGCCTGGAAGGCCATGTACATAATAGGCGCTATGCGTACCAGGTAGTTTAGAGCAGTGGCTAGGGGGCGCCAACTCCCAATATGGGGCACAACTTGGTCAGCAAGCCCCAATAATGTGATATAGACAAACCCTAGCTTGCCAAAGTCCTGGGTGGGAGGCGCATCAGGGAGAGGAGGGGCAGTTGGAATATCCTTCATTGCTGGTGGCAGATCCAGGTGATGGGGATGGAAATACTCCAGGTCAAGGGCGTAGAGAAGTTTGGCAAGGACAACAGGAGTATGGCTGGGAGGATATGGGTATGCAAGTTTGTATTGAGTAGTGGATTCACAAATGGATGCAAAGAGAATAATTAAATTTGAGCAAAAATAGAATTCCTGAAATAAAATAATAATTTCTAGGCACAAACTTGCTTTATTAAGATGTCAACAGCAAGGAGGGCTTCTCCCCCTCACTACTTATACTTACTGAGGATTCTGTGGCCTTTTGTGCCACCAGAAAACTGATGGCATCATTTGGAGTTGGATTTAAAATTTTAACCATAATTTGCGTGCTTGGGCAAGAGGGTGAGATCTCATTGGATGCTATAACATGAACCTTTTGAAATTTGCAGCATGGCAAGTTGCTACAGTTATTTTTAGCTCCCACAATGAATCAATTGTCTGATTGCACAATCAAACAATTGCGCTCCTGATGTGCCATTTTCTGATAGGTAGGTGGCCCAAATTTGATAACAGGCTCAATGCCAGGAATTTGAGGCTTGTGTGCCTCTCAAATCCTGGGCTTTTTGCTAGTCAAAAGGGGGTATTTTGCCCTGGAAAGTGCTTTGTGTGGGTTTCCATGCTGCATGTTTAATCAACTCTAAGGAGGCCAGCTAACTGTCCAAGGCAATCTGGGCCCTGACACTGGTGCTCCTGCAGATTAGCAAATTGAGCTCTGGGATCTTAACACTATCTACAATATATGCAATCAAAATGGCACCTTTACTGTGCCCACAACATACCCAGCCAGCTACCCCATAATGAATAAGAAAGGGGTGCTGGCTTTGTCTACAAGGGCTACAGCTTCAGCTGTAATGATGAGAAGAAAGCAATCCGCCAACATCACTACAAATGTGATAACATTGGGTGCCCTGCTAGACTCACCACTTATGGGTTCACTAGGTTCAAGGCCCTGACTACTGGGTATGACTGCACCAAGCCTTTTAATCCCTTGTACCAATTGATCTGCTGGCTTCTTTGCCAGGTCATCCCAACCACCAAAAATCAAACTGCCACCAAGGTTGTCAATGATGTCCTCATTAATTTAAATGACACCAAACTTGCCACTGTTGGTGGCGCCTCCAAATTACAGAGATATCTCAATGATCAGACATATTCTCTGAGTAATGAAGGCGTCAGTGCTTCATAAATTGAGCAATCAATCCTTACAGAGTAATAAAACCTATCTTGTCATGAGGAGAGATTCCTTCTGCAAGATGATGGTCAACATGCGCCTGAGAGCAATATTTGCTTTGCCACAAGCCAGGATCTGTGTAACCTGTTAAAATGCAAGACCTGGCTTGCAGATGGAACTTTCACCACCTGCTCAAAGCCTTTTAGCCAGCTTTGGAGCATCCATGTGCAGGTTGGAGATCTAGTTCTTCCCCTGGTCTTCTTTTTCCTCCCAAATAAGAGCTATTAAAAATTGTGTCCATGCACTTACAATTCTAAAGGCCAAGTTGGATGAAATCCTCCCAACCATTAAAGATGAGCCAAAGGAAACCAGAGGGCGCAAGAAGAAGGCCCAGTCCCAGTCAGAGGAAGCCACTCCAACCAGGAAGCAGCCAGAAAGCCTTCTCTACCATGAATATATGGTAGTGGATTTTGAACAGGCTCAGGCAAATGCTTTCATTAGAGTCTTCAAGAGCTCCCCTCAGGGATGCTACTTCCACTTCCGGCAGGCACTCTGCTGCTACCTCCAAGCATGCTCTGATCTTCATGAGCTGATCAACTCTGAAGGCACTAAAGAAGCCAAGGACGTTTTCAATTGCTTTGCTGCTCTTGCCCTTGTGAGAAAGGAGGAGACAAATGCAATTTACAACACCCTCCACTGCCATCCCTATATCCTTGCCAACCAGGCAGCCTTTGCTCTGTTCATAGAGTAATCTGAAACTCAATGGGTTGGAGTATTTTAAGGAGCACACCACATCAGAAAAGGTGGTGACTCAATCCAGTGAAACTGCTTTAAGCAGGTAAAAGATGTCCTGATCAAGACTACCTCTTCCCTTGAAGTATGGCATAGTCAATTTGCAACAAGAGTATGGATTCATAAGCCCAAATTCACCAAAGATAATGGTGCACCTCAAAACCCAGCAGGCTATCTATACCCAACTCTTCAAGACTGGAATGAAGTCCAAGGGCAACCCCCCAAGCAGACCAAAGCAGTGAAAAAGTATACATAAATTAGCAAGCTGGTCCTTGCCTACTATTTCAAGGATAGCAAGCTTGATCATCTTCAGGCCATCTCTGTTGCTCTTTTCACTAATGTCTGAGCCCTTCCTCAATAAACACTTCTTTATCTTCTCTCTTATTTCCTTTTATTTTATCATTCTTTGACTATTTTTTAGTATTTGGCACAATTCTATGCTTATTTTAAAGTATAGTTTATAGTTATAATAGATGAAAATAGTTGTTTTTGGGTTTGTTTAATTTTTGGGCTTTACAAAAATATGTTGCTACTAAGTGATTTCATTTTTTTATTTCAGACTTGGAATTCTAAGGCCTTTTTAAGCCTAGAAATGCTTTTTGAATTTTATTTTTTGAGAATTTTTTGGGTTTTTCTTTGAAGTTCAAAAAAATCTAAAATTTTAAAACTTGCTTTTCTTAGTTGCAATGCCATAAATCATAATGGCGTTTTTGCTATAAAATTGAGATAGAAAAATTTGAGATAGCGTGAATCAAGATAGTGTTTTTTTGATGTGCTCTTTTCAAAATGGTGTGTCTTACTGTTGTACAATCTTTATGTGCCGTGTGTCTGGGTTGACAACCCAGAGATGTATGAACATCTCAAACCTGCAAAGTACGCCAGAACAGAGAATACGGAATTGCTGGTACAACTGCTTGCAGCAAGGATGGCTAAGCCTGCCAAAGCTGCCGGCAAGGAGGACACCAAAGAAGGTTATATAATTTTTTTATTAATTAATTTAAATTACCCTTTTTAGAAATAATTTAAGGTATAATATGCCAGGTCCTAGTTTTTTTTGTCCCTGCCATGTCTTACGCCAACTACGCCAATCATGTGGCAAGGCAGCTGGCATTGTCTCCTCCTATTGTGTGCAAGCTCAAGGACCAAATAAACAGTTCCTTCCCAATGTTGTAGGATGCGCACCTGGGGCTAACACATGGTAGGGGTATCCAAGTGGGCAGTTACTGCCTACAAAGATTCCCAATTGCTCTGCCTTAACCTGGTGGTCCTCAGTGGAGTTTACTGTGTAAACTCTATTGAACTTGTTTGGGAAAAACTGGAGATGCTCCCATTTAAGAATATACTGGAGATGGGCTGGGCCCATGCGGCTGCTTGCTTCTACTTCTCAATGGAACACACTATCTCATACATCCTGAAGAACTTCAGGCGCACAGTGTCGAAATTGGCTGTTGCAAATGAAACAACCATAAAGAAGACCAAGATTCTCCTTGCTGACTTTGGGATGGCCTAGAGTGCTGAAAAGACAGGGCTCTCTCAGGCTATGGAGCTCACATTTGCCAAGACCAAACACAAAAAGAAAATTAGTGCTATGTATAAGTAACTCTGCAAGTTTACAGAAGCCTTTGCTGGGTAAAGGCTTCATCTTGTGGTTTACCTTGGGTATCTCTTCTACTTTGGGATGGGTGCCACTGTAGAGGACCTGGCTGGGGTCCTTCTCAGGATTGACAAGACCAGGCTCTCCCTGGATGGGAAGAAGGTACCCCCTGGATATAACTCAGTTGACCATGTGATACAAGATACACTGGTCCTGGCTGGCATCTATGGGGTTGCAGCCCTGCCAGATAAGTTGCTCCTGAACTCCCACCTGACTATCCTCCCTTTTACAAGCTGCCAAGAATATTTTGACTGTGGAGTATCCACCATGCATGATGTAGAGGTGCAGGTTGTGCGCCACTTCTATTGCTGGGTGGGTACATACTGCTGAACCCATTATTGGCACCCTCAATAAAATCTCTTCTACAATAAATCTACATTGTAATTTATATTATTTGCAAATATAATTAATTTTTAAACAATTTTTTATTCAAGTGATCTATTACTAAAAACAAATTTTTTAAAGAATATATTCATATAGTCATAATAATATTTATTAATAAAAATTCCACAAATACCTTGAGAGCTTACATTTACTGTTTAAATTAGTTTTTTATATTTATGTGCCAGTAGTGACATTTAAATATACTTATCATATTTTGATATTAAATATTTTGGATTATCACCCTGGAATACAATAAAATAATTTAGTTTTCAATAAAAAAATATTAGGCATCTGCATCAGTGGTGTTGTTCTATGTGACTGCTTGCTTGAAAGCTTCAAAATATAAAATAATAATCCATAAATCCAAAAGAGTAAATTAATCATTATAAAAATAGTTGGAGTAGCTAAGCCTTTAATTGATTGGCTGTTTGAAAAGGCACACTGGGAGAAATAATTAGCGTGGCCATAGAATTTGGCCACTGTCTTAGCTAGAAGGATGTGGATCCCTGCTTGCAGCAAATAAAAGAGGTCCTTGGTCCTAGTTGGCGTCCCCCGCTTGATAACTTTTTGAGCCACCCAAAGACCTCCTTGATAGGGTTTAGGAACAGGGACAGACAGGTAGGAATAGGATTTGTAAATTTTCTGTGGCCAATTGCTGAGGGCCAACTGCAATGTTAGTATCAATAGTTGGAATTTCCTAAAGAATATCTGCCACCTTGTGAAGACCAATGTTATACAACACAATGACGTTGGTGAAGCCTGGGCTTGTGTGCCTCAGGTGCTCCTGGACCAATTAGATAAAAGATAAGAAGGTCCTGCTATATTGAGAACCCAATATCATTTAATACAGCTCAATCATCTTTGGACCAAGGAGAGCCACCATTGAATAGGCTGTGGCGCAGACTGCACCAAGAGGAGCCATCCTGCCATTGGAGCCTTTGAGGATATAGCCATATTCATTTTGCATTGACTAAGTGACTGCTGATTTGTTGATATAATAAAAGCTGACGGTCCCCTTGGCTTTGAGGGCAGTGTATGCCTCAGCGCCTTTTTTCAGGCCTTGATGATATCAGGGCTATTTCTATTGTGAGGGGATACCCAAATTTTTTCCACAAAAATTGCAGACCCTTTGCCAGATGATAGTAAAAGAAAATTGAGGCCTCAACCCCAAAAGGACTTGACCATTACCTGTATATTTGTCATTTCAAGATGGCAGTTTTGGGTTATCCACTGGCAAATTTGTTGTAACTGAACCAATGCAAGTTCATTATTTGATTTGGGAAAACAACAGTATAATATAAAGCACAAGAATGACTAGAATAAGATGTAATTTTTTGTAGAATATTGTGATTAATATACTATATATGGAAATCCACCAAGCCACAGGGGGTGGCACAGTGACAGGTTCCATGTAAGGTTTGAAACCAAGGAATAACTTGTGCAGGGATCAGCAAAATCAAATTTGCAACGCTCCTAATTGGGAGATAGTGTCCACAATTCAATGCTACCATCAGATTGATCCATGCTGTTAGATACGTCCTGGGGCAACTCATTTAGCGCTTCCTGTGTATTGTAAGATATGTTGGCAGGCAAGTCTGGAAACTTGGTTGCAACACCCCTCCTTGCCCTCTGCTTGTCATCAGACACCAGGATCAGAGCTGGCACCAAGCGCCCATGTCAACACTAAAAATTTTGACAGTGGCCATGTTGACACTTTTAATGTCAACACTATAGTAAAGTGACAACCTGGGTTTACTAAATGTTGTTTCCTGGATGTCAACACTTTTTTAATTAACAAAACACTTTACCCTGAACATTTTCAATATAAAAAAATATTTTAAAATACATTTTTATACTAAAATGACCTCAGAGAGTTCAAAAATGCAATAAAAAAATACAATAAGTAATAAGAATAAGGAGATATAAGCAACTATTTTTCAATTTACTATATAAAACACACTCTTTATTATAAAATTATTTTTTATTCCCATAAAACTTAAAATTCCAATGAACCAAAAATAAAGATATTTTACATATCATAATAACTACAAAATACAAAAAAAAATTTAATTTATTATACTTTATATAAGCATAACTGAAGTTATCTCATAGCTTAATGATAAATTAACAAAATATAAGATATTTCTTACAAAACCACATTAAACTGTACCTGAAACTTACCATTTATACTTAAAAAGATTATTTATATCCAAAAAAATTAAAAATTAAAATTTAAAAAGTTAAAAATATATAGGCAAAGCAAAGCAAAGTTTATTTGGCTAATTAAAGCCACCAGCAAGAGCAGTGGTAACATCTTCAAGGTATTTTTTATTTCTGCCACCTTATACTTTTTCTTGACCACCTTCTGCACGTCCTCCTGGTAGTCTTTCTCCTTGGACTTCCTCTTCTTGGAGGCCACCTGGTTGTCCAGGTTGCAGAAGTTGGAGACAGTCCAGGCCTGCTCCTCTTGTAGCTTGGAGAAGAACTTGTTATATTTGGGGTTGGTCCCAAACTTCACCTTCAGGTGCTTATGCCAAACCTCAAGGCTAGAGGTGGTCTTCATCTCCCCCTTGAGGCAGGCGCCTTGACAGTTCCAAGGGGCAGTGGCCCCCTCTTACCTCTCTGGGCAGTCACCTTCTTGCCCACCCATTACCACTCAAAGTAATCCAGGTAGCCTTTGAAGATGGTGGAGTGCTTCTTCACGTAAGCATCCTCCAGGAGGGCCTCAAAGCCAAGCCCAGTATGCTCTGGGCGCATAAAATCCAAGACTGCAAACTGAGTCAGGGCAAAGCGGCACTTCCCCTTACCATTGTTAAGATACTTGCCAAAAAGGTCCTTCTTATTCTTGAGATTCTTGACAAGGGCCTGTCTAAAATGGAAGAAGCAGCCCTGACTTCTCCATCAAAGGTGGCCTGGAAGGCTCTGAACTGAGCCTGCTCAACATTATTATGATAACCTTTGGCCCAAGTGAGTGCGCATGAGCTAGCTGCTCAGCGGCTATGGTTGCCTCATCCTTCTCAGCAGAGGAGGGATTTGCCCTTGTGGTGTGGGTGGGAGGGGGAAGCTGGTTGGTGGGAAGGGAGATCAAAGCATCCTGGACAATCTTGTTGGCTCTGGTGTAGACTTCAGTCTTGGTACCAGGAAGGAGAAAGAACACAAGGGGGATGACCTGGTCATTAAACTGCCCATGCAGGACCCAAAGCTGCTTGAAGAGAGAGGGGCAAGTAGCAAATGTGCCGTCGCACAGCTAGGTGGTAGCAGTGTTCAGCTGCTCCAGGTTTTGGGTTATGGCGTAGGCTACAATCCTATCCTCCACTTCCTGCCCATTGTCATGGAGCAGGAACATCTCACCATCCTCTGTCTTCTTGAGGGCATCTATGAGGATAAGGTCCTTGATACTGGTGGCACTCTTGGCCAGGGGATTGGAGGCTTGACGCCAATCACTCACAAACTTGACTAACTGGGTGTGGGTAGGGACCCTCTTGAGGTTGGTAGGGGACAGGTACTTGCAAGAAAGCACAGCCAACTGGGTGGCAGAAAGATCTTTAGAGGTGGGCATCACCTGCACCAGATACTACTTAAGAAGGCGGGCTATGGTGGTGTTGGGCATGATGCAGGTATGCTTGCCCTTGATGGTTTGGACCAGGTCCCAGCGCTCAGTGTTGAGCCGCACTGAGCAGAAGCAGTCCTTGCAGGTGTAATGCCGGCTCTTGAAGCCCCAGTTGGCATTGTTGCAAGAGAAAATATACCCGTTGGCCACCATGGCTGGCCCACCCTTTACACTCATGTTTGGGAAGTATTTGGGCAAGGAAAAGGGGTCCTTGAATTTGCCGTCAATGTTGCAGATGTTGTGGGCCAACAGAGGGTCCCAAGGGCCAGCAGGAGCATGGCGGAAGCCAGGGAAGTAATTGGGGCAGGGCTTTGAATCATCCCCAGATGAGCTTGAAGGGGGGAGTTTGGCAGGGGTGGGGAAGTGGAAGGGGGGCTTATTGTGGTGCTCCTCATGTGCAGGAGACTTATCTATGGGAGGCGTCTTTTTGCTTTGTTGCTTCTTCTTGGTTGGTTACTTGTCAGAAGCCAAGTTGTAGAAACTGTGCTCTGTAAGAGAGCACAGTTTCCTCTCCCCCAGTGGAGTGAGCAGGGCTCTTCTCAGTAGAGGGCTCAGGGGAAAACTTTGGAGAGGGCTTTGGGGATGGTTTGGGGGTGGCCTTCTTTGATGAGACAGGCTTTTTCTTGGTAGATTTGGTTGGCTTAGAGGGACGCTTGGTTCCTTTGGGCTGTTTGGAAGTGTTCTTGTCCTAAAATAATAAGTAAAATGGTTTAGAATAAAGAAATGCATGTAAAAAACAAACAAAACAACTTAAAAAGCATAATAAACAAAAATTAAATCTTAGATGGCTTTTATTGGCATGTAAAAGTTAAAAAATACTTGTATAGGTTTTATTTTATTATAGCTTTAAATAAATAAAGTAAAAGTTAAGATATTTATGTGAAAGTATTATATTTAGATAGAGATTTTATTTTAAAAATTAAAAAATATGTTAGAGCAAAGAGCAAAGTCAAAAATACAACATATCAAAAAATGAGAAGTTTTTATTATGTAAAACATAAAGTTTTATATGTGAGACCTGAAAAGCGTCAACATTATGAGTGATAATTAGTAAAAAAGCTGAATTCTCACTGTCAATTACAAAAATTGTAGACATTATTTTTGACAACATTGTCACTGTCAACATTTTTTTGAAAATTCACTATGTTTTTTCATAGTACGCTTAATTAAATTTAAGCAGGCTAGCAAAAATTAACTGTTTTCTGTGTGTTTTTGTTCAAATATAAAAATTAAAAAAAACATGTAAAAATAAGTAAAAAAAGTATCAAGGTTCTTTATTCTTTTATCAAAAATAAAATTTGGGTAGTGGTAATATGATATTTTACCATTGTGTATATTTGAAGTTGTGAAGAAAGTTGTTTTCAGTATTGAAAAGGGTAAAGTGTTGACAATGTTGCTTACAACATTCTTTATATGAGGTGGCATATTAATCTAGGCTTAATTGCACCACTCTAATTTGCTTAACTCCACCCCAGGGGATGATCACAAGCAAATAAACAACATTTACAAGTTTTGACATTATTTTTAATAATAAAATCTATAGTAACTTACATAGTAACTCACACTTAAATTATTAGATCCCTGTTAGCCACCAATCCACTTAATATATTAAAGCCGTAATAAGTGCCACATATATATTTATAACATGAACCTTTCAACAATCAAATGTATGTGCACTGTCTTTTTCAATATAATAATTCAATAAAAATAATTTTAAATGCGCACTAATTTTTTACTGTAGATGCTTCAGTTTTGTTATTAAAAATAAGTTATGCTTAAAAAGTGTCAACATTGACACTTTTACGTTGTGAAAACAAATAAAAAATAAACTAATTTTTATTAGTAAAAGTAAAGGAAAAATCTGGTTAAATTGAGTTTTTTATTAATCTTAATATTAAATTGTGTTGAGATGGCCACAATTTTGTCATGTTTTCTGGGTTTGCACCCTTGAACGCTTTAAAAAAAGAATTAAGCTAGCATAACTAGCAAAAAACATAGGAGATTTAGAGTTTCAAGTCAACAGTGGTCATGTCAACAAAGTGTCAACATGGGTGCTGTTGACTCAGAGCCTGTGGAAGATCTGGGAAGGTCTGAACAAATAACTTTTGTGTGGGGATGGCGTGGCAGAGGCGCAAGCAATTGTGGTGAAGTTTCTTGGTGTTTCATTGGGCATCTTCAAGTTGGTAGGTGTGATTGTCATAGAACACAGCTATTTTGACAGGTCCCAAGTGGTTGGGCTCCAATTTGGTGGAGTTGAGGTAGAGGGCATAGACAGGGTTACCTACAGCATATCTTGCCTCAAGGTGCTTGGTCCCCCCCTCAAGTTTTTTGTGTTCAATGTCTCAAGCTTTGGCACGCCACTGACTCAGGGAGGGGGTAGTTGTCAGGGGAAGTTTCCGGGAACCGTGGATTGTAACTTCCCTTACACTACCCCTGTTAAGCCATCAGAGGTCCCAAAGGCCAAGGTTCTGGGACTGAATCTGGTACCCCTGTTAACTATTACTTGTAAAATGAGTAGGGTGGTGGGTAGGCGTTCAGTTCACACAGTATTGGGGTGTCAGGGACCCACTTTGAGGGGAACAAGCCCCCAAGTTGATGAGCTAAGGCCCCTATATTAAGCCCTGCAATGGCTGAACCAATGGGTACAGTAACCATGGCAAGATGGCCCAAGTGGCCTAAGTACGCAAATCTTCCCATCAGGGAGCTGAAACAACCCAAAAGATTGTGTCCTATCATGTACAACAACAGATAGAACGAAGCGTGAGACTGTACCAACAAGGGTTTGGCAGGTGGAGGCATGGAATGGTGGTGTCAGGAATATTCCTGACAACACTAGTGTTCCAAAGAATGTTTTGTGCATACTTCAGTGTAAAGAACAAGATAAAAAAGGCAGCAGTTCCCCCTTATTGGGGAAACTGCTGCAGGAAGCTGTGGTTTTGAAAACAGAATTAAATTTTTTTTAATTTGGACGGGTTTTATACCCCGTCTGTGGGCCGCACGCCAGACTGCCAGCCCCACTGTCTGCCCACCACTGCCAGTCAGTCCCCCACCCAGCCTGCCAAATGGGGAAATTGCCAAAAGGGGAAACCCAAAAAGGCAATTTCCCCAAACCCAAATGGAGGGGGGAACTACTGCCCAAATTTAATATCACCAAATTTGGAGGGGGTTGACAAGCAGTCCAACATTACAAATAATGCATCAACTGCAAAAGTTGAATTGAAATGCATTACTGTGCCTGAAGATGCTCTTAGTCCATGCCATGTCAAGGATAACAATTCATTGCTTGCCAAACCACTCCCATTCCATTCCCAAAAGGGAATCCCAGACAACACCAAGAGTTTGGAGTCCCCTATCCAATGCTTTGTACTATTCATGCCCCACTAAGGATGACAGTATATAATAAATATCAATCACTTGATGGTAGTTTGTGCTATCATTGAGTGAAATTACCCCTCAATAGTATCACATAAATCAAAACCAGAACTTTTACTCTATAGAAAGTTAAGACACTAAGCTTTGTCTGCTCTTTCCCAGGACCAGAAGATGAACCACTTGATCTTCTCAGCTGTACTCACAGCTTGCCTTGGGATTGGGGGCCACCAATACACCCCCCAGCATGGGCCCTACAATAAACTGCCCAATAAGGACTTCTACAAGGAGCCTGCACAGCTAAACTCATCTGAGACGTACCCCTGGCCCACGCTGGTGTTGCCCTGCTCCACCCATCACGTAGCAATATACACCTTTGTATTCTACATGCTTACGTACTTTACCGGTAATTTTGGAAGATTTAACGTACATGCCAAGGTCTTTAGATGGATGATGACGGTCTACCCCATTGTGACGGCGCTCACCGGGTTCCAAGTCACCAACTTGGTCCCCTATCTGGCTAAAATACTCCCTCATTTTCTTAGGATTTACAGGTGGCCATAGTGAAACTTTTATCCCCAATGACCAGAGGGATACTTGAACCATCTGTTGGCCAAGGACTCCTTCTGATGGGCATCATTGGGTGAGGAGTTTTGCCAGTTGATAGTAGGAGTGGGATTCTCAAGACCTTTGACCATTGTAAAAAGGGAGACTAGAAACCACCACAGAAAAGAAATTCCCTTCATGGCTTCAAATAAGTTACTAAGAAATAGGTGTGGCAAGATAGGATAGGAAATATTCTTTTATTGTTGGAAAAATTGAAGTAAATAAGAAAAGGTCACTTATAAAGCCTTATAATAAGGCTGAAATATTTTGATGGATATTTGGGAAAATAGAGGGGATTTTCATGATTCTATCATGTAAGACTTACCAATTGCAAGTATGAGATACAATGTATCTTAATAATAGACATAACAAGTTGATGGCATAGCTGGAACCACAAGGATATTGGCAGGTAAAAGCTAATTAAGCAGACTGAAGCCTGTTGATTGCACATCCTACTATACAGAGTCTGGTTCAGTATAGAGAGAGCAGGTCATAAATCACACAATTGGCATCAAGCAGCCAATCAGAATCAGAGCAGTAAGTGACGTTATCACTCTTGATATTAACCTTTTTGCTTTTGAAATGGTTTTTGAATTTGAAATTGAATTGAGTTGGTGGATAATAAATAGGTAATTCAAATGAATTGCCTGGTTTCATTCTAACGTTCTCTTCTGGATTAGAGTCCTGGGTTCAATCCTTGGTCTGGGAAGAGCTGAAAGGCTCAAAAGTGTTGAAAATGTTGTTGTTTTGTGCTTTTGAGTTAATAAATAATGACCCTTCAGTCAAATTTAAAAAGGAGTCAGGAAAAGGGTTCCTGACATGGGGTGCTCACGTGAGAACTTGGCAATTAGTTAGACCAACAAATCATTTAGACACTTCATGCGCCCATTGGTCTGGAGATGGTGGGGCGTTGTGACTACTTTTTGGGGGGTGTTCTTAGTGCAATACGCCTTCATGGTATGCCCTAAAAGCTCAAGTCCCCCATCTATGATAAGAAGTTTGTGCTGCCCAAAGCAGGCCACAATTTTCTTGCCAATGAAGCAGGTAATGGTAGTGGTGTGGTTGGTGGTTGCCCACACTACTAGCCAACAGATGAAGTAGTCAATGGCTGTAATGATGTACTTCTTGCCTAGTCTGTCTTTGGGGAGAGGCCCCCACAATGTTGAGGGCCCACTGTTTGAAAGGTTCCATGGCTTTGATAGGCAGGACAGACTTAGGAGGTGAAGGTTTAGACATGTTCTTATTGCACAACACACATGTTTTGAGGAGGTCCCAGATGTCTTGCCGCAAACAGGGCCATCAAACCTTAAACTTCATGATTTAAAAGAGGTTAAGCCCTATGATGTGGCCCAAGGTGTGGTGGTAGTTTATTATGATATCCCCTTGCTGTGTGGTGAGAATATAAGGCATCTTCTCACCTGTCTCTTCCTGGAAGCAGAGATTATCTGTATCAGTGGTGTACTGACTCTTGTTGTCCTTCAGCTTTAAAATAGTCACAGAATTAAAACCTTTGTAATGGGTTGCTTCAGGACAGAGGTAAAGCATGGGCCAATCAGGATCCAGGCCGCTGTCCCTGGTTATGGATGCTACATAGAGCCTTGAGAGGGCAGCTGCTGTGAAAAGTTCCTTACCAGACTTGTACTCAATGTACAACTGTTAGGGGAATAGACACTTGACCCAGCCTTCTTGGCGGCGTGTCAAGTGGGACTGCATGTTGTAGTATTGAAGTGACTTGTGATCTGTCAGGACGCGGGGTGGAAAGGTGGCATCTTCCAGGTAACTGCGCCATTTCTCAACACAGTGCACAATTGCTGCTAACTCCTTGTCATGTATGGGGTAGTGTTGCTCTGAGATGATGAGATTCCTGGATTTTTAAGCCACAGGGAGAAAGACGCCCTTGTCAGTTTCCACCCTTAGCACTCCCCCTAAGGCTCTGTCAGAGGCATCAGTCTTGAGTTTGTATTAGCGGTTCTGATTGGGGAATTGCAATACATGTGCAGTTGTAAGTCTTTGCTTCAACGTCTCAAAGGCTCAGTATCTGACAGGGGTCTATTGGAAGAGTTGTTTTGTGTTTAGGAGCTCAAGGAGGGGTGCAATTAGCTCTCTGCAGTTGGGGATAGACTTTTGCACATAGGCAGCCATGCCCAAGAAGTACACACCTAAATCACATCAGTGTGGGGTGGCATGCTTGTGATTGCCTTAATCTTGGCAGGGTTGGGCTTTATTTCTTGGGCAGAGATGGTGTTCCCAAGGAACAAGAGCTCTGACATGAAATATTTGCATTTGGAAGGCTTGACCTTTAGCTGTTTTTTTATAAAGAGTGTTGAGGATAGCACAAAGGTGTTGGAGATGTGTGGTTTGATCTTGACTAAAGACAATAGTGCTGTAAAGGTACAAAACAGCACATTTTCTAATTAAATCTTTGAAGGCTTTGTTCATCAACATGGCAAAGGTGGAGGAAGTATTGGACATTCCAAAGTTCATGATGCAACACTCAAACAACCTATAGAGTGTGTGGAAAACAGTTTTTTCCTTGTCCCCTGGTGCAATGCGGACCTGGTTGTACCCTGCAGTAAGATTGATCTTACTGAAGACTTTTGCATCTGTGAGTGTATAAAACAAGTTTTTGATTAGTGTTAAGTGTCAGAGATCCAGTCTCAGGCAGCAAGCCCGTCATTTTTAGGAGTAACTTGGACCGGGTTTGTTGTGAATGCTGCCAATCACCATGTTTTGATTTTGCCCTTGTTAGGTTATTTTGAGAAAAATCCCTCTCTTTAGCTTTTGCCCTTTGAAATTAGGTTGGCTTCAAATTGGGAAATACAATTGATTGGTTTCTTGACTCTGCACAACTCACTTGCCCCACTTGTGCTTGTGGCAAGCAATCCTACTATACATGTACTGTTTTTGGTAAAGCTAAACAGCATATAATCCCTCTCTTTCTACCCAATAAAAAATAAACTCTATTCACATTTTTGTCTTTGTGTCTCCATGTACTTTGGCGCCTCTCTAGCCACATCTAGCAGATATTATTCATTCAGGGCCACAAGATAATTTCATAGCCTTCCCTACCATTCTAACCAAGAATTAGTACAAATCTAATCCTAAGATTAGGATTTCCCGTTGGGACTCTGAGCCGCGCCTCAGATCACAACAAAAATGGTGCTCACTACAGGGGCTGTAAGCCCCTTAGTTATCTCTTTTGCAACAACGTTTTCAGGACCTTTGCCTCCTCCCATACAAGAGCCAGCTTTGCCTGAAATTACCAGTCCTCCTATTGAGTTAGACATTGCCAACCTGCCTATTTTTCCTACTGTGCTGAACCTCAGGAATGGTCCCTGCCTAGTGGCTACCCTTTGGGTACCCCTGACTTAGAACAAGTCATGGCAGTAGCACTTGGGATAGCCCATGACAGAGCCATCACTTGCCTTCAGCTTCAGTTCAGTCAAGAAGAATTCTACAAATGATTGTAGCTCCAAAGTTTCCACAGCATCTCCTCTCAGCAGCTGGCTCTGCTGAAAACTTATTGCTGTCCTTTGTACAACCCACCTTCACCTATCATCAAATGGTATTAGGGCTCCACGTTCAGGAGATTTCATTGCTAAAAGCCACTGTCACTCATCACTGGGATCAGTTTGCGGCTTACCAGCAATGGGTTCATTCCCTGTTTTCCTTAGTATCAGACAACCAGCGTGACTCTGTCACCTCCCAAACCAGTTTGGTTAATTCCATTGAGAAAATGCGCTAATTCATCCCTGAATATGTCAGAGAGCTTCTTCATGAGTTCCACTGGTTGGAACAGCCCTGGTGCGCCCAAGTAGATTGGACTCTAAACGTCTATCTCACCAACTTTGAACAACTTGTGCAGAAAATCAAAAAGTTCAGTTCTTACTCCTTTGACCAATTACAGAAAGTATCAGTCAAAGCTGCAAAAGGCCTCTGTGCACTTGGCAAAGAATTCAATCAAGAAAGGGCTGCTACTGCCGCTACCAATGCCAAACTCCAGACTCAAGTAAATGAACTATCTACCTCCAAATCAGATGCCTTGCCTTCTCCTCCATCTGATGAGTTAGCAGATAGAGGACAGAGACTATTGGATGCTATTCAAGAGTTAAGAGCATCCACCTGCAGTCAGGATTGCCCTACCAAAGCCCCTCAGTCTGATCCTCAAGTGCCTGCTCTGACAAATCAGGTTGCTGACTTACAACATGAGGTTGCTACCTTGTGTGAGGTGATAATGTCTGTTGTTAGTCCAACTGGAGTTATTGGTGAAGATGGCTGTTTCCCTGGCTTGTCAGGAGTTCCCTGCATTCATTGTGCTAGAGAGTTGATAGCTCTAGCTAACAAGGTGGACCATCTGAAACAAGACCATTCTGAGCTTGATAAAGACGTACAAGAAATGAGTGATTTAATTGATTCAGTAAATGACATGTTTGCTCCTTGCCTTTTGGTGGGTCTGTCTCTTACCTCTCAACTGGATTAGCTGTTCTTGGTAGTAATTGTGCATAGCCATGCCTAGATGCTACTTAGCAACAAACCAACCTAGCTAATAATATGGGCACCTGCACTGCTGAAACCTTGACTACCCTCAAGGAAAGTGTTTGCCAGCTGTGGGCCAGACAGCCCCCCACCAAATCCAAAGAAGAATTCTCCCCATGTATAAATGTATTTAATAGAATTAATGGTGGCCTAACTCCAGAAGCACACTTCAAGCCTATCTTTAAACAAGTCTTTGACCCCAAAACTTCAACCATTGCAGCCTGCAAACTATCTATGAAACTACCATGAGAAGAGCCTCAGATGAGGTTAAGAAGGAACACATTCTAACCTGTTTGCACCTGACCTGTCAAGAGGTAGTAGTGCCAGAGCTGCCCATCATTGAGACCTGGGAAGATATCAAGTAACTTCTAATTGACAAATGTGGTGCTGACCTTAGTTTGGAAGTAAAGAAGGACATCTTCATACACATTGCTTTCAAGCAAAAAGGAGACCTAACTGGATTTGCAGATAGATTTTACATGGAGGGACAACAACTGATTACAAGCTGCCAACTGATTGCACATGAAGCGTACATATCTTGCGTTCAAGCTCTCAAGGGGAACCAGCTTTTGTGTCTTCACTTTTTTGGCACAAGAAGCCATGCTTTCTTCTATGAAGAACATAAAGACATTGTAGCATGATATTCACTTTCCCATTCTGGGGAAGTTGTGCAGGAGAATTATGCCGCCTCTACCTCTGGTTTGTCTTCACGTGGGCCACATACCCTTACCATAAACTTGCAGAATCCTCCTTGACGCCAGGGTTGCCATAACTTTGGACAGATAGGTCACCATTCCTGAGTCTGCACCAATCCTTGTGTTAAAGGAGCTGATCCCAAAGAGCAGGCGGGAAAAGAACAGTCAGCCTAAGGCAGAGACGCTCTCAGTTTACAATTCTTCTCAGTCTCCTTTGATTCCCCCCTTTATTGCTGGCTCTGAGCCTGCTGACACTGAGGCTCCTCCCATTCTGATGCTATTTCACAACATCTCTGACAACTTTGACATGGACAATTCTTATATGGAAGATCCCAACATCTATGGGTATTCAGTCCTTGCCATCCCCAAAAATATTGCAGTCCCTTATAAGCTACGTTCTTGAAAAAGTAAAATGACTGACAAGCCTCAGCCCAAAGCCAAAGAGGTTGTCTCTTGTCCATATCTCACTCAAGCCAAGAGATCCCTGTGCTTGTTGAGTCTTCCAAGGAAGCTGCTGAGGTTGGTGACACTGTGTTCAAAAATGTCTCAGTCTTGCTTCCTCTCCAGACAGTCTTTAAGGAATTCCTGGGCCTAAGTTGTATGATTGAAAAATTGGACAAAGAACTGGAGGAAGCCCAAGAAATTCATGCTTTCCTCCCTCCCTTTGGTTGTACTACCACTTGTGTGGAGATATCTATTAAGAAGATGAAAATTAAGGCCGTCTTGGATACTGGGTCTCCTGTAAATGTTGTCTCTTCAAAGCTTGTTAAGAAGCTCAAACTTGCCCTTGACCTTAACTATCACCAGTTGTATGGCACAGCTGGGCTATCCATGATTTGTGCTATAGGAGCTTATTCTGCTCTTCCCATGCAGTTTGACAAACTACTCTTGGCTGCACCTGCAGTTGTCTTGGAGAATATGAGCTACAACCTCCTAGTTGGTACTCAATTCCTTAGGGAATATAATGGGATCATCAACTTAAAGGACAACTACCTCTCTATATTGAGGTACAAGGTCCCTCTGATCTTTGAAGAGCCAGTTAAAGTTCCCAGAAAGCGCCTCAAGACTTGTGCCTTAGAATATCACACTGGTGTTTTCACTCTAAAATACCATACTCATTCCTCCAACATGAAGTGTCCTCCTATGGATTTCCCTGCTTCTGAAGGGGTTCCTCTCTTGGACACCTCTGCTGTAACCATTCCACCTGGATCTCAGGCTATCCTAGGCTCCCAACTAATTTATGAGCTACCCAAGTGTATGTTTCTAGAGTTATACTCTCCTCCCTTGCTAGGACGCAACAAACCCTATTTCTGTCCAGGGATCTCGGATATCTCTCATAAAGATCCTGCTCAATTGCTGGTTGCCAACTTAACTGCTCTACCCATACATGTGTCTAGAGGGCAGGTTGTTGGCTATGTCAGGTTATTAAATGCCCCTGACGTCCTATCACTACATCCATTTGATAATTTTCAGGACTTTAATCTACTTGAGGACAAACCCTAAGTCCTATCCCTATTCATGGTGCAAGACTTGCTGCAACTATCTCCGGTTCAGAAGAAAGAGGTACTTGACCTACTGGATCAGTTTTCAGATATCTTTGCTAAAGATAGCACTAATTATGGTCTAGCCAAAGGCGTCATTCACCAGATTGGTACTGGTGATGCTCCCCCTTCTGTGCTAAACCTTATTGACGCAGTTGTGTGGAGGATGCTCAAGTGTCTAAAGAGCACAAACAACTTCTAGACAACAAACTGCTTGCTCCTTCCCAAAATCCATGGGCCACTCACTTTCTCATACTGAAAAAGAAGGATAGAGGTCATTGTATTGTGATGAACTACCAACAATTGAACTATTTAACCAAAAAGCACTCTTACCCCTTACCATACATTGATGATGCTCTCTGCTGCCTCAGAGGTTCCAAGTTCTTCTCTGCCATGGACCTAGCCTCTGGGTACTGGCAGGTTGATCTCTCTCCCAAGGATAGACAGAAGGCTGCACTCATCACTTCTGAGGGATTGTTTGAGCCAATACAAATGCTGCAAGGACTCTACAATGCTCCAGCTACTTTTCAACAAGCCATGGACTCTATCCTCCTTGATTTGAAGCTCTTGTGTGACCTAGTGTATTTAAATGATAAAAAGGTCTTTATTACTACCTTTACTGACCACCTGGCTCATCTCAAGGAAGTGTTCATAGAGATTTGAGAAGCTGGTCTCAAGTTAAAACTATCTAAGTGTGCCTTCTTCAAATAACGCCTCAAATTCTTGGGACATGAGGTGACTCAGACAGGAATTTGCCCCATGACTAAGAAAGTTGAGGCCATTGAAAAGATGCTTCCGCCCACCAACCTGTGAGAAGTTCAAGTCTTTCTGGGCATGATGAGATACTACAGACAATTCAGCTACTATTTTGCTGACACTAGCAAACCCCTGGTCTAGCTGCTGTGTAATGTCCCTTTCAAATGGACCACCAGCCAGCAACAAGCCTTTAAGACTCTTAAACAAAAGCTCAAAGAGGCTCTCATCCTAGTATATCCTGATTAAAATAAGGAACTTATCTTATATATTGATGCTAGTGAACTGGCCATTAGAGCCATCTTGGCTCAATTGGATGATGAAGGTGTGGATTATCATGTAGCTTATACCTCTTGTGTCCTGAATAGGTATGAGAAGAACTACAGTGTAACAGAGAGAGTGCCTTGATGTGCTGCATGCCATCAAACAGTTCTGCCATTATGTGTATGGCACCCATTTCACTGTGGTTACTGACCACGCTTTGCTCAAATGATTACCACAACTTAAGGAACCAGAAGGACAACTAGCTAGGTGGGATCTCCACCTGCAAGGGTACAAATTCACTGTGCTACATTGCCCTGGGATCAACATCAGAATGTTGACAGACTGTCCAGAATGGCCATCCTTGCTCTACACCCTGCTGAGGCTGACAGGTTGTACAAACTAATTGGATACCTGTCCTTGTGGGAAAACAAGGCAGAAGAAGTCTCAGTTGCCCTTTTTAAATTATCTGAAGACACACTCATTCATGACAATCAGCTCTTCAAGAAAATACAAGACCACTACATGCCTTATGTATGGCCTAGTTTTTGCCTTTTGGTGGTGCTTCAAGCTCATAAGGAGACGAGACATGGAGGTGTTGCCAAAAGTTATGCCTAGCTCCAGAAGAACTACTTCTGGGAAAATCTTTGCCTGCTGATCCCAGATGTTATTGCTAGTTGCCATGATTACTAACTCCAATAACCTTGAGCTGCTGCACACAAGTTCAAGCTAGTCTCCCCTCAACATGCATTTCACACTGTCATCATTGATGATGTAGGACTTCTCCCTTGCTCCTGCTGTGGTTGCCGCTTTATCCTAATTGCTGTTGATCATTTTAGAAAGAGGGTAGAAGCTTGCCCTAATAAGGACATCACTGCCAAAACAACCGCCGCCTTTCTACTACAAGATGTATTCTTTTGCCATGGTTGTCCTCAAGTGTTGTTATCTGACAATGGGACTAACTTCAATGCCAAGTTAGTAACCTCTGTTGTTGAAGTCTTGGGGTCTCACCAGTCTTTCTCTGCCCTCTACAATTCTTCCACCAATGGGGTGGTTGAGTGCGCAAATTAAATCTGGCTTTTATCATGAGGAAACTCACTTACTCTGATGCCACCAACTGGGATCTATACTTACCCACTGCTCCCTTTGCCTATTGCCTTAGCAAACATTGTGTCACCAGGTATTCTACTTTTGCTATGTTGTATGGTTGTGAAGCCACCACTCTGTTGCTCTTGGGGGCCCCCCTACTCTCCTCTGATAAGGCCATGAACCCTGATGATCATATCAAAGATCTAGTCAACCAAATCATTGATATTCAGGCCTCTGCCTACACGTCCACATATAAGACCAGGATGCTTGAGCTCTCTCCTAACAATGCTGGACAATCTCCCCTGCCTGAGTTCAACATTGGGGACTACGTTCTTTATATTAGCATAGAGTAGGAGGACATGCTCATAAACTAGACATGTTGTGGATTGAGCCCTTAGAAGTGACCTTCAAACGAGGATCAGAGTATACTGTAAAACTCTTCTCTAGTAGTCAACCGTTTTCTCACGTGCATGCCAAGTTCCTCTGCAAGTACCACCCCCCTAAGGCCAATCTAGAGGGGGGCAATGTCGTGAATGCTGCTATTCACCACAAATTGATTTCACCTTTGATGGGTTATTTTGAGGACAAATCCCTCTCTTTTGCTTTTGCCCTTTGAAATGAGGCTGGCTCTAAATTGGGAAATACAATTGTTTGGTTTCCTGATTCTGCGCAACTCACTTGCCCCACTCATGCTTGTGGCAAGTGATCCTACTGTCCATGTACTGTTTTGTGGTAAATCTATTTAGTATATATTTCCTATCTTTATACCCAATAAAATTTAAGTTCTACTCACATTTTTGTCTTTATGTCTCCTACGTACTTTGGCGCCTCTATAGCCACGTCTAGCAGATATTATTCAATCAGGGCCACAAGATAATTGCATAGCCTTCCCTGCCATTCTAACCAAGACTTAGTACAAATCCAATCCTAAGGTTAGGATTGCCTGTTGTGACTCTATGCCGCGCCTCAGATCACAACACACAGCAACCTTCTTGAGCACCTGCTGCCCATCCTTGGTTTGGAAGTACTCATGGTCCTTGTCCTCTTCCTGGTTGCTGTCACTGATTTAGGTCTTGTAGCTAGTGTCAAGGACAGGCTTCACCTTCTTCATTATGGCTGCTGGGACTGCTTCCTGGCAGTAGACGGGGTTGAACACATATGAAGTAAGTTCTACCTCTTTGTTTCTAACTTTTTTTGTTGTGATAACCTTGGTGGGCTTCTGGGTCAGCTTGGGGACCCAAGGGTTGACGCTCTGCACCCTATCAGCTAGTGCTATTTGAACCAGTTGTGTCAGTGCAACCTCACTATTGAAAGCTCCTCTTCTGTCTTCTTCCTGAGTAGGCACTTGCATTGCACTAACTCTGTTCTTTGTTTCGTGGGGCAACTGCAACTGCAGTACACAATAGGTGCATTTTTACTCTGTTGTTGTGTTACTTCTAATTTAAAATTTAATAAAATACTAAATAAATTTCAATTGAGTTACTCCCTAATTTTAATCTTTGCTTTTATCCGTATAGGGATATTTACTTAGAGTTTTCCCCACCCAATATCCCAATTATAGATTTTTTTATTTCTTAATTAGTTGTTTTTGGTTTTACAACGCCCTTTTAGAATACCCAAAATAATTTCCACCCTTTTCCCAGATTATACGCCAAATTAAGCGCCCAACTCAATATTTTTAAAATTTGTGTTTCAGATTGTGTGCCTTTCTTTTAGATAAATTGGTATCATTCTTGATTACAATCCATTGCACACAACAATTGCGTGGGTTTGCTTATACATTGAGTTGCTATTGTATTTTGTTTTGGGTTTGAGTTGTGACTCACTGTGCTTGGGTGTATTTTGCCACCAACTTACATAGTAAACATATGTACACCAAAGGTCAGCTCACACCATTTTGGTTGTGAATACTTGTATTTTGGCTTGTATTTTGAATAGTTTCATTCAGTGCATGAGCAATTAGTTGCTGTGTTGACCCATTTTGTCCATTAATGCCAAAAATCCCTGTTAAAAGAGTGTATATTTTAATCTGATAGTTGGAATTTGCTTAAATCTGAAATAATTTTGTTTAAATCTGAGGTATTTTCAGTTGTTGCCATAGCTTTTAAAACTACTGTGTTGGTCCTGAAATTAGTTTACATCCACATTCCAAAGGGCTTCAGACCTTACAATGACCACCCAAAAACAACCAAGGCAGTGAAAAAGTATACTGAGGTCTACAAGGTGGTCCTTGCCTACTATCCTAAGGATAGAAAACTTGAACATCTTCAGGCCATCTCTGTTGCTCTTTCAAGCAATGTTTGAATCATTTCCCAATAATTTTACTCATTATGCTCACTCTTATTTCCTTCCTGTTTTATTATTTTTAGACTTTTATTTAGTGTTTATTAATATTATATGATCTTTTAAAGTATAGAACATAGTTATTTAAGTTGGAAATAGCTATTTTTTGGTATATTTTGACTTTTGGGCTTTACACCACCCTGTTGCTAATGAATGATCCCTTTTTTATTACAGATTTGAAACTTTGAGCCTTTATTAAGCCTAGAAGAGAGGTTTTAAAATTTTTTACAGTCTTATAAGTTTTTTGGCTTCAGAAAAACCAAATTTTGAGTTGGTTTTTTTCATAGCGCAATGCCATAAATTGAAATAATGTCTTTAGTATTACTTTCAAGGTGCTGTTTTTTGAGATGTTGTAAATTGAGATGGTGTTTTTTAGGAACCTTTTTTATATGATGTAGCCTACAATCAAAAAAGTCAGATTAAATGAGTTATTTTTAAATATTTTAGTTTTTGAACACCTGAGTTGCCCACAAATGTGATTTGAAATTTGGACCTAAGATTTGACAATCCCGCATTTCTCCCATAAGGTTTTGAATTTACAGTATAATTATATGAATCATAAAATATGAGAAGTAGGGAAGTTTAGAAGATGATATTTTTTATTTAAATTGTTAAAGAGTTATTTAGAGTAAGATAACTGATACTTGGTGTACACAAAGTTTATGTAGTTTTATTTAAAAGGATTCCTTAGAGAAAGTAGGGACTGATCCTAGTAGAATATTTGGACTAGGCCTTAGGACCACTCTCAGCTTGGTGATTTGGAGTGGCTCTTGAAAAGATAGCTTTCTGGGGAGTTATAGGAGATGCTATGATATTGGATAGGACTGCATTTGACCATTTCAAATCAAATTCCAGCTCTGGGTCTAATGCTAACATATATTTTGAATTATGCAACTGTTCCTTTTGATTGAAATAGATATTTATTCATTTATTTAATAGTATTTTACTATGATTATATAAAACAAACTGTGGTTCAATCAAAAGTATAATTGTGCAATAATGACATATAAAGCTGTAATAAATTATAGTTAAGAAATAAAATCCAACAACTGAAACTGCTCTGATTTTACATCATGTGCCTTGCACAAATGATATCACATTCTTTGTCCTTATAAACATTTTTAATTTTACATTCTATGCCATGCACAATATGAAATCATCTGTTCCTACCCTTGGAAACCACCTTTCTTTTAAATTTGTGACCTACACAATGGAGTGAGTTACTAATTGTGACCTACTCCAAAAGTTGTGGCACAAACACATCCAGATTATTTTGTGACCTAATCTAAAAACCATATTAAAAACAGTTTTGTGACTCTGTGATCACACAATTGATATGGCTGTCCCAACCATATATCCAGTACAGCCCAGACTGTCTTTCATTTGCATTTTTTCTGGTTGAGCATATTCTGTAAAGTTTACTCGTCTGATTGATGGGTTCCACTAAACAAGAAAGGCGTAAAGGAATGGTGGCTGGCCCCCCAAGGCCACCAAAAGCTTTTCCCGTGATTTTCCTAGTGCCAAGGCTCCAAGCAGCCCATCTGATTTAGATTTGTAGTTAAAATATGATTGGCTGGAAAGTTCATATAAGCCGTGGGGAATTTCTAGGGATAGTTTAGCCTTGCGATGAGATGTGGCGATTCGAATAGAAAGGTTATTATTTTGTTTTGAGGAATTGAATGGCCCCATCGAATTCTCGTTCTGAATTAAGAGTACGTGGCTTCAGTTACCTTGAAATCTTGACTTCCTTTCTGGGAAAATTGCCTTTTTCGTTCTGTTTATTCTTGGCCAATTCATAAACCTAACCTTCACAGCCAGAGCCCTGAGTTCAAAGATGGTTGCGTCTAATATAAAATTAGATGGCTTAAGATGAGGTTTTTCCAAACAAGTTGGGCTGAAGAGTCTTGGGTTTAAAAATGGTCTTGTCTGATCTAAAATTAGAAGGCTTAAAATGAGGGGTTTCCAAACAAGTTGGGGTGAAGAGCCTTGATCCAAACCCTTTCGCATCAGTCCAAAGTTAAACTTAAACTAGATCTTAGTAAACGAATAAATGATAAATAGTTCTTAAAAAGTTTAAACAAATCATTTGCTCTTGCACATATTCATCCAATCATTTGGGTTCGAATAAACTTGCGTCAAATACAATTATTGGCTAGTTTAAAACAGCAATACACCGTTGGCTAGAGATGAAGATGTTACAGTTTTAAAATAGCTCACCCATTATAAATATATAATCAAAACTAAAAAGAAACGTAAGTTTGGCTATACCAGTCATATAGCAAAAGTATGTCCCATCTTAGCTACTGAATATATCGCTGTTTTTAACAAAAAGGCAATCTAGCAAACTTTGAAAAACAAAGAAGACCAAAATCCAAGCCACTCGAATCGCAATTCATGAACAGTTAAAAATAAAAAAGAGTATATAAATAAAAGGTATGCTTTCAAAAACTATCATGAATTTCCAAGCGAGATTAATCCTTTCAGCCTTTTTGGTTATTTTGGGGGCAAATGCACAGAACGGTAAAGCTAATCACAATATTTACATGACTAATTTCACTAGCCTGCATGAATAATCCTGCTGTCACCACATACAAGGTGTATACTCCTACTCCTAAGAAGTGTGTGAATACTCCTGCTGTCACCACATACAAGTTGTATACTCCTGCTCCTAAGAAGTGTGTGAATAATCCTGCTGTCACCACATACAAGTTGTATACTCCTGCTCCTAAGAAGTGTGTGAATACTCCTGCTGTCACCACATACAAGTTGTATACTCCTGCTCCTAAGAAGTGTGTGAATACTCCTGCTGTCACCACATACAAGTTGTATACTCCTGCTCCTAAGAAGTGTGTGAATACTCCTGCTGTCACCACATACAAGGTGTATACTCCTGCTCCTAAGAAGTGTGTGAATACTCCTGCTGTCACCACATACAAGCTGTATACTCCTCCTCCTAAGAAGTGTGTGAATACTCCTGCTGTCACCACATACAAGGTGTATACTCCTGCTCCTAAGAAGTGTGTGAATACTCCTGCTGTCACCACATACAAGCTGTATACTCCTCCTCCTAAGAAGTGTGTGAATACTCCTGCTGTCACCACATACAAGGTGTATACTCCTGCTCCTAAGAAGTGTGTGAATAATCCTGCTGTCACCACATACAAGCTGTATACTCCTCCTCCTAAGAAGTGTGTGCATACTCCTGCTGTCACTACATACAAGCTGTATAATCCTCCTTATAAGAATTGTGTGAATCAACCTACTTTCATCACATATGAGATACTTGATTCTGAGGATAATACTACTAAGAAGTGTGTGAATAAGCCCACTGTCACCAAATATGAGATTTATGTGCCTGGTCAAAAGAAGTGTGTGAATACTCCTGCTGTCACCACATACAAGCTGTATACTCCTGCTCCTAAGAAGTGTGTGAATACTCCTGCTGTCACCAAATATGAGATTTATGTGCCTGGTCAAAAGAAGTGTGTTCATAAGCCTGTTATTACCACATACTTACTATATGCATCTAGAGTTGAGGTTACTGGTGATGGTTTGCCTCAAAATCCAGATGAAGGTAAAACTAACTTGACTTGGCTTTGGATCACAACTGGTACTATTTCAGGAGTGGGTGCACTTGGAGCAATTGTATTCTTTGTGTTTAAGGTTTGATTTATTTTTCCAAATAAAGTATTTCTGAGTCTCTTTGTTCTGTCTATTGCATTTTTAAATTTTATTTTGATAATTAAGATGTCTATTGTAAATTATGCTCACAAATATTTTTTTTGTCCTAACCCAAATGATTTTTGGATCTTTTCAGCTCTATTCATTATGAACAGATTTTTGTTTAAAATATAATTAAACAGTTCTAGGAAGTTGTTTACTTAAACTATTTATATTTAATTGTTTATATTAAGTTAAATTTAAAAATATATATGCTATCTAATTATGTTAAACCTAAGCTTGGTAAAATCAGCAAATGAAGTTAGGAAATATAAATTTGGTGGATAAGGAGAACAAATCATCTTTAGGTTGTCCAGAGTGCAACTAACTAATTTGGGATATTTTGATTTACTTAGTCACTTTAAAAGTGGGGTTGGTTTTATACAAGTATAATCCCACCTCAAAAAGGTACTCATGGCAACATTGAATTCAGTGGGTGAATCTAGAATTTCTAATCAAAGCCTTGTTAGAGGCTGTTGGTAGCCTTAAATTTATAGGTTTTTGTGATATTGCAAACTTCAAGAAAGAGATTGGGTAGGCCCAAGAGAATTTTTATTGCTGTAACTGGAAAATCATATCTGTGTAATGGTGAGCGTTAAAGACAAAACAGGCAGCTTTGAAGGGAAATAGGGCAACCAGCAGATTTCAAGCAGGCAAAATGTAACATCCTGTATGTAAACAGTCCTAAGAATTATTATGGTTTTATCTTTTAAATTTAGCATTCTGTATCAACACCAATTATTTAAATAAAATGCAAATTATTAAATAATGTTGTAACTGTGCTGTTTTAGCAGAGTTACATAGGGGAAATTATTTAGAAGATAGATAATAATCTTTATTATAAGATAGTGGTTATATAGTCAATGTGAATCAAGAATAACAGAAACATGATTGGTGATCACACAACTGGATGGAAGAAGGGGGTGGCTTGATCCTGGTAATGAGTCAAGCACCAAAACAAGGCATCTACCAGGAAAGATCATCATCTGTTCATGTTGTTAGATTTGGTAATTTGAGTTGACTTCCTAGTCTGGCTTTGAGTGACCAGATAATTGGATTGCAGGTCACAAACCTGCTTGGTTGGAACCTTGCTGGCGGGTCAAGCTTGCGGTTTTGACACCCCCCCAACTGAAGGTCAGCCTCCTCTGGGGGCATGTTGTCAGGGAGGTTGTCAGGAGCCCGGGAGCCGTACTGAAACAGTTGCTGTTCTGTGGCAGGCAGGGCGGTCTCTTGTTGTTTCTGTCTTGCTTTGCAGGGCCGTAGGCAATCATGGTGTAGGGTATTGTTTTGCTTACGTTTTCCAAGCCCTTGCACAAGGTAGGTGTTATTGTTGTTTACCTTCAGAATGATTGCTGGCCCTACTTTCTTGGGTTGTAGCTTGCTCTTGTCAACATTCATGACCCACACTTTGTCCCCAACTTCATGTCTATTGTGTATGAGGACAAATGTCTTTTGCACATGTTCATTCTCCTTTGCTGTTTGCTTGCTGTTAGCCTCTATTACTTGAGGGTCTGAGCGTGGAAGGACTTCACTTGGGATTTCCAGTTTAGGTCATGTCAATGCTTGAATTATATTTGGCTGTGTGCCATATACCATATCAAACAGGCTTTTCCTGGTGGATCTGTTCACTTGGGTTTGACACACAAGTATTGCAATTGGTAGCTGCTTATACCAGTCTTCAGGTCTCCTGGCGGTGAGCTTGGCTAAGGCTTGCACAAGGCTACCATTAAGCCGCTCTATACGTCCATTGGCCTGTGAGTGATATGACGTTGTCACAGTGTGCTTTACCCCGTTTTTGGTGAGGTATACATTAGTGTCTTCAGAGGTCAATTCTTTGCCTCCATTGGTTATCAGGAGTTCTGGCTTTCTGAACTTGCTGATTATATCTTTGCCAATAAATTGTCAAACGTCATTGCCGGTGTGTGCCTTACCTGCTTGGGCTACTGGCCATCTTGTCGCAAAATCAATGGTGGTGTTGATGTATTTCTTTTCATTGTGTTTCCCTGGCATGAGACCAACAATGTCAAGAGCTCATACTTTGAAAGGTAGTTGTGTGGGGATAGAAAGTACCAACTTTGGTGGGGTCTTGCTTTTGGCAAACTTTTTCCATACCTCACATTGGTCCAGAACTTCTTGAACATTGCGGTATAAGATTGGCCACCAGGCCTTATGTTTAAGGAACTCATATAGGTTTTGGCTCTTGGTATGCCCCAGGTCTCTGTGATAGCGTAGGATGGTGTTGACTTGCTGGTGTGTGGGAATGTAGGGAATGGTTGTGCCGTCCGTCATCTTTCTGTGTAGGGTCCCATTTACGTCAGCAAAGAGGTGTTCATTCTTGATGACTGTTTCCTTGGTTATGTTGGTGGTGCCATGGGGGAAACCTTGTCCTTTGTTTGTAACACTAAGAGAGGCCAGTCTGGGTTGAGCCTATTCTCTCCTCTTGAAGCACAGACATACAGGCGGGACAGGACGTCTTTCATGGTGAGCTTGGCCCCAGGTTTGTACTGGATGAACATGTTAAACCTATTCAATAGTTCCATCCACTGCGCTTGGCGGCGCAACAGATTTGCTTGAGTTTTGAAATATATGAGCAACTTGTGGTTGGTTAATGCTGTGATAACTTCCTGCCATTCTAGGTAACAGCTCCATTTGACTAGGCAGTGTACAATGGCCAACAGTTTCTTGTCATGGATAGGGTATTGACACTCACCATCTGTCAATTTTTGCAATTCATAAGCTACAGGCAGGAAGTCACTGTCATTATTTTTGATTTTTAGTACTCCCCCAATAGATGCATCTGAGGCGTCGGTTTCCATCTGGTATTCCCTGTCATGTTTGGGGTATTGTAGGATGGGAGCTGTTGTGAGTTTCTCCTTGAGGCGTCTAAAGCAGAGGTCACATTGGGGGTCCACACAAACTTGGACTTGGCGCCTTTTATGGCGGATAGGGGGGCAGTCAGAACGCCACAGTCAGGTATGAAGCGTCATACATAGGCCACCATTGCCAAGAAGGTGCGGAGTTCCAACTTATCCTTGGGTGATGGTATCTTGCAGATGGCCTATATCTTTTGACTATTGGGTTTGATGCTGTCCTTTGAGACTATGTGTCCCAAGAAGGGTAGTTGCTCATAGAAGAATTGGCATTTGGAGGGTTTGGCCAACAGTTTGTGTTGTGCCAAGGTAGCAAAGACTGCCTCTAGGTCTTTGTGGTGTTGTTCCACCAAGGGGCTGTAGACAATAATGTTGTCTAGGTGCACTAGGGTGTGCTTGCCTATGTGGGGCGCAAATACTTTGTTCATGAAGGTTACAAAGGTGGACAGGGCATTGATCATGCCAAAGTTGAGCACCACACATTTGTAGGAGCCGTATTTAGTGTGGAAGGCTGTTTTGGGAATGTCTTCCTCCTTAATACAAATCTGATTGTAGCCTGCAGTTAGATGAATCTTGGAGAAGACTGTGGCTCCTCCCAAGGCATCAAAGAGGTTGTCAATCAGTGGTAGAGGGTAACAATTCTTAATGGTAACTTTGTTTAGGGCGCTGTAGTCTGTGACCAGGTGTAAGGTACCGACTTTCTTAGCCACAAATAATACAGCGGCCTTAAAGGGAGATTGTGAGGGGTGGATAAGTCTTTTTTCCAATGCCTCCTTGAGGTAGGCGTGTAAGGTGTTGTCTTCATTGGGGTCAGCCTGTAGATAGGGCGCGCCTTGGGTACAGCCCCTTGAGTTGGATGGAGTGTTAAATGTGCTTCTCAGGGGGCAGCCTGGGCAGCGCTTCCTTGAAGATTTCTGGATGGCAGGTCACAATTTTGCGGTCCTGAGACGTGGAGGTATCCTGGTGATCTTTGAAGTGTATGATCTTGTACTGGCAGGAGTCCCAGTCAATTGCCTTCTGGTTTTCCTTTTTGTCTAGGGTCTCTGTGATGAAAACAAAGATGTGGTTGAGTAGGAGTTGGTCCACCGAGTCAGGATAGATCTGGTGATTGACACCTTCACACTTAATGGTCAACACTGAGGTTGCCCAGTCTATGTGAGGATTGTTCTTTTGTAACTAATTCAACCCCAGTACAATGTCAAACTTTGGAAAGTCAATGAAGGGACCTTGGATGGTGGAGTGTAGGTTATTGAGCATGACAGAGAAGGGGGTGGTTTCCCTTGTCACAGCAATGTGATATTCATAAGCTTAAACCACGCTTTTAATCAGCAAAGGATTATTGGCTAGCTTGAACTTTTCCACAAAGCTACTGTTGACTAGGGTTTGGTCTGTGCCCAAGTCCAGGAGTGCTGAGCCTGTGTAACTGCAAAAGCGGAAAGGATAGGACATCAATTTATTGGGATGTCTGGCAATGGTGTAGAGTACCAGGTCCTCTGAGAGCAATTGGATCATTGGACATTGGTCTATGTCATTGGGTTGGTATTCATCATTGGGCAAGTCAGGAGTTGTGCAGGGAGAGCTTGGCTTGCTTAGTGCTCTCCCCAGCTTTTCCCTTGTCTTGGTTGCCCTGTGTGGCGGTGACACAGAAATGGGTACGGTTCAACTGGCCATTGTTTCCATTTCAATGCCCATTTGAACCTGTGGGTTTGTGGTTGGCAGTTTCCCATTGCCTCCAGGAGGTGGTTGAGAGGAGAGCCCGCCTGGATGGGAATCCTTGGGTCCTTTTTTTCCAAGTTTGTGCCTTATGCAGTGCGTTAAATGTTTGCTCCGCTTTCTCTGCTTCACAGTACAAGCTTTGCAGGTTGGTCACCTGATCCAGGTTCACATGTCTCATCACGTGCAACTTAAGAGCGTCATAGTACATGAGGTGTATGGCTTGGTGTCAAAGGCCATGTTGGATGGTGCACAAAGACAAGTTCCTTGTAGGCGCAGGTGAATTCCTTTACAGTGCCTGTCTGGGTCAGGTTCTTTACTTGGCGTATGATCATGAGTGCTGTATCTTTAAGCATAAATCTTGCCAGTAAATCTTGCTTAAAGGTATACCAGTTCTTGTTGGTGTGCTCTTCATGCCACTTGTTGCACCAGGTGCCAGCGTCATGGGTCAGGCAAATGGAAATTTCTGCAATCCAAAACCACTTTGAGCATTCCATCTGAGCTACCTTGCTTTGGGCAGACTGGATCCATGCAGCAGCATTGTTGTTGTTGGCCCCAGCAAAGGATTACAAGGCAGCGCTTCATAGTCTTTGAGCTATGTAGGCAGACATGATGGATTTGTTGGCTGGTTGCGGCATTGAGGAGGGGGCCTGAAAGAAACCTTGTACAGACATGGTGTTGAAGGCAGGTAGCGGGATCACCGTGTTTTTGTATAGGACAAAGCCATTGGGTATCTCGGCACCAGGAATGTACAGAGTCCAGTCAGGCAGAAGGCCAGACATAATTCTGTTGAGGATTTGTTGGCCGCAACATGTGCAGGCAACAGGCAGAATTTTCCAAGATAAGGTAGGATGGAGAACCTACCTGTGCTACCAATGTTGTAACTGTGCTGTTTTAGCAGAGTTACATGGGGAAAAATATTTAGAAAATAGATAATAATCTTTATTGTGAGATAGTGATTATATAGTCAATGTGAATCAAGGATAACAGGAACATGATTTGTGATCACACAACTGGATAGAAGCAGGGGGTGGCTTGATACTGGTAATGAGTCAAGCGCCAAAACAAGGCATCCACCAGGAAGGATCATCATATGTTCATATTGTTGGATTTGGTAATTTGAGTTGACTTCCTAGTCTGGCTTTGAGTGACCAGATAATTGGATTGCGGGTCACAAACCTGCTTGGTTGGAACCTTGCTGGGGGTTGAGCCTGCAGTTTTGACAATAATAAAACCAAAAACAATAAATTGCATTTTTTAACAAGGAGGGGGCTTTGTTATGACTATTTAGATTCTGATGGATGCAAAAATAGGGTTTTTGCAATTTTACAAAAACACCAATTTTTATTGCATTATAGCTCTGAGGTAAGCAAGGAAAAATTTTAGGGGGATTTTTAAACACTTCAAGTGAAAAATGAGTAGCTTTGAAGGATAACTGTTGCCTTTGGCTCAGGGTTATTGGATTTCACAGTAATATATTGCAGGTCATATTAATATCTATTTAGGTTATGCGCAATTGAATGACTCCCAATTAATTATTAGTGGACACTGTTATGCTCTAACTAAGCTACAATTGTCTCAGAAGTTAGTGATTGTTGATAGCCCCTGATAGTGCCAAAAATAACCAAGGCAATAATTCAAGAATATGCTATTTGGAATTACAAGTGATTCCAGGATTCTGCAACTGGTAAACAACAATAATCTGATCAATCAATTGCTTAATTGCTTTAGCAACTGCATATGTTATTTCTCCTGTTTGTGTTGATAGGTACACAATCCCCAGCCCTTAATCCCATGGTATCTAATTCACCTATTATTACTATTGATAGAGCTGCAAAAAACCTTGTTATATATACTTGATTTAAATACAAAACATAGTTTTTACCCTTTCACCATTTCTTCTGTCTACACACAGTGATCATTATCCTGAATATAGGTATAGTGATAGAAGAAAATTAGGGGACTATTATTAACAGTATACAGTTTGACAATAATTGTCACTTTATTTTCAAATAGATAGAATTAGGGACTTCAAGAAACAAACTAAGTTCTGATACCAAAAAGGGTGGTCTCACTTCAAAAGTTAGCATCATAATCATGAAATAAAGAAAATTTTGATACTAATTTCTCTAGAGAGTTAAAATCAGTAACTTTGAGTATAAACACAATAAATTAAAATCTAAAAAATTGATAAATTAAAAATAAGGAATACCAAAAAGGGGATTAGAATTAAAATTTTGCTAGGTGACCTGATCTTAGAGGTGTCGTAGCAATTCTGTTATCAGCTCCAATATCTGATAAAAGATAACACTTATCAGTGAGCTTTAAATTGTGTCTGGCTCCTGATAATAAATCATCTCTTCTTTCTGTAACTTGTTTTCAATTCTATTTTAGTTTCTTTAACTGCTGTTGCCTTGAGTTCTGCTTGACTGGCATTAATGTTAGTGATGGCTTGACTGTACCTGTTCTCCTGTAGGCTGAATATCTGATATTTGTAAATAACTGTCATAGAGGACACAAAAACTTAAAAGGATAATTATAGATAATAAGAAATAAGAAACAGCAAAACCAATTCTTTCTCTGATACAGTAGTTTTTAAAGCTATGACGCTAAGAAAAAATAACTCAGATTTAAACAATATAGACTCATATTTAAGCATCCTCCAGGCCAGGTAAGTTTTATATAGAAAATTAATTAAGTATTTTTGGTGAACTATAAAAATGTAAAACAAGAAACATAATAGCACTAACATAAAATAAAAAGTTATATCAAACATCAAACAATTTAGTCCACACTAAAAATTGGCTTGGTACAACAGATGAAAAAGATTTTTGTTGTTCCAGAATATATTTTAAATCTTATCAGGAATCATTTGAAGCATCAACAGAAGGGCTAAAAGGAAACAAAAAAGAGCAATCCTGAAGCAAAATTTCACAAACACAAAACAAATCTAAGTCACACAAGATGTGTAGTCTTTGTATCCTAAAATAGAAAAAAGGTCATTTTAGCAGCCAATCAACAGCTATCTAATTTGGGGACAGTGCTATTATATTGGTTTTCAAGTCCCTTTATTTGTGTGTGACAATTTTAGGAAATATCTGAATTAGGACCTATTATTATAATAGAAATCAGCCCATAAAATTTTGAACTCCTACTTTTAGTTATTTTTTACTTGGTTTTATTTTACAGTGGTTTTTAACAACAATAACAATTTTCATGACCTCAGAAAAAAAGGCAGCAGCCAAGACAGCTTTGGAAGAGGTTTGGCTCAGTATGTTAAGGCCCCTGTTTATACCCAGATTCTTGATGTGGTTAACAATAAAGCTGACATGTAACTGACCTCCAACCCATATAGGTTTGACTTGGTTAATAGTCACCAAGCATCTAGTTCTGCTCCTGTCCCCTTTCCTGACCCTGTGTTGTAAATTTGGGCTATCTAAAATAGCTAAATCTATGAGTTAAAGTTTATCTAAAATAAAATATATATAAAATATACTAATAATCCTAAGGCTATATAAAGTTTACTAAACACCAACTTCAACTGCTAAAGAAAAGGCAATAAGTAGTTTTAAAAGCTATGGTGATAACCAAAAATACCTCAGATTTAAACAAAATGATTTCAGTTTTAAACAAAATCCAAGTCGTGTAAGAGTCAGGATTCAATTAATTTAAATATTTTTGATTAATAAATGAACTGTCAAACCAAAAATGAGATTTCACTAACCCATTATACAAAATTAAAGCAAATATCAAGTGGTGTAGTTCAAACCACAAACAAAATAAACTGACGCAACAAGTGAAATGGAAGGATGCTATTCTGGAGTATATTATAATCCAATCAGTATTCATATGGGGCACCAAAAGAAGGACTAAAATGAAACAAAATTTGAGCAATATAGAAGCAAGATTCCACAAGCACAAAACAAAAAGAAGTCACACAAGATGTGTAGTACAAGCAGCCTAAAATAGAAAAATTTCTACTTTTAGTGATTTTATCCTAGGTTTTATTTTAAGATGGTTTTCAACAGCAACATTTTTGACAGCACCAGCAACCAAGCCAGCTTCAATGGAAGCAAGGCTCAGAACGTGGAGGCATCCATTTACACCCAAGCCTTTGAGACAGGTAACAAGTAAGCTGACCTGCACCTGACCCCCAACCCATATGGCTTTGACTTGTTCAATAGTCAATTTGCACCCAACACTACCCCTGCTCCCATACCTACCCTCACACAAGCTGCCCATCAACCAACCAATTAGGATGGCAACCTTGATTTGGAACAACTTCCTGTCACCAGCCAACCTGCCCCCCTCAGCCAATCAGGCTTCAGCTCCTGCAGCCCAGTGCCCCAAGCAACAAATCATCACTGCCCAAATTCTCCAGGAAATTGTGGCACTGAACCTGCAGGGTCTGTCCTGGGATCAGATTGCTGACCAATTGAAATTTACCCAAGCCACCATAATGCGGGAGTTCAACAACCTAATGAACAAAGGGAATCTGATTGGGAAAGCCAAGAAGACCAAGAAGGCCCCCAAGTCTCAAATCACTGAGGAGTACACAATTATGCTTGACCTCCTACAGCAGGACCCCGTGCTTCCCCTGAACCAGGTCCAGAAGCAGCTTACGCACCATGGCGTTTGGGTGTCTGAGCGCATGGTGCAGCTCTGGATGTATGGAAAAATTGCGTCAATCCAGGTTCTTACAAAGGTTGCCAGCAGCCAATGGGATGGCGTTAAGGATTCCCTGTATGATCCTGCTATTGATTACACCCTGGTCTGATGCTTGACTAGTCTAACATATAACATCATCTTCATATCCTACTACAAGCTATCAATAGCTTTTGATGATTTTGGTAAGCAAGGAAGAGCTGTCACTCAAAAAGGAAGGAAGAAGGTCAAGAAGGGGACTTTCATTGGTGTGTTTCTGGCTGTTTCAGCCAAGGGTTCTGTCCATTATTAGACAAACCCAGATTTCACCAATGGCTATGGGTACAGCCACATTTTTGGTGGATTACTCAACTCCTGGGATGGCTCAAATTCCAAGCACCAGGTTTTCTTGAGCCACCAGATGGAGGTTAGCTCCACAGCCCTTGAGGCCATCAAGCAACGCGGGCATCAAGCCTCCGTGTACCCAGACAACCATGCAGACATCTATCTGGGTGATGTTGTTTTCTTTAACATTGAATATAAACTCTGGGAGCGCTGCCCTCAGGCTTTCAACAACCTCTGTCTTGGGGTTCCTTGACCACAATTCTCTCTTTGGTCACCAAATGGTGACTGACTTTTTTTGCACAAATGGTTTTCCATGTGAACATGGGCAACCAACCACGTAATAATAAGCACCTCCCACCCCGTGTCACAGCCACCTACCAGCCAATCAAGGAAATGACAGATGAGGAATATAACAAGCGTTATATGGCAGCCATCATGCAAAATCCTCCTACCCCACCCCCCCACCTTTGAGCCCTACCCACCCAATACCAGACGCCCCAGGCCAGCACTGCCTCTATGTCTTCCTTTCCGCGGTATTCTGCCTACTAGGCATCACTCTTCCCTGCCCCCAATCAACCCCCTGCCGCCAAATATTTTCTATTTATATTATCTTTATTTTGAATTTCAAATGTTTGTGTTCTCTTTGTTTATAGTTGGTTTTATTCTTTATGCTCAGTTTATTTCCATAAAATCATATATTTACTATTCCATGTATCTAGATCCAGAACACAGTTATTTTTGGCACTTTTCATTGCCCCTTGTGAAAATATTAACAACAATTTGGTGATCAACTAAATTTGAATTAGAAAATTATAGGTTAATTGAGTTTAGATAAAGTTGTTACTGATTTGAATTCAAAACCTTAATGATAAACTTCAAGCCAATTAGGAGCTGAGTGATAAATTTATTGTTGTGACTAAAGGTCATTCAATAATAATTTGGTGCATGTGCAATAATTAATATGATTGGATGGTTGTTTTGCAATTGTGTGCCATTGCTGCTGTGGCAAGTTGCTGATGGACTAGTGCCCAATCAGCCGCTGGGTTAGCACTAGTCCGCCAATAACTTGCTTCAGCAGCAATGGCACACAATGGCAAAACAACCAGCTAATCATATTAATTAGTGCACATGCACCAAAGAATTATTGAATGACCCTTTAGTCACAACAACAACTTTATAACTTGGCTCCTAATTGGCTTAAAGTTTATCATTAAGGTTTTGAATTCAGATCAGTAACAACTTTATCTAAACTCAATTAACCTATAATTTTCTAATTCAAATTTAGTTGATCACCAAATTGTTATTAATATTTTCACAAGGGGAAATCCAAGTGCCAAAAATAATATGGCAATTAAGGAAACAATGCTGATGTTGCAACTGAACCAATGAGGATTCAGTATTTGGAATTGGGGAAGACAACAGTCCAATATAAAAGGACAGAAAAATAAGAATAAGGTATTGTTTATTGTAGAATATTGTAATTAATATACTATATGGAGAAAGCCACAAGGCCACACAGGGGTGGCATGGTAGGAAGTTCCATGTAAGGTTCAAAGCCAAGGAATAACTTGTGCAGGGATCAGCAAGTAGAATTGATAGTGCTCCTAATTAGGATGAAGTACCTGCCATTCAATATTGCCATCATATTAGTTCATGTTGTTAGATACGTTAGCAGGCAAGTCTAGAAACTAGGTTGCAACACCCCCCCTGCTTGTTGTCAGACACCAAGACCGGAGTCTGCGGAAGGTCTGGGAAGGTCCGCACAAACAGCTTTTATGTGAGGATGGCGCGGCAGGGGCGCAAGAAATCATGGTGAAGCTGCTTGGTGTTTCCTTGGGCATCTTTAAGTTGATAAGTGTGATTTTCATAGACTGCAGCTATCTTGAAGGGCCCTAGGTGGTTGGGCTCCAACTTGACAGAATTGGGATTGAGGGTGTAGACGGGGTCACCTACGGCGTATCTAGCTTTAAGGTGCTTTGTCCTCCTGCAATCTGCTTGTGTTTGATTTCCTGGGCTTTGGCACGCCATTGATCTAGGGATGGAGTTGTTACTAGGGGAGGCTTGTTGAGAACCTTGGACTGTAGCTTTCCCTGTTCAACCCCTGTCAGACTGTCAGGTGTCCCAAAGGCCAGGGTGCTGGGGCTGAACCCTGTGCCCCTGTTGATTCTTGCTTGCGGGATAAGTAGGGCGGTGGGAAGGTGTTCAGTCCATGCTGTGTTAGGGTGCTCTTGTGAGAGCTTGGCAATCAATTGAACCAGTGAGCCATTTAACCATTCCATGCGTCCATTGGCTTGAGGATGATAGGGGGTTGTAACTATACATTGGAGAGCGTTCTTGGCGCAGTATGCATTCATGACATGCCCAACAAGTTTGAGGCTGCCATCTGTGATGAGACGTTTGGGTCGCCCAAAGCGGACCACAATTTCCTTGCCAATAAAGCAGGTGATGGTGGTGGTATGGTTGGTTGTTGCCTAGGCCACTGGCCAGCAAGTGAAGTAGTTGATAGCAGTGATAATGTAATTCTTTCTCAGTCTGTCTTTGGGGAGTGGCCCCACAATGTCAAGGGCCCACTGCTCAAAGGGTTCCATGGCCTTGATGGGCAGGACAGACTTGGGGGTGCAGGTTTGGACGTGTTCTTTTTGCACAGCACGCACATTTTGAGGAGGTCCAAGATGTCTTGACGCATGCGTGGCCACAAAACCTTCTGTTTCATGATCTCAGAGAGGTTACGCCCTCTGATGTGACCCATGGTTTGGTGGTAGTACAATATTGTGTCCCCTTGTTGCATGGTGGGAATGTAAGGCGTCTTTTCACCTGTCTCTGCCCAACGGCAGATTTTACCAGCATTGGTGATGAACTGAATTTTGTTGTCCTTCAATTTGGAGATGATAAACAAGTTAAGGCCTTTGTAGCAAGTTGCCTCAGGACAGAGATAAAGCATGGTCCAATCTGGATCCAAACCATTGTCCCCAGTGATAGACACTACATAGAGTTGCAAAAGAGCGTCAGCTGTGACAAGTTCCTTTCCAGGCTTGTACTCAATGTGCAACTGGTAAGGGGATAGACACTCAACCCATCCTGATTGGCAGTGTGTCAAGTGGGACTGCATGTTGAAGTACTGAAGTGACTTGTGGTCTGTCAGAACGCGGGGTGGGAAGGTAGCTCCTTCCAGGTAGCAGCGCCACTTCTCAACACAGTGTACAATGGCTCCCAATTCTTTATCATGGATGGGGTAGCGCTGTTCCAAGTCAGTAAGTTTCCTGGACTCATATGACATGGGGAGGAAGATGCCATTGTCAGTTTCTACCCTTAGCACGCCCCCTATGGCCCTGTCAGAGGCATCAGTCTCAAGTTTGTACTGTCAGTTTCAATTGAGGAACTGCAGTACTGGTGCTGTTATGAGCCTTTGCTTCAACGTCTTGAAGGCTCAATCTCTGACAGGGGTCCAATGTAAGCACTGTTTGGTATTGAGGAGCTAAGTGAGAGGTGCAATTAGTTCCCTGCAATTGAGAATGAACTTGCATACATAGGCAACCATGCCTAAGAATGTCCGCACCTGGCCCACGTTAGTGGGGGACATCATGCTGGTGATTGCCTTGATTTTGGCAGGGTTGGGCTTTATCCCTTGAACAGAGATGGTGTGCCCAAGGAATAGAAGCTCTGACTTGAGGAACTCACACTTGGAGGGTTTAGCTTTTAGCTGGTTTTTCCAAAGGGTGTCAAGAACAGCACAGAGGTGTTGGAGATGTGTGGTTTGGTCTTGACTGAAGACAATAATGTTGTCAAGGTACACAACCACAAATTTCCTAATCAGGTCCTCAAATGCTTTGTTCATCAACATGGCAAAGGTGGAGGGAGCATTGGTCATTCTGAAGTTCATGACACAATACTCAAACAACCCGTAGCGTGTGCATAAGGCAGTTTTTGCCTCATGCCCTGGTGCAATGCAGACCTGGTTGTATCCCGCAGTGAGATTGATTTTGCTAAAGACCTTCACACCTGCAAGTGTATCAAACAGGTTGTCAATCAGCGGCAGGGGGTACTTATTCTTTACCGTCACCTCATTTAGGGTGTGGTAGTCTGTGACCAGGCAAAGGGACCAGTCCTTCTTGGCTACAAAGAAGACAGCTGTCCCGTACAGAGAGAGCAAAAGGGCAAATGAAGCCCTTATCAAGCGCATCACCAAGGTGCTGGTGGAGGGTCTCATTTTCTTTTGGTGTAAGACGGTATAATGATTGTGCTTTAGGTAACAATCCTTGAAGTTGTACAGTGAACTGGATCTCCCAGGGAGGAGGTAGTTGTTCAAGTGTCTCACGGAATATGTCCTTGTACTCCTTGAGGAGTGCAGCAAGCGCTGGTGTTAGTGAGGTGGTTAAGGGAGGGACTGCAGACGTTTTGGTGCGGATAACTTTGACTGAGCATTGGTTAAAGTCTAGTTTCCTCCCCTTGAAATTGTATGAGCCTGTCTCCAATATTCTGACAAACATAGTATCATGGAGTAACTTGCTCATTTCCACAGGGTAAATCTGGAACCCCACCCCATTTATGTTGAGGGTGATGACAGAGGTATCCCAATTGATGTAGGGACAGTTGTGCCAAAGCCAGTTGAGGCCAGCAATTATGTTATGGCTAAGCCCTGCCGTGATTGGCCCAGAGAGCTTAACCTGGACGTTCTCCATTCTCACAGAGAAGGATACCGTCTTGTGGGTGATTGCAACTCTGCAGAAGTCAGCTATTTGTACTTCTTTGAACCTGCTGGGCACTTGGTCCAATTGCTGAGAGTTGGTGAATGCCTGGTTCATCATAGTGTGGTTGGCCCTGGTATCTACCAGTAATTTATTTGTGTTCCCACAGAAAAGAAGGGATAGGACAAATGTGTTACTTTATTTGAGGAGTGACTTGCTTGCAATACGGGGTTGTCACTGTGGACTTGAAAGACGTCCAGGGTTTTGAGTTCATAAATGTTATAGTTGCAAGGTTTTTTTGCAAGCAGGGACTAAGAGGATGGGTCAGGTGGGGTTGCAAGGCCTCTTGTTGCTACAACCCCCAGGCTTTTCCCTGATCCTCAATCTGCGCTAGCTGAAGCTCCCCCCTTGTGGGGGCGTTTAGTCCCATTATCCTGCTAACGGGGCTGGCAGCAGCCTACTTGATTGTGGTCATTGCCAGGTGTGATATGTGGTTGGGATGGAGCTTCACTGGTACGGCAGAAGCCCATTGAGGCCTGGTTGTTAGCCTCCACAATGGCCTTGTAGCAGTCATCAATGGAGGTGCATCAACATACAGGGACCCACTTGCAGATATGGGGTTTTAACCCATTGATGATGAGAGTGAGTAACATTGCATTTTCGTCAGTCACGGCTTTGAGGGCGGCAGCAAGAGCTTGTTGCCAGGCAGCAAGGTACTCAAGAACAGAACCTGTTTGTTTGATTGCTAGAAGAGGAGTTCCCACAAATATAAGGGAGAAAGTTTTTTTGTAGCAGGACTTAGCGGCGTCTCAGAATGCTGCCCAGGTAACGTCAAGTTCTTGGCTGGCCCAGTTGGTGAACCACACAGCGGCAGGCCCTGTGAGGCAACCAGACGTAGTGGCAACCCACATGGGCTCAGGGAACTGACAGATACAGAGGCGGGTTCTGGTAGATTGAAGACAACTGACAATGTTGGCCCCTTTGAAGCCACCAGCAAAGGATTCTAGCTGAAGGTTGAGCATGCGCTGGGACAGGTCTGACTGGGGCGGGGTGACGCTGGCGTCACACTGCCCAAGGCAGAGCCAATTGTACACGCTGGTGAGAACTAGCTGGTCTTGATAGATGATGTACCCACCAGGGATGTCCCCCTTGGGAATTGGCAGGAAGGTCTATTGTTGGGGAGTAGCCATATAGCCCGTAATCTGTCCTTTCTTGGGGGAATTTTGTTTTAGGTAGGTTGTAAACATACCGCTGCTACCACTGTTGCAACTGAACCAATGAGGATTCAGTATTTGGAATTGAGGAAGACAACAGTCCAATAGAAAAGGACAGAATAATAAGAATAAGGTATCATTTATTGAAGAATATTGTGATTAATATACCATATGGAGAAAGCCACAAGGCCATACAAGGGTGGCATGGTGGAAAGTTCCATGTAAGGTTCAAAGCCAAGGAATAACTTGTGCGGGGATCAGCAAGTCAAATTGGTTATGCTCCTAATTAGGATGAATTAGCCACCATTCAATATTGCTATCAGATTAGTTCATGTTGTTAGATACGTGAAGGGGCAACTCATTAAGCGCCCTCTGTGTATTGTAAGATACATTAGTAGGCAAGTCTAGAAGCTTGGTTGCAATGCTGGCACAAAGCAAAAAACTCATAGAGTTAAGCGTAAACATATATACAATGGGTAAAAGATGGGATATTGTAGTAAATAAAACAAACAAGGATAAGCAAAAAGGCAATAATATCAGAATAACACAAATTTTATTGGGGTGGAAGCCATAAAAACATATGAAAAGATAAGAAAAAAATCATATGAGAGAACTTGAAAAACTACTCAAAGACCTCAACTTGGTGATTGCCAAAGTTGAATATATTGACTTCAAGGTCAAGGCAAAAGTGAAGGCTGCCGTCCTTAAAGGGGACAAAATTGAAAAGGTGTCCGCCAAGGCACTCATAGCCTTGATGCCAGATACATCTGAAACAACCATTAAACACATATTAAATGTCCAGAAAATTGTGGTAGAAGGCCTCAAATTCAAGTCCTTTGCCCTCTCTGTGCTGTCTGTCTGGGTTGACAAACCTGAGATGTATGCCCACCTCAAACCTGCAAAGTGCGCAAGAACCAAATTGCTGGCGCAATTGCTTGCGCTGAGAATGACAAAGCCTGCCAAAGCCGCAGGCAAGGAGGAAACCTGCAAAGGTAACCTAAAAAATAAATTAATAAAAATTTCTAACTACTTACTTTTTTTAGGAAAGATAGACAGTAAACTCTGCTGGGTCCTGGTCCCCTTTGTCCCCCCACCTTCTACACCAATTACGCCAATCATGTGACAAGGCAGCTATTTCTGTCCCCCCCTGTTTTTGCGGGAGCTTTAGGATATGATTCACGGTACCGTCCCAATGTCCAGGGAGGCATTGGCTGGGCTTTCATATACTGAGGAGGCATCCAAGTGGGCAGTTACTGCCTACAAGGATGCCCAACTGGTCTGCTTGGACCTGCTGGTTCTTAGTGGAGTTTACTGTGTAAACTCCATTGAGCTTATTTGGGATGTCCTGGCAATACTCCCATTCAAGAATATACCCAAGATGGGCCAGGCACACACAGCTGCTTGCTTCTTCTTCCCAGTGGAGCACACTCTGTCTTACCTGTTGGAGAACTTTGGACACACAGTGGGTAAACTGGCTGTTGCAGACACAACAGCCATAAAGAAGACCATGATCCCCCTGGAGGACTTTGGGCTGGCCTGGAGTGCCAACAAGACAGTGGTCCCTCCAGCAATGGAGCTTTCTGTTTGCCAAGATGAAGCACAAGAAGAAGATTAATGCTGTGTTAAATAAATTTTACAAGTTTACTGAAACCTTTTCTGGGCAAAGGCTTCATCTGGTGGTTTACCTGAGGTGTTTTTTATTTTAGGATGAGCACGTCTGTAGAGGACCTTGACAGGGTCCTCCTAGGGATTGACGAGGCCAGGCTCTCCCTGGATGGGAAGAAGATCCCCCAGGTTACAACTCAGTTTATCATGTTATCCAGGACATTCTGGTCCTGGCTGGCATCTACAGGTTTGCAGCTTTGCCAGAAACGCTGCTGCTCCATTCCCACCTCACTATCCTCCCTTTTACTAGACGCCAAGAATACTTACAGCAGGTTGTATCCACTGTACATAGTGTGACAGTGAAAGTTGTGCACCACCTCCATTGCAGGGTGGGTACATACCGCCAAACCCAATACAGGTGCACTCAATAAAAATCTCCTTCCTCAATATAAGCTACACTTTTAAATTTTGCTTTTTAAAAAAATTAATTTTTATAATTATTATTTTAGCAAACAAGTTTTACAAAATAAATCCTGGAGAAAGTCATCATATAAGTATAAATATATTTGATTTAATAAAATTTACTTCTATTTTGTACACTTTACATTTAACTTTTTTAAAATTTGATTTATATATTTATTTGATAAAAGTGATATAAACATATTTGTGTAATCCAGTATCAAGTGTTTGGGATACCCTTAGATGCTATAATAAAAAATGATCTTAAATAAATATATGTCAAAACAGCAGGCTGACCCGCCAGCAAGGCTCCAAGCAAGCGGGTTTGTGACCTGGAATCTGATTACCTGGCCACTCAAAGCCAGACTAGGAAGTTGACTCAAATTTCCAAATCCAACAACATGAACAGAAGCTGATCCTTTACATTGGATACCTTTTTTTGGCGCTTGAATCATTACCAGGGTTAGGCCACCCCCTTCACTATCCCACTGTGTGATCAACACTATCATATTCCTGTTATCCATGATTCACAATGACTATATAATACATATCTCTAAATAAAGAATGTTATCTAGTTTCTAATTATTTTCCCCCTTGTAACTCTGCTAAAACAGCACATTTACAACATTGGTAGCACAGGTAGGTTCTCCATCCTACTGCATCTTTAAAAATTCTGCCTGTTGCCTGTACTTGCTGTGGCCAACAAATCCTTAATGGATCATGTCTGAAATTCTGCTAGACTGGACACTGTACACTCCTGGTGCCAAGATACCTGGTGGTTTTGTCCTTTACCAGAATACAGTGATCCTGCTCCCTGCCTTCAATACACTGTCTGCACAAGGGTTCTTCCAATCATCCATCACCGTTTCTTGAGCAACTGATGAAAGTACCATGCCAGCCTACGTAGCCCAGAGACTTTGAAGCGCTGCCTTGGAACTTTTTGTTGGAGCCAACAACAATAAAATCGCGGCATGGATTCAATTGGCCCAAAGCAAGCTGACCCAAATGGAATGCCCACAAAAGTTCTGGATTGCAGAGATCTCCATCCAATTGACTCACAATGCTGGTACCTGGTGAAACAAGTGGCATGAAAAACACACCAAGAAGGACTGGGACACCTTCAAATATGCCTTCTTGGCAAAATTTGTGCTGAAGGACACCAAACTCATGATTATACACCAAGTAAATAATCTAACCCAAACAGGCTATCAGGAATAAAGTATGGAAATAAGATTTCATGAGCCACCAGAACTTCAAACCATTGGCTACTCCAATTATCTTATTATTCATCCAAGAAGATCCAGAAAGAGAAAAGATAAGATAATTCAAAAGACAAGGAAAGGAGTGAAGCACCATAAGGAGAATGATGGGTAAGGGTAAAGAGAAAGGGAAAGATAATTTATACTCATCAATTCTTGAATGAGAGGATCAAGTATGCTACAAGAGGGATATAGTATTTCAAAATTATATTGGAACATATAACAGTGGTTTAATAATGGCACCAACAGATTCCTCTTAGTCTCAGCTTTCAGTAATGTCTTTAAACAATGAGATTAGTTCTTTAGCCACAGAGATATAATTTTTTGAGGATCTGCAATTATGCGCAAGAAGACAGATAGTTTGAAAGGTAATTGAACTGCAAAAGCACTCAGAAATGGCACAATTGAATCAAGTTAATAGAAAAACCTATTTAAAATCGACTTTGAACATGATAAAAACAAGTAAATTGATATAAAATGTTGTCAGGATTCTGAATCCTGACACAGGCACAGTGAAGGAGCTCAGCTGAGCTTACAAGGAACTCCAACTATGTGCTCCCTCAGATATGGCCTTTGCCACTCCAGCTACCCACCTTATGTACTATGACACACTCAAGTCACATGTAATGAGACACGTAAACCTGGACCAAGTGACCAACTTGCAAAGTCTGTATTGCAAGGCAGCAAAAGCAGAAAAAACGTCCAATGCTCAGCACAAGGCGTAAACTGGAAAAAGAGAGTGGCCCAAAGATTCTCATCCAGCTGGGTATTCCAATTGACTGCATCCTGGGAACAACAGTAACTGTCAGGAATGCATTTTACATTTTCCCTGACAACAACAAGGAAACTTTGGTAGTTCCAGGGTCTGGAAACTCTTCTCCTAATTTGGCCCTTTCTCCAGGACCTAGAAATGGGTCATTAGTAGGTAGTATCAGCTCAATATTACCTTTAAAAGGCTTGAATTCAAGCCCAGAGACCACCTTCTGGGCCAGTACAGGGATTGAACCTGGGTCCTCTCACTCACTGGTTAATTGCCTAAACAACGTTAGTAATTCAAATTCAAATTTACCTTTGTTACTATTTGAGATAATGTGACTGTACTACAGTCACATTGGGCTGTGGTTTCACAAAGATGTTGAATTGTGATGAATTTCATAGGTTGAAATTCAAAACAATAGGATTGGCCTTGGAGAGACTTTACAGTTTAGTAATGGATTACCCAGGAATCAATTAGGCTGTACTAATTGAGGGCCGTAATGAATAATCTGAACAATTCAGATTATGAGACTAGGTGTCTCAAACTGTCTAATTAACCATGGAGGTTAATTGATACCCAGGAATCAATTAGGCTGTACTAATTGAGGGCGTAATGAATAATCTGAATGATTCAGATTATGAGGCTGGGTGTCTCAAACATAATTTATTAACTGGGAAGGTTAATTAATTGATACCCTGGAATATGATTGATGAGGATTTAATCATAGGGCCAAAATGTAGTTGACTGTGTCAAGTGAAGACTTGTTGTCTTCAAACGGATTAATTAACTGGGAAGGCTAATTAATATATGCTTGGAAAATAATTAATGAGGATTTAATTATATCGTTTAATTGCCTTGACTGTGTCAAGTGGTTTGGTTAAGGTTAGCCAAAAGTAAACCCCTGAATTGTGGTTTATAAGCGCTGTTTTGACAAATTAATTAGGTTAAAAGCGCCGCCGCGCCGCCTAATGGATTTGCAAAGCGCCAAGGCGCTGCTATCAATTTTTTTCAGGAGCTGAGGCACCACCTGGGAAAGTTTCTGGGCGCTGCGGCAGCGCCTGGTTTGAGTTTTGAAGTGTTTTAATGGGTTTTTAAGGTGAAAACCCATTAAATGCAAAATTAACTAAATAAGACAATGGTGTCTATGCATTAAGGATTGATCAGCTGGGTCTCAGTTGGAACAAGGATAGCTTGGATCAGGAATACAAATATTCCACAGGGTTTTGGCACTGGAAGTCTGGAATGCTTCAAGCCAAAGCAATACATTTCCATGGAAGGAATCAGGTGATTCTGGAATGTATTAGAGAACATTCTTATAGGTTAAGAGTGTGAAGAGCTTTTTGGTAAAGATATGGATTGGATGATGCTGTTGTGTCATAAACCATGTGATAGAAATCCAGGTGTGATTCCAGAACCAGAGGGGTTTTCAGCTGAATATACCCCAATTGGTATATAATGGAAACATGATAATAATTAAAAAAAGGATACTTATACGTGACAATGATTGCTTTCCCTCAATTTTTTTATGTTTATGTTTTTGGCTTCTGGTTGAAAGAAGACTACCATGGAATGAAAGTGATGTTCTGCAGCTAAGACTACAGGAAGCAAAAAACGCAGAAGTGATCACCAGATGGCAACAAGTTTAACGCCAATATTGCTTGCCTGGAATCCAAGCTCATTGAAGCTTACATAAAGGATTCCCTGTTAAACCGTAAAAGAGTCAGACCAGGATAATGAATAAGCAAGCATGAATTTCCTGGATCTGTCACAGATACCTTCCTCTAGCCAATCAGAATTTATGACCGGCTCAGGAGTTTACAAATTTTCTTCTAATTTAAGTTTCAATTCTGTTAAACGTCTATGGGGCTCTGTAGTTGTTCTGGATAATCCAGACTACAGAGCCTCCCAATCTGGTGGTTTTCCCAACCATCAGAAGCTCCCCAAAGCTGTGACTTCTCAAACAGCTGAGGTAAATGACACCTAGCTATTTTAGAAGGCCCAGCAGGGGTTATTGAGTAATTTAAAAATATTTTTATTTTTATTTTCAAGCCAAGCCAAGCTTCCCCTGCCAAGTTCCTTCCTGTATATTATCCCCAACTCCCCTTGAAACTGCAAATTGTATATCTCTTGAGAGCCTTTATAAGGCTTCATCTTGTCAGGATTATTAATTGCTCAGTTAATAAAGTTAATTCCCTTTAACTATTTGATTTATTTTACCTGCTCTCCAGTCTTGAAACCCAACACCATGATACTACCCAAGTCTTCTCACTGGGGACCATTTGGGTATAAATAGTTGGTTTGTTTGCTCCTTGTCCATTCCTTTATTGCAAGCATATCCCTTGGAACCAGAGCCAATTCTAATTCATCCCCTCCTAATTACCTTGACAAGTCATGGTGCCAAGTGATACCAGGCGTATGGTACACCGTCACTCCATTGTCACCAAATCCGCCCATTACAGAGGAACCGCAGGTCATGGAGGCCAGTCCACTTGTTCCTTCTTTATTCCATCCTTTGGCTTCTGTTTTCCTTCTCAGTTATCTTGGAGCTTACTTCATTTTGGGAAGATTCAATCCTCTTTTGGGTCAATACCGTCTGATTGGAGAATTATTCCATATGGGAATGGTCTCTGTTCCAATTGGCTCTCTAGTCACAGGGTTGAATCTATCTGCAGTCATACACCTTTTGGGTGGTATGTTTCCAAGAGGATGGGTTCCTGATAGCAACAATGCAAACCAAAACCCACAGGGTCAAATGGACATGGAAATAGGAGCAGCAGCCAGTCAAACCTTACCTATTTCTGTATCACTGGCATACAAGACAATTAAGACAAGGGAAAAGCTGGGGAGAGCACTAAGCAAGCCAAGCTCTCCCTGCACAACTCCTGACTTGCCCAACAATGAGTACCAACCTGAGGAAATGGATCAATGTCCAATGATCCAAGTGCCCTCAGAAGACCCAGTACTTTACACCATTGCCAGACATCCCAATAAACTGATGTCTTATTCTTTCTGCTTTTGCAGTTACACAGGCTCAGCACTCCTGGAATTGGGTGCAGATTGAACCCGAGTCAACAGTAGCTTTGTAGACAAGTTCAAGCTAACCACTAATCCTTTGTGAATTAAGAACATGGTTCTAGATGATTAACATCACATCCCTGTGACAAGGGAAGCTTCTACATTCTCTGTCATGCTAGAGAACCTGCATTCCACCATTCAGGGCCCTGTCATCAATTTCACCAAGTTTGACATTGTGCTGGGGCTGGACTGACTGCAAAGAAATAATCCCCATGTAGACTGGAAGACCTCAGTAATGATCATCAAACGTGAAGGCATCAATCACCAGATCTACCCTGACTCAGTAGACCAGCTCTTGCGCAACCACGTCTTTGTACGCATCATGGAGACCCTAGATTAAAAGGAGAACCTCAACGCAATTGACTGGGACTCCTGCCAGTATGAGATCATGAATTTCAAGTGCCACCAAGATACCACTACGCCTCAGGATTTCAAAATTGTAGCCTGCCATCCAGTAATCTTCAAAGAGGCTCTACCCAGGTTGCCACCAGATAAACACATCCAAAACTCCATTCAACTCAGAGGAGCTGTGCCTAAGGCGCAACCCATTTACTGCCTTACCCCAAATAAAGACAGCACTATATGTTCTTACCTCAAAGAAGTGTTGAAGAAAGGACTTATCTGCCCCTCATAGCCCCCTTTTGGTGTTGCTGTATTTTTCATAGCAAAGAAAGATGGTACCCTGCGCCTAGTCACAGATTATTGGGCCCTAAACAAGGTTACCATCAAGAATTTTTACCCGCTACCACTCATTGACAACCTCTTTGATGCCTTGGGCAGCGCCTCAGTCTTCTCCAAAATTGACCTGACTGCAGGCTATAACCAGATCTGTATCAAGGAAGAAGATATACCCAAAAAAGCCTTCTGTACTAAGTATGGATCATACAAGTGTGTGGTACTCAACTTTGGAATGACAAATGCCCCGTCAACTTTTGTGACCTTCATGAACAAGGTTTTTTCTCCCCACATTGGCAAGCACACCTTGGTATACCTGGACAGCATTATTGTCTACAGACCCTTGGTAGAACAATACCACAAGGACTTGGAGGCAGTCTTTGCCATCCTGGCGCAACATAAGCTGCTAGCCAAGCCCTTCAAATGTCAGTTCTTCCGCAAACAGTTGCCCTTCCTGGGACACATAGTTTCAAAAGATGGCATTAAACCTGACAGCCAGAAAATTCAGGCCATTTGCAAAATGCCACCCCCAAAGGACAAGTCAGAACTCCACACATTCTTGGGAATAGTTGCCTATGTACAATAATTCATACCTGACTGTGGCATCCTGACTGCACCCCTGTCTGCCATAAATGGCACCAAATCCAAGTTTGTATGAACCCCCCCCAATGTGACCTTTGCTTCAGACGTCTTAAAGAGAAGCTCACAACAGCACCCATCCTAAAATACCCCAAACCCAATGGGGAATATCAAATGGAGACAGACAGCAACCTCCAGAATTAACTCATTTGCAAGTCAACTTACTAAATGTCAACAATTTGTTGACATTCAGTAAGTCAACATTATTTTAGTATTTATCAGCCGGAATCAGGCATTTCCAAAACTAAGCTAATTTTTCATTGTAAATTATTAATTCAGAATTGCATAATTAAAAAGGAACAGGCATAATGTTGACACCATTTAAACAAAGGATTATTTTTAAGCCAAAAAACCAATATAATTTACTATGAAAATGTAAGTTTCTTTGTACTTTTACATTAAGGTCAACTACAGCAAGTAATATCTGGATGTTGACCCAAATAAGAATCCATAAATTTCTTAATAAAATACACAATATTCTAAAAATAACTACTTTTTATATTTTATACTACTGTTTTTATTATATAAATATCAAGATAAGCATTGAACAAAGACATATGCCAACTTTCATAGTGTTCTTTGTATTATTTAGATATTTACTGTTATTTTAAACTCACTGGATAAACTATAGCTTATTTCCAGAAGTCCACTTAAGCCAAAACACATATGTTAAAGCTAGAAATTATATATGTATTTATAATGTTGACTTTGTGTCAAATCAATGTGTTACCTAAATTGCTACAAAGGGGTTTGGCTAAGCATACAAAGTGACATAATTTAAGCAAGATTTAATAGGAGGGTTACTATAAAAGAACACTGAATGCCTGAATGCCAACACCTTCACTGGTTTATTAGTAAAACACTGCCGCTTAACAAGAAGCACACATACAATGGTATGATAATTCAGGCCAAAGTACCCAGGGCTATACTTTAGACTTCCCTCTACAATCCCTATTATTTAGTTTTCATAAGTTACATATGCATATCTTTAAATTTTTTTAAATTTAAAAATAATCAATTTTGGCCTTAAAAAACCAACTCCAGAAAATGTTAACTAAGCTTTATAAGTGATTTACATATTGTTTTTCTAGTTTAATGCTGACTTTCAGTGTGTCAACAGTCAAAATTAAAGCGTTTTTTATGCTGACAAACTAAATTAAATATTTTTGACTATTGTGACTACCAGAATGTTGCCTTTTTATTTAAACATGGCTTTTTTCTATTCTTTACTAATAAACTAGCTCTAAAATTACTTTCCATACTTCTATAAACTATTTAATTAATAATAAAAAATAAAACAAGTGATTATTATTTAATCTTATTCATGTTCCAACTGATTATTCTTACTTTATGAACTATACTCTAATTATTGTAGGATAAATCTTCCAAGAAGCCACAAAAGAACCCCAAGTTAACCAAGAAAGATTCCAAAGCCTCTTGAAAGGCCCAAAGTCCCTACCCCAACAAAACCCCAGCCAAAGAGCCCTCAAAGAAAGAGAAGACAAAGGAGAAGACCCCAGACCCTGAAAGCAAAGAGCCCTCTCTGACCCCTCCTCTTCTCCAAGCTGGCTATAATCAGAAGGATATGAGGTTCCACTAAACAAGAAAGGAAGAAAGAAGATACCTAAGAGTCCAGAACCCCAGTCAAGCCCAGATGAATCAAGCTCAAAGGAATCAAGCCCCAAGGAATTAAGCTCATCCCAGTCCAAGAAGTGCAAGAATCCAACTCCAGATAATTCCCCTCCACCGCCCAACAAATCTGCAACTCCATCCTCCTCATCAAGCATCAATAAAGAAGATCATGATGATTACCTGTCTGACTATCATCAAGCACCAATTGGCCCATGGGATCCCTTAAAAGGTTCACAATATATGTAGTGTCAAAGGAGAGTTTAAGCTCCCAAAGAAGTTCCCCTGGTTTCCCCCTCTAATGTCTGTCAAAGGAGGTGCAAGTTTAGTCTGTGATGGCTTTGTTATAATTGCAACAATCAAAAGAGAGCAGGAAGAAGCAAGAATTATGTATGTGAAGACAGAAGCTGCGCTGACAGGATGAACACAGAAGGATGTGATAAAGTCACTAGTAAAAAAAAGAACACAAATGCAATGCTCCAATCAATATTATTGAAAAACTTCTAAAGTGGTACTTCTATCAAATAGTTCCAGTCTCCAAAGACGTCAAGGATTTTGATCTGGTAGTTAAGGCCACCAATCACCTAAGTAATGAGAACCTGAAGCTCATCACTGACCTCAACCAGTTAGTGAAGTACATATATGACAAACACTTTGATCTATTCCCCCATAAGAATTTTCCATGGTCCAAGGAGAGTTAGTATTGACAGAGGAGTTAAAGATCTTCAATGGTGATGAGGTATTCCTTTTACATAATAATGGGCCTACAGCAGAGGCAAGAATTATATGCTATGTTACACAACATAACCTGGAGCAGTTAAGAGATTCAGAGACTTGGTTATGTGACAGTATCTTTGCAATATGCCCTGCATTTTTTACCAACTATGGGTTGTACATTCCCTTATTGAAGGCAAGGTGCTCCCAGTTGCCAATTTTCTACTTTCTGGGGCAACAGAAGAGATCTACACAAATGCCTTTAAAACCCTTCAGGAGGACATCAAAGCCCTACTCAGTAATAGAAAGAGTCCCCCTGGCCATAACACTAGAGCCAATCCAGATGATGATGAAAAGGATAAAGCCACCCTTGCTGCAGAACAAGAAGCTAATGATAAAGCACTTGGTCCCTCAACTATAATAATGGACTATGAAATTTCCCAGTATAAAACTTTTGTAAAAATCTTTGATGGAGAGGTCCAGGGGTGTTTTTTCCATTATTGACAGGCTGTCAACAGGCAACTAAAGGGTCTACTTGAGCTCAACAAGCTCCACCATCTAGATACATCAGGAAAGTGCAAGTTCTTAATTCAGTAGTTTGTAGCACTAGCCTTTGTAAATCCAGAGCATACAGGAAAACCCTTTGACCTCCTATGCCAGGATCCATATGCCAAAAAACATGAGGATGCCTTCTACCCTTTCATTGAATATTACAAACCACAGTGGATTGGACATAAGGTCACTAAGCGCCAGAGAAAGCCCAGAGCAAAGACAACTGGAACTGCTACCAGGCAGTTCTTAAGGATGAGATGAAAACTACTTCATCTTTGGAGGGCTATCATAAGCATATCAAGTCCTCCTTTGGAATCAAGCCCAGATACAACACCTTCTACAAGCACCTCAAAGTCCAACAGGGGAAGACTGCTGCATCCATCAGAGATATTGAGAACCGCCAATCCAAGAATAAGAGAAACAACAAAGAGAAAAAATATCAAGAGAATATCAAGGACATTGTAAAGGCCAAATATAAGCGTTCAGAGATTGGGGAATACATCAAGAAGATTACCAAAGTTCTTAATGGCAACCAGGTGATCACAGTCTATCTTTTAACTAAATTTATTGAGTATTGCCTAATTTTTTATATAGTTCTATATTAAGTTTAATATTCTTAAATAAATAGCTATTCTAAATAACTCATTAATAATTTATGAAACTGTGTTTATAAAATCATTGATTTTCTATTGATAGTTTGATGCTTTAGACTGTATTACATGGCCTATATTGGTATTTTACTAGTAAATTATATATTTTTTGTAGCTTTCAGTATAAAAACTTTATATTACTGTTTCTGATTATTATATTTTCCTATAATACGTGAAATTTTATGCAGTACTTTTGTGTATTGGATTTTTTTTGTTTTTTAAGTGGGAAAATTTTTTATTTTAGTAAAGATAGCTAATTTCATAGTGAATTATTTTTGAAGTGTATTTTTATGAATTTTTTTTAATTATCATGTATAATTTTTTATGGACTTTTTTATATCTATGTTGTCACATTGCCCTAAAAAGTATTTTGAAGCCTAATTTTTTATTAATTAAAATGTTCAGGAAACAGGTTTCTGCTTATTAAAAAAGTGTCAACATTTAGTAGTCTTCATGAGTTAAAACTTAATTCTGACTTTTCAATGCTGTTTACATTAAAGTATTTTTAATTCTGATTGTCAACATATAGTAAGTCAACTTGCAGAATGAGTTAATTCTGGTGGTTGCCAGACAGACACCTCTGACACATCCATTGGGGGAGTACTAAAAATCAAAAGCAATGATGGTGACTTTCTGCTTGTAGCCTAAAAATCACACAAACTGACAGATGGCAAGTGCCAATGCACTATACATGACAAGGAGTTGTTAGCAATTGTGCACTGCCTGGTCAAATGGCATTGTTACCTGGAACAACAGGAGGAATTCACAGCATTGATCAACCATAAGTCACTTATATACTTCAAAACACAAGCAAGCTTGTCCTGTTTTCAAGACCACTGGATGAATCTCCTGGAGAGGTTCAATATGGTCATACAATACAAGCCTGGGCCTAGAATTGCCATGGCAGACATACTCTTGTGCCTTTACATCAGAGCTACAAGGGGCAAGAATGGGCTTGAACCAGACTGGCCTCTTCTGGTGCTCTGGAAAAAAGACAAGGGTTCCCCCCTGGCACCACAGACATAACAAAAGAAACAGTCATTAATCATGAACACTTATTTTCAGACGTGTATGGGACCTTACATCAAAAAATGATCAACGGAACAAACATCCCTTATATTCCCACACATCAACAAATTGACACAATCCTGCATTACCACAGGGACCTAGGGCACACAAAAAGCTGCAACCTCTATGAATTCCTCAAACACAAGGCATGGTGGCCAACCCTATACTGGGATGTCCAGGAAGTCTTAGACCAATGCAAAGTATGTGAGAAATTTACAAAAAGCAATACCCACCTAAATCAGTACTACCTATTTGCTTGCAACTACCCTTCAAGGTGTGGGCCCTAGACATTGTGGGCCCCATGCCAGGAAAACACAATGCATAAATAAATCATCACTGCAATCACCTTTGCCACTTAATGGCCAGTGGCACAAGCAGTAAAAACACACACAGGCAATGATGTGTGGCAGTTCATAGGAAAAGGATTTATCAGCAAGTTTGGAAAGCCAGAGCTCCTGATAACCAATGAAGGCAAAGAATTGACCTCTGAAGATACCAACATATACCTCACCAAGAATGGGCTCCAACACACAGTGACATCACCTTACCATCCTCAGGCCAATGGGCGCGTGGAGCAGCTGAATGGCAGCCTAGTGCAGGCCCTGGCCAAGCTCACTGTGGGGAGACCTGAGGACTGGTACAAACAGCTACCAACTGCACTCCTTGTATGCCAGACCCGCGTGAACAGATCCACTGGTAAAAGCCCCTTCAAGTTAGTTTATGGCACACAAATCAATATCATCCAAGCACTATCAGGACCTAAGTTGGAAGTGCCCATCAAGTTTCACCCCACTCAGATCTCCAGATCCTACAGGCCAATAACAATCAATAAGAAAGAGAAGAAAAACTTCTACAAACAACCTTCATCTTCATCTAAGATAGACATGAGGTCAGCAACAAAGTATGGGTCATGAATACTAGCAAGAGTAAATTACAACCATAAAAAGTAGGTCCTACCATTATCCTAAAGGTAAACAAAAACAACACTATCCTCATGCAAGGATCAGAAAACGCAAAAAAGATAAAGTTCTCCACCATGATTGCCTGAGACCCTACAAAGCAAGGCAGAAACAATGTGAGACTGTTCTACCCGCCACCAAACAACAATTAGTCCAGTATGACGCATAGGCTCCCAACAAACTCCTGGACAACCTGCCCCCAGAGGAGGCCAACCTTCAGTTGGGGAGGGGTGTTGAAACAGCAGGATCAAGTCACCAGCAAGGTTCTGAGTAAGCAGGTTTGTGACCTGCAATCTTATTATCCAGCCACTCAAAACCAAGTTAGGAAGTCAACTCAAATTTCCAAATCCAACAACATGAACAGAAGCTGATCCCTTACAGTAGATACCTTGTTTTGGCGCTTAACTCATTACCAGGATTAGGCCACCCCCTTCACTATCTCACTGTGTGATCAACGCTATTGTGTTCTTGTTATCCACAATTCACAATGACTATATAATAAATATCTCTCAATAAAGAATATTATCTAGTTTTCAAATATTTCCTCATTGTAACACTGCTAAAACAGCACAGTTACAACACTTCTGATACATAGATCCGGTTATGTTGTAACAGGGTAGTTCCTTTCAATGAGAATCCTTTCTTGTAGTGGCTGCTCTCTGGGTCTGAGGTCAAGTTGGCATTTGTTCTGCCAAGTACTTGTCTAATTTCTGTGCCTTGATTATTTTGGGTTTGCGGGCCATGATCTTCATGTACATCAGTTGGATGCCTAGGCTTGCAGGGTCAAGGAGTACATGGGTGTTGTGGTCCTTGGTTTCTGTAGAGAAAGGGATCAGGTCAGCTCTTCTACTCAGGGCGTCAGGTACCACATTCACCTTTCCAGGTTTTTAGTTGATGGTTAAGGTGTAGTTGGCCAGCTCTAAGGCCTATCTGGCCTGTCTTTGGTTCAGCTGTCTGGATTTAAAGAATAAAAGGTTCTTGTGGTCATTTAGGACCTTTACTGGGAACTCAGCACCATATAGATACTGGAATCAATGTTTCAGGGTCTTCATTATTGCAAGCATCTCCTTGTCATATAGAGGGTAGTTTCCTTTGGCAGGAAGCATCTTATTGTAGTAATATGCTACAGGATGTAGCATACTATCCCCTCCTTCCTGAAGACGTGCCCCATCCACCACAAAGTCAGACGTGTTGGTCTCTAGTAAAAATGGTTTGGATGGATCTGGCATGACCAGGACAGGGGAAGAGGTGAAAGCAAGCTTCAAGGCTTCAAAGGTGGTGGTACATTATGGGGTCCAGAAAAACAGGACTTTGTCAGAGCAAAGACAGGTCAGAGGCAGGGTGATCAGAGAAAATTTTGGATGAAATCCCTGCAATAATTTACCAGGCCCAAAAACCTTCTCACAACTTTTCTGCATTTGAGTACTAGCCAGGCAGTTACTGCGTTTACTTTTTCCTGTGCCATGGCAAAACCGCTGTTCTTCACCATGTATTCCAGGAATTTGGCCTCAGACTGAAAGAATTTGCATTTTTAAGCTTGGCGTGTAAGTTGGCCTAGGAGGTTTTTTTCAATATAAGGTCCAGGTGTTGGAGGTGCTCTTTGTGTGACTTTCTGTAGATGAGAATGTTGTCCAAATATGAAATACAGAATTGGTCAATGTACTTTCCTAGGACAGTGTTGATCATCCTTTGGAAAGTTCTGGGGCTGTTGCACAGGCCAAATAGCATTACTAGGTACTCATACAACCCTTATCAGGTTTGAAGGCTGTTTTGTATTTGTCTCCATCCTTGATTTGGAATTGATTGAACACATCTCTAAGTTCAATTTTGAGTACACCTGGGGTCCAGTCAGTACATCACAGAGGTCATTAGTGTTGGGGATGGGATAACAGTTTTTCATTGTAATGCTGTTCAATTTCTGGTAGTTTACACATGGACACATTCTGCCATCCTTCTTTCCTATGAACAGCATGGGTGAAAAGCAGGGGGGCTTTGACACTTGGATGAAACCCTTTTTGTCATATCCTCCAGGTATGTTTCAAGGCTACTTGTTTGCGGTGGTTGCAGCTGTAGATGGGGCTGTGGTGTGGTTGGGTCCTTGATAACGGGTCTATAGCATGATTGTAGATTGAATGGCTGGGTATTTTTGTGACTTCTTCTTTGCTAAACACATGGTCCCATTTATGCAGGGGGTAGGTAGTATCCTAAAGCTAGTGTCAAAGATCTGGATGTACAAATATTCTGGCTACTGCCAACCCACTTAACATCTAGTCATTGCCCAATTTGATGCCCTCCCAATATACAGTTTGACATACCAGAAATGGCAACCAAGCAATATCACATGACTGTCTAAGTATCCAGTGACTCAAACCTATCCCGCACATGACCAACCCCTAGGTTCAATCCAACTAAATCTCCGCCACAGATAAAGCTATATAAGCCTAAAATATTATCTAATAAAATATACTTCTCTTCTTTCTCATTTCCATATTTGAAACTTCCCCAAAAGGCGCTCCTCATCACTAGGTTCCATCTTTATGGTTAAGAGTCTGTTGGTTGGGGCTCTGCAATGGCTTATATAGAAGGGAAAATTGTCACAAGATTCAGGTTGTCCCAAAGTGGCAGTATATTTGCATTAGTTCAGGATCAGGTCAGGTTTGTTGGACCATGAGTTGCTCAGTATTAAGGGATGAGGTAATCCTGGCAGGAGGATCAGGGGCAACAGGTACATGTTATGTCCAATTGTCAGGGAATTTCTTGTTTGCATTCATAGTCAGTATCCAGAGAGCTGTTTCTCCTGATTACTTGTAGGCTGCGCTCTGAAGCTGTCAATTGTAGTTCTTTTGCCAGGCTGATGTCAATGAAACTTTAATCAGCTCCTGTATCAATAAAGGCTTCAATCTTTTGCTTGTTCTCCAAAAGATCTATGGTCACTTAGATGAATTTTTAAGATTGCGCCTAGATGTTTATTTGTTCCAATAATATAGTAGAAGTATTCTTCTTGGGGCATGCTCTGGTTAGATGTCCAGCCTCATGGCAGTATAAACACAATCCATCTTGATAGTGGCATTGTAACTCTTATTGGGACATTCCTGGTTGGTTGGGTGTTGCAGCTCTGCCAGATTAAGCAGGGTAGAAGTTCTTCCCTTCTTGATTCAGGCTTAGGCCTTTGCATAGAGGTAGTAGTTTCCCAAGGCTCAGTGTGGGCATGTGGTGTTTCAACAGATCTTTCATGGCTAGGTTTACTCCCTTTCTGAAGATAATGGCAGCTAATTCATCCTCCAGTTGGATGTGAGTCTTCAGTTTAAGGAACTCATCAATATAGGCTTTGATGTGGTGGTTCCCTTGTTGGATCTCTAACAGGGAGTAAAGCGCATAGTATCTGGTGTCTTGGTCTCTGCCAGTGCTCATGATTTTGACCTCAAATCTTGAGTATCCAAGGAAAAATTTGACATCTTCAGTGTGGCCTTTCCAAACCAATCTAGTGTGTCTCCTAATAGCATGGCGGCCATTCCCTAGACCTTCTTGGTGTCACTGGGGTAGGCATTGGTGCTGGCCTGAGATTGGAGGTGGGGGACTGGAATGACATGGCTCATCAAGCTTCTTCTAAGATGAGTTTGCCTATCTGGGGCATGTTCACCTTGGTTGTGGTCTGATTCACTACCAAATTTTGTACTTGTGATGTGGCTGGGTTCTGGGGCTCTACGCCAAGTGCAGGGTCTTTCAGTTCTTTGGTGGATTGATTCTTCATCCATCAGAGTATCAGAGAGGTAATTGCCTTATGGGTGTAATAAGTGATTATCACAAAAAAGCATACAAGTATCCCCAAGTGTTAAAAAAATTAGGGCCCAGGTTACCATGTTTGTAAAAGATTGTCATAATGTCAGGAAAGCAGGCATAAGTAGAGGCATTAGGTGACTTGGGACTGTTGTGAATGCCGCTATTCACACTGTTTCAATTTTGCCTTTGTGTGATTATTTCAAAGACAAACTGCTCTCTTTTGCTTTTGACCTTAAAATGGGTCTGTTTCCAAACTGGGATATTCAATTGTTCAGTTTCATGATTCTGCGCAACTCACTTGCCCCACTCATGCTTGTGGCAAGTGATCCTACCGTCCTGGTATTGTTTTGTGTTATTGTAAACCACTATATATTCCATTTCTTATTAAACAATAAAAATAAGCTCTATTCACATTTTTGTCTTTGTGTCTCTAAGTACTTCAGCTCCTCTCTCTAGCCACAACTAGTATAAATTATTCATCCAAGGCCACAAGGTAATTGCATAGCCTTCCCTGCCATCTAACCAAGATGTAGTAAAAATCCAATCCTAAGGTTAGGATTCCCCGTTGTGTGTCTGTGCCACGCCTCAGAACACAACAAGAATGGTGCTCACTACAGGGGCTGTAAGCCCCTTGGTTATCCCTTTTTCAACTAAATTTTCAGGACCTTTGCCTCCTCCCATAAAAGAGCCAACATCACCTGAAATCCTCAGTCCTTCTATCAAGGAAGACATCACAGACTCACCTATTGTCCCTACTGTACTGAACCTTGGAAATAGTCCCTGCCTAGTGGCCTACCCCCTGGGTACCCCTGACTTAGAAAAAGTCATGGTGGTAGCCCTTGGAATAGCCCGTGATGGGGTCATCCCTTGCCTCCAATTACAATTCAGTTAAGCGGAATACTACAAATTGATTGTGGCTCTGCAATTTCCATATCATCTCCTTGCCGCAGCTGGCTCTGCTGAACACCTATTGTCTTTCTTTGTACAACCTGCCTTAGCCCACCATCAAATGGTTCTAGGACTCATGTTCAGGAGATTTTGTCCCTACAAGCAGTTGTCACCAACCACTGGGATCAATTTGCTGAATACCAACAAGGTATCCACTCCCTTTTTCCCTTGGTGTCCAATAATAGCGTGACTCTGTTACTTCCCAAATACGCTTGGTTAATTCTATTGAAAGAATGTGTCAGTCCATCCCTGAATATGTCAGGGAGCTTCTACATGAGTTTCACCAGTTAGAACAGCCCTGGAGAACCCAAGTAGATTTCACCTTAAACACCTACCTCACCAATTTCAAACATCTCATGCAACAACTCAATGTGTTTAGTACCTATTCCTTTGACCAACTGCAACAAGTAGCAAATCACGCCGCTAGGAGTCTACATGACCTCAATGAAGAGTTTGATCAAGAAAGGACTGCTACAGCTGCCACTATAGCCAAACTTCAAGCTCAGGTGAATGAGTTGTCCACGCCCAAGCCCAAGACTCCTCCTTCTCCCCCATTGGATGATTTGATAGGCAGGGAGCAGCAACTAAGGGACACCATTTATGAACTACGCGCATCCACTTGCAGCCAAGGACATCCAGCAGACCTGCCACAACCAGACCCCCAGGTGCTTGTGTTAACTGCCCAAGCTTCTGAGCTACAGCAGGAGGTTGCCGCTCTGCGTGATATTATGTCAAATGCTGCTAGGCCAGATGAGGTTGTCAAAGGAGATTACTGCTGCCCTTAAATTCCAGGGAATCTCCACATCCAATGTGCTAGAGAGTTGATTGCTCTAGCCAATGAGGTGGACCACCTGAAGAGGGATCACTCTAGTATTGACAGGGATGTTCAGGAAATGAGTGAGTTAATTGATTCAGTAAATTACAGGTTTTCTCCCTGCCTCTCAGTGGGATCTTCCCTGACCTCTCAATTGGCTGAGCTTTCTACTGTGGTAACCACACAGGGTCAGCATTTAGATACTACCAAACAACAGGCCAACCAGGGCAACAATGTGGGTGCTTGAACCTATGAGACTTTGACTACACTTGAGGAGAGTGTTTTTGTGAGAGAGGGGGGCTAAACTAACTAAGTTCAGCTCCCATCCTGGCAAAATGAACCACCAGGATGCCGCCCAGTGGAATACTGGGATGGCCGCTCGGAGGGGGGGGGCCAAAGAGAGGATGCGGGGGACAGCTGAGGGAAGTACGCATTCAACCCCATCAACACTAACCCAGTGAGTAAACAGGTTGTGCAGGTGGGAGCAGGAGGCAACCCCACAGGAGCTAGGAGGGGTGCTGGATTGTCTTTGTCAAAGCTAAGGATAGGAGGCACCAGCACCATCTCCAACGTGGGGGCTGGCAAAGTGTAATCTGCAGCAGAAAATTCCAGGTTGTCACAAGTCAAGCTCTTGACAATTTTCTAACCCAAAACATGAAGCTCACCAGGAAGGTGCAGGAGACTGGAGGGATTTTTTCCCACAAGGAAAGCAGAAGTATAAAATTGCAACCATAAGTTGAGGGCAGTTGTCCAGAGGAGGATTATAAGAGGTGCCAAAGTGAACATCACAAATTATAAAACTGGGAAGATCATGGTTGCAACAGCCACAAAATTTGGAGTTAAACCATGCAACTTTTAAAGCTCATAGAGATAAAAATTTTGGAGGGGAGGGCAGCCACAAGAGAAAACTGGTAGAGAATGGCAGAAATCACTTGGGGGCCTTGGCAACAGCTTCAGATAGATTAGGTGGTTGTAAAACAAAGAGAGAGTTTGAAATCAAATAAAAACAAGTAAAATCTTAAACTTAAAGTAAGATTTATAAAGGTTTTAAATGAAGTTTTAGGTTTGAATAGTGATTTTGAAAGCGTAAACCACTAGCATAACAATTAAGAGCAAAGCCTAAGATAAAGGACTTCAAAAAGGGGACCAGATTCAAAAAGGACAGCGTAAAGGTAAGGTTAAACCCAAAAATGACTAACACTTTGCTTAATATTAAGGAAGACTCCAATAGGGTCAACAACTTTAAATTTAATAGCAAAGTTTTAGCAACAAGCTCAAGGTTTTAATAATTTGAGAATTGACAAGCAGGGGACACAAAGCCCCCTGACATTGTTAAAAGGGGGAGAATAGCTAAGAAGTGGCCCCATGACCATTTTGTTTTGAATCTGGTTGACAGGAAGAGAAATTTTGCTGGACAATACCAGAAGCACTGGAAGGTTTCAAGTTGATTTCTGCGGCTCCACCTGATTAGCTAGGGCCCATCCCAGGTATTTGGGATTCACTTGATTTTCTGGTTGTTGATGTGGCATTATTTGATTGGGGTTTTCTGATAATTTTTAAGAGAGGACAACACCATGACAACAAACAATCCAAATTGATCAGCGTTTCTTCACAGGCTGGGACAACCAAAGCAGGGGGATCTGCAGGGTAAGAAAGAACAAATCTCTCATCAACAGTATGAGCTAAATCTTCTAGAGAATTTAGTGGCTTAGTTGTTGTTTTTAGCCCTTTTTGGTGCGGCGGGAAAAACATGGTTTGATCCAAGGCCAGGGGTGACAGTGAATTTACAGTTTGCCAGCTGTGGGCAAGACAGCCTCCTAAATAATCTGAAGCTGAGTTCTTCCCCTGTATCAATGTCCTTGATAGCAACAATGGTGGCCCTACCCCTGAAGCACACTTCTAGCCTACCTTTAAACAATTCTTTGACCCCAAAACTTCCACCATTGTAGCCTTCTTGACCATCTACAAAATAGCTATGAGACAGGCCTTTGACAAGGTCAAGAAATAACACATTATAACCTGCTTGCACCCAACCTGCCAGGAAGTGGTGATTCCAGAGTTGCTCACAATTGAGACTTGTGAATAAATGAAACAGCTTTTGATTGACAAGCTTGGTGGCAACCTTAGTTTGGAAGTGAAAAAGGATGCTTTTATGCACATCTCCTTCAAGCCCAAAGAGACGCTGGCTGAATTTGAAGGCAGATTATACATGGAAGGACAACAGTTGATAACAAGTAGACCGTTGACAGCCCATGAAGTGTACATATCCTGTTCTCAAGCTCTTAAAGGTAATCAACTTTTTTGCCTCCATTTCAAAGCTCACAAGGCCATGCTATCCCCAATGAAGAGCATAAGGATGTTGCTCCAAATTTGCACTTGACCCACTCTGGAGCTGTTGTATGCAAGAATTGAGCTGCATCAAACTCTGGCTCTTCTTCCTGTGGCCCACACATCCTCACTATGAACTCTCAGAACCCTCCTAGATAACAAAATTTGCCATAACTGCAACCAGATAGGTCACCACTCTCAAGTATGTACCAATCCTTGAGCTGAGAGTGTCAACCCCAAGGAGCAGGCAGGAAAAGAACAGTCAATCTAGAGGCAGATACGCTCTCAGTTGACAATTCTTCCCAGTCTCCTCCAATCCCCCCATCTATAGCAGACTCAGAGCCCTCTTACACTGAAGCACCTCCCATTCTGCTATTATTCCACAATATCTCTGATGACTCTGATATGGACAACTCAGACACTGATGATCCCAACGTTTATGGATATTCAGTCCTAGCTGTCCCTGAAACCATTGTAGTCCCCTATAAACTACGCTCTGGGAAAGCTACAATAACTGCCAAGTCTCTACTTGAAGCTAAAAAGGTTGTCTCTTGCCCTTACCTCACTCAAGCCAAAAGTTCTCCTGTACTTATAGAATCCTCTGAAGAGGCGGCTAAAGTAGCTGATGCTGTTTTCAAGAATGTTTCAGTCTCACTCCCTCTTCAGACTGTTTATAAAGAGTTTCCAGGCTTGAGATACATAATTGAGAAGTGGGACAAGGGGCTAGCTAAAGCCCAAGATATCCTGGCTGTCCTCCCGCCCTTTGGTTATACCAATACTTGTGTAGAGATATCCATCCAAAAGGTGAAAATCAAGGCTGTCTTGGACACTGGATCTCCTGTTAATGTTGTCTTATTGAAGCTTGTCAAAAAGCTTAAACTTGTCCCCAACCTCAATTACCACCAGTCTTATGCTACACCTGGGTTGTCCATGACTTGTGCTATAGGGGCGTACTATGTCCTCCCTATACAGTTTGGCAAGCTACTCTTAGCAGCACCTAGTGTGGTCCTGGAGAATGAGAGCTACAATCTTCTAGTTGGTACCCAATTCCTTAGGGAATACAACTGCATCATCAATTTAAAAGATAGCTACCTCTCCATTTTAGGGTATGAAGTCCCTCTAATATTTGAGGATCCTGTTAAAGTCCCTGGGAAACGCCTCAAGACATGTGCCTTAGAATTCTCCACTGGTATTTTCACCCTAAAATACCACACCCACTCATCCAACATGAAGTGTTCTCCTATGGCTTGCCCTGCATCTGAGGGGAATTCTCTCCTGGCCACTTCCGCAGTAACCATTCCCCTGGGTCTCAGGCTATCCTAGACTCCCAGATATTGTATGAGTTATCTGAGCGCACGTTCCTAGAGTTATACTCTCCTCCCTTGCTAGGACGCAATGAATCCTACCTCTGCCCAGGAATCTTGGATGTCTCTCATAAAGACCCTGTTCAAGTGCTGGTTGCCAAATTAACTGCCCTATTCATCCATGTATCTATAGGACAGGTTGTTGGCTATTATCACAGTAGGTTCCATCATGCCAGGTATTATCTGCCCAAGCAAGAAGGCTCAAAAAGCCGGAAACCCTTTATCAAAATTGACCAAGTTAACGGATTTAAATCAAATGGTTGATTGGAAATTGGTTATGGCTGCTCTAGTCTGTCAGCTGAAACCAGTTCCCCCTTTCAAATTGACATTGATAGATTGGCGTAATTTGAGGGTCATCAAATATGAGCTTGTCAATCAGCATGGTTGTCAGAAACTAGTCACACAAGGGTTCTTTGCAACCTGGACCAGATACTTACTTGATAACGTGGAAGGAATAGGAGGTCAAGACTCAGGGGGTATTGCTTAGTCAATTTTTCTGATATATATTGAATAATTTTCACTGTTTCAACTCTAAGAGTTGAGTCCTCCCAAAATTTTACTCAATAAAAATCATTTATCCCAAGCTCTAATTTACTTTTCAAAATGCATCCTGTGATTGAGTTGTTACAATATATTCCGTACAATCTGATTCTCAACAGAATCATTTCTAGAAAGATGGGGTCCTGCAGTTGGAACTTTGTTGTTGGTGCCGCCCAATGTTAATTTTGCACCAACCAATTTTGCAGCTCCTCCCCCATTCTTGAAACTGAAAATTTTGTTGCCTCCCAATGTCCAGAATTTTATTCTGAAGATTTGTTGATGTTGTCTCAGGCCATTTTTCTCTTGGGCTACTTTGGTTAGGATTAATTGTTCTGCTTAATCCTGGTATTACAATTGGAAATTTTACAAAAAGATATCTGAAGCCATGTTGGTGGTTAATCATTAATTGTATGTGGATTTGGATGGTAATTTCCCATCACTTAGAAACAGCTTCATACTATCCTGCAATTTCTGTCACAGCTATGGCAAGTTGCTGAATGCTCCCAATATCTTATTGATACATTCCTTTGGCACGTTCCAGGATTTCAAATTACCTGAAGACAAGCCCCATGTCCTATCTTTGTTTACTGTGCAAGATTTCCTGCAACTATCCCCAGTCCAACAGAAGGAGGTGCTTGATTTGCTAGATCAGTTTTCAGAAATCTTTGCTAAGGATATCACTGACCATGGTCTAGCTAAAGGAGTCATTCATCAAATTTATACTGGTGATGCTCCCCCCTTTCAAGCCAAACCTTATTGCTGTAGTCAAGTGGAAGACAATCAGGTGTCTAAAGAACTCAAGCAACTATTAGACGCTGGGTTGCTTGCTCCTTCCCAAAGTCCATGGGCTTCCACTTTACCATCTTGAAGAAGAAATATGATGGCCACTGTATTGTAATGGACTATTGATGGCTAAACTCCTTAACCAAGAAGGATTCTTACCCCTTGCTGTATATCAACAATGCACTCTGCCACCTTGGAGGCTCCAAGTTGTTCTCAGCTATGGATTTGGCCTCTGGTTATTGGCAAGTTGACTCTTCTCCGGAGGATAGGCAAAAAGCTGCGCTGATCACCTCTTAAGGGCTGTTTGAGTCTACCTGTATGCCTCAGGGGCTATGCAATGCCCCCTCTACTTTTCAGCGGGCCATGGACTTCATCATTTGTGACCTGAAGCTTTCATGTGACCTGGTGCACTTAGATGATATAACAGTCTTCAGTGCTACCATTATGGATCACCTGGCTCATCTCAAAGAAGTGTTCATAAAGATTCAAGAGGCTGGCCTTAAACTAAAACCATCTAAGTGTGCTCCCTTCAAGGAACACCTTGAACTCTTGGGCCATGAGGTAACCCAGATGGAAATTCAACCTATGACCAAGAAAGTTGAGGCCATTGACAAAATGCTTACACCCACCAATCTGCAAGAGGTTCAAGTATTTCTGGGTATGATGGGATACATTAGAAATTTCATCCCCAATTTTGCTGATACTAGTGAACCCTTGGTCCAGCTGCTGCGTAACATCCCCTTTGAATGGATTGCCAGCCAACAACAAGCCTTTAAAACCCTCAAACAAAAACTAAAGGAGGATCCCATCCTGTTGTATCCAGACTAAAATAAGGAATTTATCCTCTACACAGACACTAGCAACCTAGCTATTGGGGCCATCCTGGCTCAACTAGATGATGAAGGAGTGGATCACCCTGTAGCGTATACTTATTGTGTCCTCAACAAAAATGAGAAGAACTATAGTGTCACAGAGAAAGAATACCGTGTTGTATTGCATGAGGTCAAGAAATTTTGTCATTATGTTTATGGCTTCCATATAACTGTGGTCACTGACCATGCCTTGCTCAAGTGGCTGCAGAAGCTCAAAGAACCTGAAGGACGGCTAGCTAGATGGGCCCTTTTCTTACAGGGTAATGACTTCACAGTGCTCCACCGTCCTGGGATCCAGCACCAAAATGCTGATGGACTGTCCCAAATGCCTATCCTTGCTCTACACCCTACTAACACTGATTGATTATACAAGCTAATTGGGTATTTCTCTTCCTGGGAAAATGAGACTGAAGAGATTCAATCTGCCCTGTCTAAGCTATCTGAGAATACTCTCATTTGTGACAATCAACTCTTCAAAAAGGTTCATGATCAATATCTGTCCTACATACACCCCAGTCTTTGACTTTTGTTGGTGCTCCAAGCTCATAAGGAGACTGGACATGGAGGCATTGCCAAGACTTATGACTGGCTCCAGAAGGATTACTTCTGGGAGAACCTTTGCCTGCTGATCCCAGATGTCATTATCAGTTGTCATGACTGTCAACTCCAGCGGCCTTGAGCTGCCTCTCATGAGTTCAAAAAAGTCCCTCCACAGCATGCCTTCTACACTGTCACTATTGACACTGTAGGGCTTCTACCCTGCTATTGATCAGGTTGTCGCTTCATCCTGATTGCTGTTAATCATTTCAGCAAATATGTAAAAGCTCTCCATACTAAGGATATCACTGCCAAGACAACTGCTGCCTTCCTGCTTCAGGATGTATTATACTGCTATGGCTGCCCTCAGGTGTTATTGTCTGACAATGGATCTAACTTTGATGCCAAGCTGGAGGCTTCTGTTGTTGAAGCTCTTGGGTCTCATCAGTCCTTCTCTGCTCCCTATAATTCTTCCACCAACTGGGCTGTTGAGTGTGCTAATTTGACCTTGGCTTCCATCATGAGGAAGCTCACTTATTCCAATGCTACCAACTGGGATCTATACTTACCCGCTGCTCTCTTTGCCTATTGCATCAGCAAACACCGTTTAAATGGATACCCCCTTTGCAATGCTTTATGGGCGCAAGGCCACTACTCTGTCTCTCTTGGGGGCACCTACTCTCCTCTGATAAGGCCATGGACCCTGACTCCCACATCAAAGACTTAGTCAATCACATTATCAATATACAAGCTACCTTGTATACTTCTGCGTATAAGACCAAGATGCTTGAGCTCTCTCCTGATAATGCTGGACGCTCTCCCTTTCCTGAGTTCAACATTGGGATCAGGTTCTCTACTATCAGCATAAAGTAAGAGAATGTGCTCACAAGCTAGATACGTTGTGGGTTGGGCCTTTATAAGTCACCTTCAAACAAGGTTCAAAGTACACTGTTAAACTCCTCTCTAGTGGTCATCTGTTTCCTGGGTGCATGCCAAGTTCCTTCAAAAGTACTACCCTCCTAAGGTCAATCTATAGGGGGCAATGTCGTGAATGCTGCCATTCACCATGTTTCAATTTCGCTTTTTTGGGTTATTTCAAGGACAAATTGCTCTCTTTTGATTTTTTCCTTTGAAATGGGTCTGTTTTCAAACTGTGAAATTCAATTGTTCAGTTTCCTGATTCTGCGCAACTCACTTGCCCCACTCATGCTTGTGGCAAGTGATCCTACTGTCCTGGTATTGTTTTGTGGTATTGTCAAAACAGCAGGCTTGACCTGCCAACAAGGTTCCAAGTAAGCGGGTTTGTGACCCGCAATCTGATTACCCGGCCACTCAAAGCCATACTAAGAAATCAACTTGAATTTCCAAATCCAACAACATGAACAAATGCTGATCCCCTACAGTGGACCCCTGTTTTCTTGCTTGACTCATTACCAGGATCAAGCCACCCCCTTCACCATCCAACTGTGTGATCAACACTATCATGTTCCTGTTACCCATGATTTACACCAGCTAAATAATCATTATCTCCCAATAAAGAATATTATCTAGTTTCTAAATATTTTCCCCCTTGTAACTCTGCTAAAACAGCACATTTACAAAATTGGTAGCACAGGTAGGTTCTCCATCCTACTGCATCTTGTAAAATTCTGACTATTGCCTGTACTTACCACGGCCAATAAATCCTTGACAGAATCATGTCTGGCTTCCTGCAGGACTGGACTCCATACACCCCTGGTACCAAGATACCTGATTTTTTTGTCCTGTATCAGAACATGGTGATCTCACTACCCGCCTTCAACCTATGTCTGCACAAGGGTTCTTCCAGACGGCCACCACCATCCTGCAACCAACCAACAAAAACACCATGCCCGCCTATGTAGCCCAAAGACTACAAAGCACTACCTTGGAACCTTTTGCCAGGGCCAACAACAACGCTACCACATGGATCCAGTCTGATTAAAGCAAGCTATCCTAGATGAAATGCCCACAGCAATTTTGGATTGCAGAAATCTCCATCCGACTGACCCACAACGCTGGCACCTGATGCAACAAGTGGCACAAGGAACACATCAAGAAGAACTGGGATACCTTCAAACAAGACTTCTTTGCAAGGTTTGTGCTTAAGGACATGGCGCTCATGATCATACGTCAAGTGAAGAACCTGACCCAGACAGGCACTGTGAAGGAACTCACCCACACCTACAAGGAACTCCAACTACGCGCACCCTCTGACATGGCCTTTGAAACCCCAGCCACACACCTCATGTATTATGACACCCTCAAATTGCATATAATGAGGCACGTGAACCTGGACCAGGTGAACAACCTGCAGAGTCTGTATTGCAAGACAGAGAAAGTGGAACAAAAATCCAACACTCTCCATAAGGCACAAACTGGGAAACAAGAAAGACCCAGGATTCTCACACAGGAGGGTGTTCCACTTGACCACCCCCTGGGAGCAACGGGAATAACACCAACCATAAACCCACAGGTTCAAATGTACATGGTAGTGGGAGCAATGGCCAGTCAAATTGTACCCATTTCTGCATCACTGCCAAGCAAGGCAATCAAGACAAGGGAAAAGCCCAGGGAGAGCATTAAGCAAGCCAAGCTCTCCCCACACAACTCCTGACTTGCCCAATGGTGAGTACTAATCTGAGGACGTGGACCAATGCCCAATGATCCAAGTACCCTAGGAGGACCCAGTACTGTACACCATTGCCAGACATCCCAACAAACTGATGTCCTATCCTTTCTGTTTTTGCAGTTACACAGGCTTGGCACTCCTGTACTCTGGCGTGGATCAAACCCTAGTCAACAGCAGCTTTGTGGACAAGTTCAAGCTAGCCAATAATCCTTTGCGGATCAAAAATGTGGTTTTAGCTGATGAACATCACATTGCTGTGACAAGGGAAACCACCCCTTTCTCTGTCATGCTCAAGCCCTACACTCCACCATCCAAGGTCCTGTCATTGACTTTCCAAAGTTTGTCATTGTACTAAGGTTGGATTGGTTACAAAAGAACAATCCTCACGTAGACTGGGCAACCTCAGTGTTGACCATTAAGCATGAAGGTGTCATTCACCAGATCTACCCTGACTCAGTAGACCAGCTCTTGCGCAACCACATCTTTATATGCATCATGGAGACCCTAGATTAAAAGGAAAACCTGAATGCAAAAGACTGGGACTCCTGCCAGTACAAGATCATACACTTCAAAGATCATCAGGACACCTCCACACCTCAGGATTGCAAAATTGTGGCCTGCCATCTAGAAATCTTCAAGGAGGCTCTACCTGAGTTGCCACCAGAGAAACACATCCAATATCCCATTCAGCTCAAAGGAGCTGTACCCAAAGCACGTCCTATCTACAGGATGACCCTAAACAAAGACAACACCCTATGCACTTACCTCAAGGAAGCATTGGAGAAATGACTTATCCGCCCCTCAAAATCTCCCTTTGGGACTGCTGTATTCTTTGGGGCCAAGAAGGATGGTACCTTGCGTCTAGTCACAGACTAACAAGCTCTAAACAAAGTTATCATCAAGAATTGTTACCCACTACCACTGATTGACGACCTCTTTGGCGCCTTGGGTGGAGCCACAGTCTTCTCCAAGATTGACCTAACCACAGGCTATAACAAGATTTGTATTAAGGAGGAAGACATTCCCAAAACAGCCTTCCACACTAAATACAGCTCATACAAGTGTGTGGTGCTCAAATTTGGCATTGTCAGGGCCGCAAGCCTGAAGTCCAGAACAGAGTTTAAACCCCCACACTTGGCTGCCAAGCAAAAGGGAGGACAGCTGAGAAAGCCTGCTGGGGGATTTGAACCCCCAACCACTCACCAAGTGGATGCGGATTGCTTCAAACTGTCCTGGCCTATTTGGGCAGTTCAAAGCAACCTGATTCTGGGTCCTGTCCTGGGGCCAGCTTTGATGCTGGCCCAGAGAGCTTGAGGCTCCCATTGGCTTTGGGGAACCCAGCCCCAATACCACAATGGGGCTGGGAGCCCCCAATGCTGCTCTAAATCAGATCTGCTGGGTTCTGCAGCAGGACTGTTATCAAGCAGATCTGCTGCAAAATGCAACTAGCAGATCTAAAAAAATGCTGGTTCCTGATGCTGTTTCCCCTGCCACCAACTGCACAGATGTGCTAGTTAATAAACCTTGCAGCAATTGAGGGTGCAAATAATGCAGCCAATAAATTGGCTTCCTGCAGCACCTCAATTAAACTGCAAGGTTCAGATATACCTACAGATTGTGACCAAGCTAATTATAAACACCAATCACCAATTAATGGACCCAATCCTGCAGAATCTATTGATACTTCCCCAAACCATGCTCCAACCAAGCAAAATCTCAGAAAGATGGAGCAAGCCAATTATCTGCCAGCTGCCAAGTTAATTCCCCTGCTCAGGCCCTGCCACTCAGATCCCAATCCTCACTTCCCAAACTGCTCCCCATTACTTCCCAGAAGCCAGTACCCAAGAGTTGGGACAACAAGGGCTCACCAAAAGTAGGAAGTAATATTTTCCAAGATAGACCAGATGAGTGGTATAAAAACCACTTCCTCCCACTTAAATCAAGTGCAGACAATGTTAAATAAAGTGAATTAATCTTTCAGTTTTGTTTGCTTTATTAGGATTCTAATTTATACACCACTTGAGCAGAAGTCAAACCAGAAGACTAGAGTACCACTCTAGACCTACACCCATGGACTACCAGCCAGGTCTAGATCCTGGAATGGCTGACATTCCCTATGACTCCCCTGCTCCACCTATCCCTCATCCCTACAACCACAGTAGAGCTGGGATAGTCATCTTGATCATCCTCAGTCTGGCCAAAGTTGTCATTCCCAACCTTGGTGCCTACCGCCCCTTAGCTGCTTGATTGCTTTACCTAACCTGTTCAGCTCCATTCCTCTATTGGGCCCTTGTTACCTGTTATCCAGATGGATTAAGCTCCCCTTTGATGCTTTGGTACATGACAGCCTCCGGCCATGACAGGCATGACAAACACCCCCTCCACCTTTGTGACCTTCATGAATAAGGTGTTTGCCCCGCACATAGGCAAGCATGCCCTAGTCTACCTAGATGACATCATTGTCTATAGTCTCTCAGTGGAGCAGCACCACAAAGACCCAGAGGCAGTCTTTGCTACCCTGGCACAACACAAACTTATGGCCAAGCCCTCCAAGTGCCAGTTCTTCTACAAGCAACTGCCTTTTCTGGGACACATAGTCTCAAAAGATGGCATCAAATCCAACAGTCAGAAGATACAGGCCATCTGCAAGATGCCACCACCCAAGGACAAGTTGGAACTCCGCACCTTCCTGGTGATGGTGGCCTATGTACGTCGCTTTATACCTGAATGTGGCATTTTGACTTCCCCACTATCTGCCATAACAGGAGCCAAATCCAAGTTTGTGTGGACCCCCAATGTGACCTCTGTTTTAGACGTCTCAAATAGAAGCTCACAACGGCTTCTATCCCGCAATACCCCAAATGTGACGGGGAATACCAAATGGAAACCAACGCCTCAGACACATCCATTGGGGGAGTACTACAAATCAAAAATAATGATGATGACTTCCTGCCTGTAGCCTTTGAATCACAAAAGTTGACAGATGGCAAGTGTCAATACTCTATCCACAACAAAGAACTTCTGGCCATTGTGCACTGCCTAGTCAAATGATGCTGTTATCTAGAACAACAGGCGGAATTGATGGCATTGACCAACCATAAGTTACTCATATATTTTAAAACCCAAGCAAACATATCCTGCCGTCAGGCCCTCTGGAAGGAACTCTTTGAGAGATTCAATATGCTCATACATTACAAACCTGGTCCAGAACTTGCCATGGCAGATGCCCTGTCCTGCTTGTATGTCTGTGCTTCAAGAGGAGAAAATGGACTCAACCCAGACTGGCCTCTCTTAGTTTTACAAACAAAGAACAAGGGTTTCCCCCTGGAACCACCAACATAACCAAGGAAACAGTCATCAAGAATGAACACCTCTTTGCTGACGTATATGGGACCCTACACAGAAAGATGACAGACGGCACAACCATTCCCTACATTCCCACACACCAGCAAGTTGACACCATCCTACGCTATCACAGAGACCTTGGACATACCAAGAGCCAAAACCTATATGAGTTCCTTAAGCATAAGGCCTGGTGGCCAACCTTATATTGCAATGTTCAATAAGTTCTAAACTAGTGTGAAGTATGCAAGAAATCTGCTAAAAGCAAAGCCCCTCCAAAATCAGTACTACTGATCCGCACACAACTACCCTTTAAGGTGTGGGCCCTTGACATTGTTGGCCCAATGCCTGTGAAACACAACAACAAGAAATACATCATCACCGCCATAGACTTTGCTACACAATGGCAAGTAGCCCAAGCAGTAAAGGCGTGCATTGGCAATGATATGCGGCAGTTCATAGGTTGAGAAATAATCAGCAAGTTAGGAAAGTCAGAACTCCTGATAACTGATAGAGGGAAAGAATTGACCTCTGAAAACACCAATGTATATGTGGGGTTCCTGTCCACCAGTCCCCAAAGTGTGTCCTTGATCATAGCCAGGGACCGGCTGGAAGGGGTTGTCATTCTCTAGTAAGGAAAACCCTATCTCAGAAATATGTATAGGTGTCAAAATGGGCTTTTATTCAGTCTCAGAAGGAAGATCCCCTTAGAAACCTTATGGTATATGGTCTGGGGGGTCAAGGAAATAATATGAGTTTGCCAATACTTGGAGTCCTCCAACAATATCTTAGACTCCTTGTACTTGGTCTTGGTCTTGGACTCCTGCACCTTAGCTTTTGGACTTCTGCTCCTTAAACTTGGCTTATGCGCCTTGAAATTAGACTCCTGCGCCACGCTTAGGATCCAGCTCTTTATTCTTGGGCTCCTGCTTCATTATCTTGGGCTTCAGCTCTATTTATAGCTCTAGTGATCTTGTTATTACACTTGTATAAGTCCAACTAAGCTCCTGCTGGCAATCAAAAGGCTTCCAAAAACCTTTTGGCAGAAACTCAAAAGATCTGGAAAAACTCCATCAAAGACCCAAAAAGACCTTGAAAAGACTTGGAAAGACCCTGTAAATTTCCAGACAGCCACCTTCTTATAATGTTCTTTTCCCACCAGTTCCGCCTTCAAAATGGCTTTCTTGAGAAGCTTAAACTATTGCTATTTACTTTTTTCTATAATAACTTAAGCTTACATACTTACTTTCTTAAAAACTTAAAGTATTAATCCACTATTTCCTTGCTTACACTTTAAGCTTTTGGCTTCCAACCAATCATATTCACCAGGAAACCTTCCAGAACTCAACCAATGAATGCATAGCGCAAAAATAGACCATTTCTGAAGCTCCATCAGGACTCAACTAAGAAATCAATTTCTATCTCTGAAACCGCTCAAATTGACAACTCTTTGTGCACCAAAGCGTTAATCATTCCATTATTCCGGCACCAGTCTTCCCTGCATTCAACCCAAACCAATTTAATTAGGAAAATACTATTTAAAATATTCTTTTTTAACCTCTTCAAAGTTTTCCCTATATATTTACAAGCATAGTAAAATCTAAGGAGAATGTCCCACCAAAACAACTTTGTATCCAGCTCTCATAGCAACATACCTTCATCTATCCTAGGAACTTAATAAATAAATCTCTTACCCACACTTCTATCTACATTCCTTCTTGAGTTTAATACTAAACCAAGGCAAAACATTCCACATTTTAACACCTCAGCAAATTAATTTGGCAAAATCTTGGCTCATTTCTTCGGACCACCAGTCCTTCACCATCATCCTCTGGTCCTTTGGCCAGCTCATTTCAATTTCCATCAGATCATCAGTCCTCTGGCTACTCCTTTATCATTACCAGCTACTCCTGCATCATGATCTCTAATACCTTCAACTTATCTTCACTAGGAACCACCTTGGTTCCACCTGCACAAAGAACCCTTTTTGGTTCCAAACTTCAATATGGACCAACAGTCCCTCAACTAGTTTTCACTGTGATCAAACAGTCCTTCTTACTAGTCTTTGCTGCTAATCCCTTGAACCACCTTGGTTCTTTATCTTAGTCCCTGTTACCAGAACCTATAGACCCAGGCATGAGTCTACATTGAACTGGCATTTGACTGGACCTTCACAAGTGGCACTCCACTTAGGCCATTCAACCATAGATCAATGTCTATGCATTGTTTTTAATCACCCAGGTGATTAAATCTGGGCTTTTAATTGCAAAGTAATCAGCTTTACTTACCAAAGGCCTGATCACACCAAGTTCTGCAGCTGCTTCTCCAAGCAAACCGCCTTGATGACACTTCTAAGCAAATCTATGCCCTCCAATGCTCACTTTGGGTTCCCCCAAACTCCCATAGGGGCATAAACAAGGACACCCTACCAGTCCGTTAGGTAGGATCTTGCTCACAGAACTCCTGTAAGTGTATCAGGGTACATAGAGCCCTCAAATCTCTTCTCCTCCCTGGAAGCCCAAAAAACCCGCCAGGGGTCCAAAACTTACAGCCCTGGTAGGCGTCCCCTACCATGCTGGCACAAACTTCTACCCTGGCAGCCCGCGTTACCTGCCAGGGTCTAAACATCCTCCAGCCTGAGCAGCAAACACTACCCATCAAGCTGGATACACCCCACCCCAAACAGACAAAGTTCCCTGCTGAGCTATCTCATTCTTCACCCCAAGCAGCCACAGTTCCCTTCTGGGTGAAGACCTCTAGCCCACAGCAGCCAATATCTTCTGGGTGGAGACAACATCTGCCTCTAGTAGTCTTTTCACCTACTAGCTAGGCCTTACCTTCCCTAGTAGCCATCATTCCCTACTAGGCTTCTACCTTCAATAAACAACCAAACTTTTACTTGGCCAACATTAGCCCCGCCTGAAAACCACCAAACATGTGAACTGTCACAGTATACCTCGCTAAAAATAGGGTCAAACATACCGCGACAACACCATACCACCCGCAGGCCAATGGACGTGTAGAGCGGCTAAATGGCAGCCTTGTGCAAGCCTTGGCCAAGCTCACTGCTGGGAGACCTGAAGACTGGTATAAGCAGCTACCAACTGCATTACTTGTGTGCCAAACCCAGGTGAACAGATCCACTGGAAAAAGCCCTTTTGAGTTGGTATACAGCACACAGCCCAATATCATTCAAGCATTGACAGGACCCAAGCTGGAAATTCCAAGCAAAGTCCTCCCTCACCCAGATCCTCAAGTTATAGAGGCCAACAGTAATCAAACAGAAAAGGAAAATGCGTGTCTGCAAAAAACATTTGTCCTCATCCAAGATAAATATTAAGTTGGTGATAAAGTTTGGGTCATGAACATTGATAAGAGAAAACTACAACCCAAGAAAGTAGGCATAACAATCATTCTAAAGTTAAACAAAAAACACTTACCTTGTACAAGGACTCAGGAAGCGCAAAAAAGACAAAACCCTACACCATGATTGCATGAGGCCCTGCAAAGAAAGACAAAAACAACACAAAACTTCCCTGCCTGCCACAGAACAACAGCTAGTCCAGTATGGCGCCTGGGCTCCTTACAACCTCCCCAACAACCTACCCCCAGAGGAGGCCAACCTTCAGTTGGGGGGTGTCAAAACAGCAGGCTTGAACCTCCAACAAGGTTCCAAGTAAGCAGGTTTGTGACCCGCAATCCAATTACCCAGTCACTTGAAGCCAGACTAGGAAGTCAACTCAAATTATCAAATCCAACATGAGCAGATGATGATCCTTTATAGTGGATGCCTTGTTTTGGAGCTTGACTCACTATCAGGATCAAGCCACCCCCTTCTTCCATCCAGCCGTGTGATCATCAATCATGTTCCTGTTATCATTGATTCACATGAACTATATAATCATTATCTCCCAATAAAGAATATTATCTAGTTTCTAAATATTTTTCCCCTTGTAAGTCTGCTAAAACAGCACAGTTACAGCAGTATTGTAAACCACTTATATTCCATTTCTTATTCACCAATAAAAATAAGTTATATTCACATTTTTTCTTTGTGTCTCCAAGTACTTTGGCGCCTCTCTCTAGCCATGACTAGTAGAAATTATTCATCCAAGGCCACAAGGTAATTGTATAGCCTTCCCTGCCATCTAATCAAGACTTAGTACAAATCTAATCCTATGGTTAGGTTTCCCTGTTGTTTATCTGTACTGCACCTCAGAACATAATAGGGATGGGGTACTGTCCAGGCCAGTGGGTAATGCCCACCATAGGATGGGTGCTAACTTGATAATATAGGATACTGATTGCCCAAGCAAGGACCAGGGCCCAGAGTTGGGCACCATATAGTCTACCAATCCTGTCAAAGTAATGTAGAGTACTCTAAACATTTTGGTGGACATGGTCTTTGCTGCAGGTAATGGTTCCATTGGGCGGTCAGGTTGCAGGGGTAAGGGCGGAGTCATGGGGACAAAGTATGCAGGCAGATAGTTGTACTTGTCTTTGAACATCAGGGGTGGCACCTTGTACCACTTTCTTTCACATTCTATGTATTCAGTCTCTCCATTTCTTGCTAAGGAATCAGCAATGAGGATGGTCCCCAAGTTGTACTCCAAGTAGGCAGGGTTGGGCAGGTATTTGGTAAAATGCACAGGTTCAAATGGGGCTCCAGGGGAACGGTATAGTGCCTGATTTGGGTCAGCAGGTTGGTTGCTAGAGGGGTTGGTTGCTTGTTTGCATACTTGGCTGGACTTAAGATGGAAGATCACTAAGACTAGATAAGGTAATATTTGTTCAAATCAAAGGTTCATAAAACTTTATTATCAAAAATGGCAATAGGGTCCTCCCATACTGCCAGAGTACTTATACCAGATGATGTGGCTACTTCACTTTTTGCGGACTTCAGTTCTGGGGACAATTCACTGGAAGGACATATATCTTGGCTTTTTGTTCCAAGGGCAGCAGATCCTGGTTGCAGTTGCTCTGGTGAACAGAAGTGAAAATTCTTTTTTATGCTGATGTTGTTCACCATATTACCTGAGCAGGCCACTTGAATTACCCATTTTTGATTGGAGACTGGCAGTAGCTGGTAATTATTGCTGGGGCTAGCAGTGGGCCTTGTTTTAACATTCTTTAGGCAAGCTACAACTTCAGCATAGGTCTGGGTCTTTGATGGAGCATGATAAACAACAATCTGGTGACCATTTGGAGAATTATCCTTAGTAGTCTGGTGGGCCTTGGAGTCATTCAACAACTTGGGTTTGCAACTCAATGAGTTGATGGGTTCCTGTCCCTCCTGAGTGACTCAATTTTCCTTTGGAGGGTTGGGGTTTGATTCCTGGGTTTTCAATACAAGTATTAAAATTTCATTCATGACAGCTGCCAAAATTTTTCTATTTTTATTATCTTTATCTCAAATTTAAATTGTTTATTTTCTCTTTATTTACAGTTGGATTTATTATTTATGTTCAGTGTAATTCTATAAAATTGATTGTTTACTATGTAGTGTATCTAGATCCAGAACACAGTTATTTTTAGCTCTTTACACAGCCCCTTGTGAAAATATTAAGGTAGGAAATTCCATTTTGAAAACTACATCTCAAAAAACGCTATCTTAAAATATGGCATCTCAAAATTTGGCTATCTCAATTTTATAGTAAAAACGTCATTTCAATTTACGGCATTGCAACTATGAAAAACAGGTTTTAAAATTTTAGTTTTTTTTCTCCAAAAAAACCAGAAAAATCCAAAAAAAAATTAAAACCATTTATAGCCTTAAAAAGGCCATAGAATTCCAAACATGCAATAAAAAAGGGGGGCAATCAGAAGCAACAAGGCTGCGTAAAGAGCAAAAGTCAAAATATACACAAAAACAACTATTTTCATCTATTATAGCTATATCACATACTTTAAAATAAGAAAATATTTGTACCAAATGCTAAATAAAAGTAAAAAATGATGAAACTGAAAAAATAAGAAGTACAATAGTTTATTGAGGAAGGCTCATATATTGGTTAACAGTGCTACTGAGATGGCCTGAAGATGCTGAAGCTTTCTATCTGTGGTACTCAAGGGTTCTAAGGGTAAGGTTGGAGTAGCTGACAAAGCTGGGGGAACACAGCAGGACTATTATCTCCTTTCACAACAGAACTTCTACGTTTGAGCTCTGTAACTAATCTAAGAATGTTGAGTTGGTTGTTATATTTTATTCAATGATGTCTTTATTGGGGCTACCGGAAGGCCTTATATAGTTGGAAGTGGGGGGAGGGGAAAGAAAGGGTGAGTCATCCTGACTGAAGTCTGGACTGGTCAGGAACCAAGCTATTATTATGGGGTAAAACATTTTGGAGAATATTAAGAGAGAAAGGGCTTAGCTTGAGTGGGATGTGTTCATCTAAACATTTGATCTCTGGGTCAGGTGGTTGCAGCAAAAGTAGGGCCAATTTTTGGGAACTAGGTCTATAACAGGGTTTCAGAATGTTCATCTGGGGATCATACTTGTTGGTAAAGGACAGAAGGTCTCTATAGCAAATTACAAATCAAGGAAATTGATGAGCTACTAATTGCCATATGTATAGGCTCCTCTAATGAGTCACCAATCTACGCATCTGCGGCTAGTTGCAGATGCGTAGATTGGTCACTAATTGCCTCAATGAAAGTCACCACAATGGGTCACTCTCTAATGCATCTGCAGTTAGCCGCAGGTATGTCAATTAGTGGCTAATTGGAAATTGATCTTTATTTTTCAATTGGTAACTCTCTGATAAAAAATGCAAGAAAGGGCAGCAGTTCCCCTATACTTTTCCCTATAGGCTAGTAGTCTCAAAATGGTAATATCTGCAGGCAGCGCCCTGCACCACAACCATAGTGGCATTATTTTAAGTTGTTCTTAGTATAAGTGTCATGGATTAATACTATAAAAACATCTTCTGATTTTATACAATAGGCTTTGATTTAGTGTGGGAATAGCCTTATTTTAGTTTAAGATAAATTGCATAAATCAAGATGGCATAAAATTGAGATGGCGTGAAAACACTCCACACTAAGTGATTTCATATGTAAATAAAGTTAGCAAAATAAGATTTAATTAATTTGACTCAAAATGATGAAATCAAGATGGTGTACTTTTGAGATGCCACATAATAAAATTATAAGTAAATTTTAACTATTTTATTATTTTTTTTATTTTTTTGTGATTCAAAATCACTAACAAAAAATACCATCTCAAATTTAATTCAAGATGGCCTAAATTGAAGTGCCGTTTTTGAAGTGGCATGTCCTACCAATATTAACAGCAATTTGGTGATCAGCTAAATTTAATGTAGAAAATTGTAATTTTATTATGTTTAGAGAAATTTTCACTAATACAAATTCAAAACCTCAATGATAAACTTTAAGACAATCAGGAGCCAAGTGAGAAAGTGATTGTTGGTACATAAAGGGACATTCAATAATTCTTTGATACATGTGCGCTAACTAATCTGATTGGCTGATTATTTTGACATTGTGTATCATTGCCGCTGTGTCAAGTTGTTGGTGGACTAGTGCTAACCCAGCGGCTGATTGGGCACTAGTCCATCAACAAATTGCCACAGCAACAATGACATACAATGGCAAAAAAATCCAGCCAATCAGATTAGTTAGCACACATGCATCAAAGAATTATTGAATGGCCCTTTATGTCACAACAATCACTTTATCACTTGGCTCCCAATTGGCTTAAAGTTTATCATTGAGGTTTTGAATTCAGATCAGCAACAGCTTTATCTAAACACAATAAACTTATAATTTCTAATTTAAATTTAACTGATCCTCAAATTGTTGTTAATATTTTCATAAGGGGCTGTGTAAAGAGCTAAAAAATAGGTAGGACACACCATTTTGAAAATGGCATTTCAAAAAACGCTATCTTGAAATACGCTATCTCAATTTTTAGCTATCTTGATTTTATAGTAAAAACGCCATTTTGATTTATGGCATTTTGACTAAGAAAAAACGGTTTTTAAATTTTAGATTTTTTGAACTCCAAAAATTAACTAAAAATTCTCAAAAAAATAAAATTTAAAAAACATTTCTAGGCTTAAAAAAGCCTTAGGCTTTCAAATCTGCAATAAAAATGGGGTCAATTAGTAACAATATAGCTGTGTAAAGCCCAAAAGTTAAAATATACCCAAAAACAACTATTTTCATCTATTATAACTTTGATCCATACTTTAAAATAAGCATAGAATTGTACCAAATACCAAAAAAAGTCAAATAATGATAAAATCAAAGTAAATAAGAGAGAAGATAAAGAATACTTTATTGGGAAAGGAATCAAACATTGGTAGAAAGAGCAACTGAGATAGATTGGAGATGCTCAAGCTTTCTATCCTTAGATAGTAGGCAAGGATCACCTTGCTGATTTCAGTATACTTTTTCACTGCCTTGGTCACCTTGGGGGGATTGCCCTTGGTCTTCATACCAGTCTTAAAGAGGCGGGCAGAGATGTCCTGCTGGATTTTTAAATATACTATGATCTTGTTGGATTTGGGCTTATGAACCCAGACCTTTGTAGCAAACTGGCTATGCCACCCTTCAAGGGAACGTGTCTTGATTAAACCATCTCTTACTTGCTTAAAGCAGTTCCAGGTGATTGAGTCCCACCCTTTCTGATGCAGCGTGCTCCTTGAAAGATACCAACCCATTGAGTTTCAAAATACTCAATAAAGGGTGCAAAGGCTGCCTGGTTGGCTATAATATATGAGTGACAGAGTAGGGCATTGTAAAAGGCATTTGTCTCCTCCTTTCTCACAAGGGCAAGGGCAGCAAAGAAATTTAAGATGTCATTGGCTTCTTTAGTGCCTTCAGAGTTGAACATCTCATGAAGCTCAGAGCACTTTTGGAGGCGGCGGCAGAGTGCCTGCTGGAAGTGGAAGTAGCATCCCTGAGGGGAGCTCTTGAAGACTCAAATGAAGGCATTTGTCTGAGCATGTTTGAAATCCACTACCAGATATTCATGGTAGGGAAGGCTTTCTGGCTGCTTTTTGGGGGGTGGGGACATCTGCTTGGGATAGGGTCTTCTTCTTGCACCCTTTGGTCTCCTTGGGCTTCTCTTTGATGATTGGAAGGATTTTATCAAGCTTGGCCTTAGGGTTGTGAGTGCACAAACATATGTTTCCTGCTTCTTACTGGGAAGGAAAAAGAAGACTAGGGGAAGAACTAGATTTCCAACCTGTCCATGGATGTTCCAAAGCTGGCTAAATAGCTTTGGGCAGGTGGAGAAAGTTCCATCTGCAAGCCAGGTCTTGAATTTTAACAGGTTGTGCAGATCCTGGCTTGTGGCAAAGCAGATAATACGCTCAGGGGCGTGTTGACCATCATTGTGAAGAAGGAATCTCTCCTCATGGCAGGGTAATTTTTGGTCCTCAGTAAGGATCAATTGGTCAATGGACGTAGCACTGAAGCCTTCAGTGCTCAGAGAATATCTCTGATCAGTGAATATCTCTGTAGTTTTGAGGCGCTACCAACAGTTGCAAGTTGGATATCATTTTAATTAAGGAGGGCATCATTGACAACCTTGGTTGTGGTTTGATCCTTGGTGGTTGGGATTACCTGGCAAAGAAACCAGAGGATAAATTGATAAAGGGGGTTGAAGGCTCAGCGCAGTCATGGTTGACAGTTAGGGCCTAGAATCTAGTGAACCTGTATATAGTGAGCCTAGCAGAGCACCCAATGTTATCACATTTATAGTGATGTTGGCAGATTGGTTTCTTTTCATTGTTACAGCTGAAGATGTAACCCCTGTAAACAAAACTGGCACCCCCTTTATTTGTCATGATGGGGTAGTTGGCTGGATAAGTGGCGGGCACAGCAAAGGTACCATTTTGATTTCATATATTATGGATGGTATTAAGATCCCAGAGCTCAATTTGGTCATCTGCAGGAGCAACAGGCTCAGGCTCCTGGTCCTCTTCCTCCTCAGGCTCTGATGTGGGATCAGAGTGGCAATTGAAGTTGAATAACTTCTCTTGGGGGTCTGAGGGGAAGTACACAAATGGAGAGTGGGGAGGGGGTAGGACTGTTTACCTCTGGCTCAGGTGATGGAGTTGGGGTCTTGGGGGGAGCTTTGGCCTTGGAAGGCTGCTTCTTTGGGGTAGTCTTGGCCTTTTTGGCCTTTGGAGGTGTGATCTTGGACTTTGAGGCCTTGGGCGCAGCTTTGGCAGTTGACTTGGGAGACATCTAAAAGTGAATTAGTTTAAAAATATGAGCAATTTGGGGGTTTTTTCAAAGAGGATAATGAGAAATTTTTAATATAAAAAGTAGTAATTTTTTACACAGAATTGTAGAGAAGATCTAAAAATATATAATACTAAAGTTTCAATGTTTTTTGTTTTGTAAAATAAAAATTTTATTAGTAAGGAAAGTAGGCAAAACTTTGAGTTTTGACTGAAAACTTGCTTTCAAAATGGTGTTTTTGAAGTGACGTAATTGAGGTGCTGTAGCTCAAAAATATTGTGTTTTATCATTTTTTATATTAAATTAACAAATCTACAGTGGAGCTACCTCAACCAGGCCAAAGAGTAAAAGTTTAATTTCTCAAAAACTAGCTTATACAACTGGGACTAAAAAGTACCCAGTTGAATAGAGGAGGCCAAAAAATATATATCTTCAAAGTTTCATATGTTTTCTTACATTTTCTAATACTATGATAATTGACGTGAAACTATAATTTTGCAAAGTGAAAAGCAGGAATTTTGGTGGGGGAATCAATATAGCGTAGCCTGGCGTCATAGGTAATTTCCCCTTATTTTCCCCTATTCATTGTGTGCATTGAATCAATTAGGTGATATGAAACTTGGTGAAATTTGAAGTGACATAAATTGAAATGGGGTAATCACCCCCTTCCATATTAAAATCACTATTACAATATTTTATTAAGAGAACCCTTATCAATGTATCCATGTATAATAAAGTTATAAATTACATTTAATAAAACTGTTTTTTTACCCAGCAATGACAATCACTAGAAGGACTATCATAGTGGTGTCTATTTAGGTTGTTCTTAGTATAAGCATCTTGGATTAATACTATAGGAACATCTTCTGGCACTATACAGCAGGCTTTGTTTTAGTTTGGGTGTAAGCTTATTTTAGTTAAAGATAAATAGTGTGATTCAAAATGAGGTAAAGTCAAGATGGTGTAAGCACGCCCCACACTAAGTGATTTCATATGTAAATAAAGTTAGCAAAATAAGATTTAATTAATCTGACTTGAAGTGACAGAATTGAGATGGCGTTAATTTGAGATGCTGCATTAATAAAGTATATATAAATTTTAACTATTTTTTTTATATTTTTGTGATTCAAAATCACTAATGCAAAAAACGCCATCTCAAATTAAATTTGAGATGGTGTAAATCAAAGTGGCGTTTTCAAGATGGTGTGTCCTACCAAAAAATATGCGCTTATGGAAGCAATGCCAACACAAAGCAAACAACACAAATTGAGATAAGTGTAAAAACATATACTCATTGGGTAAAAAGATGGGATATTGTTGTAAATGGGAAAACTAACAGGGTTAAACAAAAAGGCAATAATATCAGAATAACATAGAGTTTATTGGGGTGAAAGCTATAAAAACATATGCAAAGGTTAGTAAAAAATTCAATGAAAGAATTGGAGAAATTATTGAAGGACCTTTATCATGCAATTGCAAAGATCAAGGAGATCAATCACAAAGTCAAAGCAAAGGTGAATTATGCCGTCTTAGCAGGCAAGAAAATCAACAAGGTGTCTGCTAAGGCGATCATGGCCAAGATGCCTGACACACCCAGAAGATAATTGAGTGTCTTCTCAACGTTCAGAAAACAGTTGTGGAGGACTTACAATTTAAGTCCTTTGCCCTTTCTGCACTGTCTGTCTGGGTTGACAACCCAGAGATGTATAAACATCTCAAATCCGCCAAGTGCGCCAGAAGGGAGGATACCAATTTGCCCACTTAACTGCTTGCGGCAAAAATGGCAAAGCCTGCCAAAGCCAACGGCAAGGAGGAGACTGTAGAAGGTAACCTAATAATCAAAATTAATAAAAATTTCAAAATACTTACCTGTTTTTTTTAGAAAATATTGATAGCAAACTACACTAGGCCCTGGTCCCTTTTGTCCCTGCTATGTTTTAAGCAAACTATTCTACTCATGTAGCAAGACAGCTGGCCTTATCCTATCCTGTTGTGCGCACGCTTAAGACCACATCCATGGGACCTTCTAAATGTTAAGGGAAGCGCTAGCTGGGTTTACGCATGCTGAAGGGGCATCTGAGTGGGCAGTTACTGCTTACAAGGATGCACAACTGGTCCTCCTGGACCCAGTATCTCTCAGTGGAGCTTACTGTTTAAACTCCATTGAGCTTGTTTGGGACGTCCTGGAGACACTCTCATTAAAGATCATACCGGAGATGGGCCGTCCCCATGCGGCTGCTTGCTTCTGCTTCCTGGTGGAGCACACAATATCTTACCTGTTGGAGAACTTTGGGCACACAGTGGGTAAATTGGCTGTTGCAGATGCAACAGCCATAAAGAAGACCAAGATCCTCCTGGAAGACTTTGGGCTGGCCTGGAGTGCCAACAAAATGGCAGTCCCTCTAGCAATGGAGCTCACGCTTGCCAGGACAAAGCATGAGATGAAGATTAGTGCTGTGTTTAATAAATTGTGCAAGTTTACTGAAGCTTTTGCTGGGCAAAGGCTTCCTATGGTGGTTTACCTGGGTTATCTCTTTTACTTCAGGATTAGTGCGTTTGTAGAGGACCTTGACAGGGTCCTCTTAGGGATTGACAAGGCCAGGCTCTCCCTGTATGGGAAGAAGGCCCCCCTGGATACAACTTGGTTGACCATGTGATACAAGATGCACTGGTCCTAGCTGGCATCTATGAGTTTTCAGCCCCGTCAGAAAAGCTGCTCCTGAACTCCCACCTGAATATCCTCCCTTTTACAAGCTGCCAAGAATAGTTTGACAGCAGAGTATCCACTGTGCATGGTGTGGCAGTGGAGGTTGTGTGCCACCTCCATTTCTGGGTGGGTACATACTGCTGAACCCATTATTGGCACCCTCAATAAAATCTCTTCTACAATAAATTTACATTGCAATTTATATTATTTATAAATATGGTTAATTTTTAAAAAAAATTATTTCAGTGATCTATTACTAAAAAGAAATTTTTTAAAGAAGAGATTTATATAGTTATAATAATATTTATTAATAAAAATCACAAATACCTTGAGACTTACATTTACTCTTAAAATTAGTTTTTTATATTTATGTGCCACTAGTGACATTTAAATATACTTATCATATTTTGATACTAAATATTTTGGATTGTCACCTTAGAATACAATAAAATAAATTAATTTTCAATACAAAATATTAGGCATCTGCATCAGTGGTGTTGTTCTATGTGACTGCTGGCTTGGAAGCTTTAAAATATAAAATGATAATCCATAAATCCAAAAGAGTAAATTAAAGAATATAAAAAATAGTTGGAATAGCTAAGCCTTTAATTGATTGGCTATTTGGCAAGGCACACAGGGAGTAATTAATTAGCGTGGCCATAGAATTTGGCCACAGTCTCTGCTGGAAGGGTGTGGATCCCAGCCTGCAGCAAATAAAAGAGGTCCTTGGTCCCAGTTGGCTTCCCCCACTTGACAACTTGCTTGAGCCACTCAAAGACCTCCTTGATAGGGTTTAGGAACAGGGAATAGGCAGGTAGGAATAGGAGGCGTAAATTTGATGTAGCCAATTGTTGGGGGCCAACTGCAATGCCTGTATTAATCATTGGAAATTCTTCAATAATATCTATCACCTTGTGGAGTCTGACATTATCCAGCACAATGACATTGGTGAAGCCCAGGCTTGTGCGCCTCAGGTGCTCCTGGACTAATTGGAGGAATGACAAGAATGTAAGGTCTTGCCCATAGTGGTGCAAGGCTATAAACTAGCACATGTAAGGCATTAAGATTCAGATTTGAAAAGTATAAAAAGATGGGAACTGTCTGCAAAATAATCTTACAGAACCCTACTAAAACCTATACTGAGTTACAAAATGAGTGATTGAGTTTAATAAATCTAAGCAAAGAAGATAAAATAAAGTATTTAATAGTGAACAATTTGTAACTAAGTAATGTCAATATTTGAATATTCTTCATCAGCAAATTAGTATATATAACTATTGAAAGATTCCTTAAGGGGAAATAATGGATACAAAAATCCTAAGGCTTGTTGTTTTACAAGTTTCATTTGTTCAAGAAAAGAAAAAGCTAACCTTTAAAATTAATTTAATAAAAATTTATAAATTTCTAAAAATTAAGATCTCAAGTTTAAATTAGATAAAGAATTGAAGGGTAGAAATCACTTAGAATTTTGGCTTAAAGCCTACTCTTCACAAGTTTCATTATTATATAGGCTTTTTCTGTTCTCAGTTTACAGTGATAGGCAGAGAGAGAAACAGCCAAAAAAAGGATCAACTGGAGAAAACCTGTGTAGAACCTGGAGCAGAAGGAGACTGAAAACCCCAACAGAAGTTGCAGATCAGCAACGTGAAAACTGAAGAAGCAACAACAACGTAAGTGTGAGTTTTGAAAAGGTGAGCAATGATGAAAATATTCCAACTTTAAAGTATAAATATATAATAAAATAGAAAATAGGAAAGACAGAGCAACAACAACAACAATAAATTGAATGTGATTAGCATAAAACAAGGTAACTAACTTAAAGTACTTAATTATTTAACAATTTTAACTAAATTTTTCAAATATTAAAAATAAAAGAAAAGATTAATCAAACCAAAAAAACAAAGAAGTGTCTAAAAATCCTGCCTTTTGGGGCAGGGCATGACAAAGAAGATCCAGCTATTGTGAGATCCCAATACCATTTGCTACATCTCAATCCCTTTTTGGTCAAGGAGAGCCACCATGGGATAGGCTGTGGCGCGTACTGCAGCACGCCAAGCTACCCTGTCATTTGAGCCTTTGGGGACATACCCATATGCATTGCGCATAGACAAGGCAAATGCCACTTTTTCAATAAAGTAGAGCTTCACTATCTCCTTGGCTTTGAGGGAAGTGTACGCTTCAGCATATTTTTCCAGGTCTTGATATTTGTCAAGGCCCAGGGGGTTTGATGGGGGTCCATTTCTCTATGGCAATCTTGATAAAAAATCAAACTTGGATATGAAATTGAGCTTTATTATTGGGCAAGACTAAGAATGATCACAATGTGAAGCAGGGGAGATAGGGTTATTTTATCCCCTTTACAGGATTCTTCAAGATTCTTCTGGATCTTTCTTGACTCTTGTAGGTACTTCTTGGTGGAAGTATTGCTTGGAAGATAGAACACCTCATGACCAGTTTCACTCATATTCTAATTGAGAAGTTTTGCCTTTGCATAGACCTTCAATTCATGATCTAGAACCCATACTATTGGATTTCCCTTGTCAGTAGCTTTCCATTGAGTTTTTGGACACTTAAATTGGTTCAGATGTTGATGAGATATGCTTGTCTTAATCTGGATGCTCAGCTGACTAATCCCTAAACCTCTTTTGGTTGGGATTGGCAAACCCTTCAGGGAAAACCCAATTAAAAGATATTCCACCTTTACATGGATCTTCAATCCATGATCTACAATTATTATGATTGGATTTTCCTTCTCAGTGGCTTTCCAACAAGAATTTTGCCGTTCAGATTGATTCAGGCATTGCGGATTTATGCTTGGATTTATTTGCGGCGTTTGTTGACCAGTTCTATGATCCTTATCGGTTTGGATTTGGCGTGTTTTGACAATTGGATTGATTATTGTCTATAAGTCAGGGTCTAGAGCAGCTAGGAACAATATTGATATGCCATTTTAAAGGTATAAATTCAGGATATTTTCTTGAAACATAAAGTAGCTAAACCTTATAATAAAATTATCAGGCCAGGCCCTGACAATATTGGTTAGGCTGTTCCTGTTATAGGGATATACCCAAGTTTTTTCTAGGAAAAGCGCACACCCTTTACCATATGGTAGTAAAAGGAAATTTAAGCATTGACCCCAAAAGTGGACTTAAACATTGACTGTATATTTTCTATTTATATATGGCAGTCTTGGTTTACCCACTGGTGGATTGCCCATGTGTGCTCCTTAGTGAGCATGGTTGAAATGTGCAAGGATTTCTCTGCACCAAGAACTCAGCTAGTATTGATGAATTTGTTGAATAGCTTGTTGGTGTACTTGGGATCATCCCAAAAAGGGCTGTGGCTGTCTTTTAGCTACCATATTCCTGCATAAGTCTGAGAAGGATGATGCAATTTATATAAGGAATGAGCTTCCAAGAGGGCTTTGTGGGTTTAAACAAGCCAGGATCCTGATTGGTGACAGGCTTGCAAGGCATGGGTACCTTGTTATAGAAGGCTGTAACCTTTTTGAGCACTAGCTGCCCCTCTGTAGTCCTATAGAACTCAGGCTTGTTGTTGTCTTCCTGGTTGCCATCACTGACGTAAGGCTTGTAGCTAGTGTCAAGCACAGGCTTAACCTTCTCTATCATGGCTGTTGGGACATTTTCCTGGCAGTACACAGTGTCAAACACATAGGAGGTAAGTTTGATCTCCTTGTTTTTGACTTTATTGATGGTGGTAACCCTGGTGGGCTTCCAGGTCAGCTTGTGTCATGGCTGGCGGCAGTCATATACCAAGGTACCAAAGGGGAGCTCAAACCATCCAGATAATGTGTCACAAGGGCCCAATAGAGGAATGGAGCAGAATGTGTTAGGTAAAGCAATCCAGCGGCTAAGGGGCAATAGGCACCAAGGTTAGTAACAATAAATTTGGCCAGACTGAGGATGGTCAGGATGAACATCCCAGCTGTACTGTGATTGTAGGGCTGAGGGAGGAGAGGAGCAGGGGAGCCGTAGGAAATACCAGCCATTCCAGGATCTGGACCTGACTGGTAGTCTATGGGTGTAGGGTGGTACTATAGTCTTCTAGTTTGGCTTCTGCTCAAGTGATTTATAAATTGAAAACCTAATTAAGAAAACAAGACTGAAAGATTCATTCACTTTGTTTGATGTTGTCTGCACTTGATTTGAGTGTGGGAAAGTGGGTTTTATACCACTCATCTGGTCTACTTTGGAAAATATCACTTCCTATTTTTGGTGAGCCTTTGATGTCCCAACTCTTGGTTAAAGGCTTCTGAGAAGAAGTGAAATGTGGCTTGGGAAGCGTGGATTGGAATTTGGGTGACTTGGTCTGAACAGGGGAATTTTGTAGGCGGCTAGATAATTGGCTGTTTTCTTCAATATGGGGTTTTGTTTGGTTGGGTGTTGAGGCAATTTATTCTTCAGGTTTGGATGTGGCTGCATTAATTCCTGAGTTTTGCAGCTTAACTGGGGTGCTATTTACAACCAATTTATTGATTGTGTTGAGGATCTGGATGTACAAGTATTCTGGCTACCTCCAACCTACGTAACATTCAGGCATTGCCCAATTTGGTGCCTTTTTAATATCCAGTTTGACTTACTGGAAATGGCAACAAACTAATATCACATGATTGTCTAATTATTCAGTGACTCAAACCAATCCTACACATGACCAACCCCTAGGTTCAATCCAACTAAATCTCTGCCACAGCTAAAGCTATATAAATTTAAAGTAATATCCAATAAAATATACTTCTGCTCTTCTTAATTCCATAGTCAAAGCTTCCACAAAGACGCTCCTTATCACTGGTAGCAACTACGGGTTTTTGATCACACCAATGAAAGAGAAAATGACTGAACAGAACCCGCCCACCTTTGCTCACGTACTCAACCAGGCCACATCCCAGGACACCTGGAAAACGTACTTCTGCGCCCACAACATTGAAAAAGATATACCTAGTGGATGCACCATATTCAAAGGACTGGTCATGCCCAAAGTGTGCGCCAAGATAATTCAATACAGTTGCTCTCTACAACCACAAATAAATACACAGCTACCTATCACAGGCAAAGTTAACAACGTCAAGTACATTGTTATTGATAAGTTAGTTGGTAAAAACAAAGAAAACATCATCAACTGGCTAGACCACTCAGCTGCTAAACTCTGCACCAGCTGCATCCCCCAAGAAAAATGTGTCCAGGAAGCCAACAAGTGTCTGTATGAGGCTGCAGCTAACTGGTTTGCCACCTGGGTTGACTCACAAACCAACAACCAGCTTGACAACTGGGAAGAGTTCAAAGCAGACATCACTCACAACTTCTGCGTCACCAAATACCTCCAAGACATTGCAATACAGCTCAACAATCTTCCTCAGAAGACCACTATCACAGCTTACGTCAATGAATTTGAGGAGATACACTGCAAGATCCAAAATCCAGCACAAGCTGACAGCATGTACACTATAGCTTCATTCATCAACAGAATGAAACCCTCTGTTGCTGCCCTCATCCGCCCAGAGGCCAACACCTCCATGCCCACGCTCATTGCAGAAGCCAAGCGTGCAGAAAAAAGCACAAACATGGAATATGATGCACACAACAGCAACTGCGCCTCAAATAGCAATGGCAGAGAAAACTCCAATGGCAACAAGCGCCAAAACACCAATAATAGCAACAGCAACTCCAATTGTAATAATGGCAATTTCAGCCAAAGCGCAAACCACTCCCATCCCAAGAAAGAGGACACCACCAAAGTAAACAATGCTTAAGTAACAACTGCTATGAATCTCACCCCACATTCTCTGACCTCAAAGGTCTTGAAACTGAGGAACAGGGAAAAGAGGAGGGGAAAAGGCTTAAGTGCCCCTGTCTCCCCCAACATAACAAGAAATTATACCAAGGCACAAACTTTGCTGCTCACATCCCATGTGTCCCGCAATCCTCCATTTTTATGAATATAAAAATTAAAAATTTCTCACAACTTTTTATCTACCCATATACTTAAAAATCTCATACACATAAAATTTTATTTGACTCTGGTGCACAACACACTATGGTTAGCAAACCTTTTGTAACCAAGTACAAAATACAAGTTGTCAAATCCAACCTCAAATACGCCAGAATGGCAGACAAATCAAAGGTTCTACTTGAAGGCAAAACAACTCCCTTCAGAATTGACCTCCAAGGCATTCAAACGTCCATCAAAGGACTTGTCATGAACAATATAAACTACAACATTGTAGCAGGCATGTACTGGTTTACCTGAGTGAACCCCAGTGTATGTTGGAAACAAAAACCCTGACCATCAAGCGCAATAGAGTCAACTTCAACATTCTCAAATAACCTAACAATCTCATCCTAAGAGACACAGTATTAATCCTAGTCATAAACCAAGACAGCTCAGAACGTCTAACCAAAGACAGTACCCTCTACATAATGAGGTACACCAAATTCAATAATATACAAACACAAAAAAACCAATGACCATAACTTGCAGCAATCATAATTTAATACACCCATGTATTTAAGGAAGAACTCACAGAGTTACCCCCTGAGTGGGAGGTAAAACATGGCATTGACCAATGCAAAGTCATTATTAAACCTGCACCCCTCTACAGACTCTCCCCCATAGAAACCCAAACACTCAAGATCCATATTGAGGACAATCTAGCCAAAGGATTCATCTGCCCGTCTGAATCCCTGTGCGGGGCAGCAGTATTCTTTGTAAAGAAAAATGAAGGATCCCTTCACCTAGTTTCTGACTACAGAGCACTAAATGCAAGTAAAGTAAAAAATAAATATCCCCTTCCACTCATAGAAGATCTATTTTCAAGGCTCTCCAGGGCAAAGATTTTCTCAAAGATTGATCTCACATCTGGGTATAATCAAGTTGAAGTAAAAGAGAAATACATACCAAAGACCGTGTTCTGTATGCAATTTGGATTGTTTTAATGTAAAGTAATGAACTTTGGGATGACAAACACCCCTACAACATTTTTCACCATGATGAACCAGGAGCTAAACGGCCTCTCAAATACATTATGCTAACTTGACAATATCATCATATTCTCAAACACCAAAATAGGAACACCTCACACATGTCTGGAAGACACTCAATCAACTTGCAAAGCACAAACTCTATGCAAAGCCTAGCAAGTGCCAATTTATGGAAAAGGAGCTCTTGTTCTTAGGCCACATTGTCTCTGACAGTGGCATCAAAGCAGATTTAGACAAAATAAAGGCCATAAATAACATGAAACACCCCACCTCTGTTAAACAAGTTAGATGCTTTCTCAGAATGGTAGCTTACCTAAGGAAATAGTCAAAGACTTCAGAAAGCTCATCACACCAATCAATGACTTAACCAAGGGTAATGCCAAAAAGAAATTCATCTGGACACCAGAATGCAATAGGAATTTCCAACTATTAAAACAACCTCTGATTGAAGCGCCAATCTTGCAATACCCTAATAACAACAGATGCTACAAGCTTGAGTTGGATGCTAGCAACACCACCATTGAAAAAGTCCTATGCATCCTCCATCCAGGGCAGCAAGACTTCCTGCCAGTATGTTACAAAAGCAGAAAACTAAAAAACACTGAGCAAAGGTACCCAATACACAATAAAGAATTGCTAGCAAGAAATCATGTATGCAAGAAATGAAGATGTTATGTAGAAGGACATTTAAACGTCTGAGTGCTAACTGACCATAAATCCTTAATCTATTTCAAAACTCAGAACACACTTGCACGGCAAAAAGCCAAATGGATGTCCTTGCTTGAGCATCTTAACCTGGACATCCAGTACAAAAAGGGGGAGAGCTGGTCACATCCAATGCTCTCTCTAGGCTATCCTAGCCAAGAGAGGATCACCCTGACCCTCTGGACCCTGACTGGCCCAACCTATATAATACTGAGTACAAAACAAAAGGAAAAGATCCCTCCACAAACCAACTAACCCATGATACATTAGTAAGTAATTAAAAATATTTCCATGTATCAAATGGCACCGTATATCAAACTATTAAATACAAACATGTCCCCTACATCCCACTCACACAAAGAGTTGACACCATCCTAAGATATCACTGTCTACTAGGACACACAAAGGCTAAAAATCTATATATCACACTAAAAGAGATAGTATGGTGGCACAATCTAAAGCAAGACATAATTGATGCTCTGAAAAAGTGCACAGTGTGTGAAAAATACACCAGCACCAAAGCCCCTCAACCAACAGTTAACCCAGTACCAGACCCCAAACCATTCAAAGTTTGGGGACTGGACGTAGTGGGGCCCATCCCAGAAACTAAGACAGAACAATGTCTCCTAATTGTAGCAATTGACTGTGCCACAAGCTGGCCTATCTGCTGGGCAACAAAGAATCACAAAGCAGAAACAATAAATTGATTCATTAACAAAGCAATAATAACTTACTATAGTACTCCAGACTACATCATAACTGATGGAGCAACAGAGTTATAAGGTCAAGTGATAAACAACAACCTAAAAGCAAAGAACATCAAACATTCCACAACCTTGCCCTACAGTCAACAGGCCAACAGCAGAGTTGAACGCCTAAACAGTAGCCTTGTCAGAACCCTTGAGAAAATAATGGATGGAAAAGCCAAAGACAAATGGCCACTATACGTGAAACATGCATTATTAGTATCCTGGGTCCGTACCAATCAAGGGACAGGCTACTCACCATTTGAACTAACATATGGGTACAAACCAGAAATAGTCACCCGCAATAATCAACTGTATGTAAAGATCCCCTCAGGGAAAACTTCCCACAGTAGAACAAACACCATTTCTACAAAACATACACCTCAAAGCCAAACTGGCAGAAACAAAGAGGCTCAAAACCCAAAAGGTAACCTTGACAGAGGACCCACTCCCCATCAACTCCCCTGTCTGGGTCCTAGCTGGGAACAGGAAGAAGCTAGACTCAGTACACAAGGGACCAGGAAGAATAATTAAATACCAACCAGATAGGAACACCTACCTGGTTAAGTTCCAGGGCGTCAAAGAGCCCATCACCAAGAAGTACCACAGATCTTGCCTCTGCCTTAGCAAGGGAGGACACTTGATCCAGTTGGTACCAACTAGCAAACAACTCCAGGAATATCAGGTGGCAGCCGTCAAGACAAAGCCCCTTCCTGATGTACCAGAGTAACCCCTTAAGGGGGAGTGTTGAGGAGCTGAATGTACGGGTATTCTGGCTACTGCCAACCTACCTAACATCCAGTCATTGCCTGATTTGGTGCCTTTCCAATATCCAGTTTGACATACCATAAATGGCAACAAACCAATATCACATGACTGTCCAAGTATCCAGCAACTCAAAACCATCCTGCACATGACCTTCCCTATCTTTGATCCAACTAAATCTCTGCCACAACTAAAGCTATATAAGTCTAAGATATTATCCAATAAAATATAATTCTCTTCTTAATTCCATATATGAAGCTTCTCCAAAGGCGCTCCTTATCAGTTTCATTAACAGCAACCCCAGTGGCTGAAAGATGTTTTGCTAGCACCTCAGTGCAGCTGAGATGATTGGTAGTGGGGGAACAGCAGTGTGGGTTGCTGTAGAAGCAGCATCAGGGATCTGTAATTTATCAGATCTGCTGGATGAGTTCTGCAGCAGATCTGAATGAGGGTGGCATTGGATGCACCCAGCCCAATTATAGCATTGGGGCTGGGTGCTCCAATACTGTCAGGAGCCACAAGCTCACCCGGGCAGTGTTTAAACTGGCCCCAGGTCAGGACCTGTTCTTGAGTCAATTCAAACTGCCTAAATAGGCCAGGGCAGTTCAAATTGGCCCACACCCACCCTGGTGGGTAGTTGGGGGTTCAAATCCCCCAGCAGGCTTTCATGGCCACCTGCGTTTTTGCTTGGTGGCCTGGTGTGGGGGTCAAACCCCATTCTGGGCGCTGTAAGGCAGATCCTTATAATTTTTTCCATTAACACCAAAAATCCCTGTTAACAGGGTTTATATTTTACACTGATAGTTGGAATTTGCTTCAATCTGAAATTGCTTTGTTTAAATCTGAAGTATTATTGGTTGTTGCCATAGCTTTTAAAATTACAGTATTAAAAATAAGTTAGGCTTAAAAAGTGTTAAGATTGACACTTTTATGTTGTGAAAACAAAATGGAAAAAAAATTATTAGCTTATATGATAGGGAAAATTGGGTTAAATCAATTTTTTAATTAAGCTTAATATTAAATTGTGTCAAAATTGCCATGATTTTATTGTGTTTTCTGGGTTTGCAACCCTGAGCGTTTTAAAAACAGAATTAAGCTAGCACAGCTAGCAAAAAACATAGTAGTTTTAAGATTTTGAGTCAACAGTGGTCATTTCAACAAATTGTTGATATGGGCGCTGTTGTCATTTAGCCCCCCTCTCTCACTGTAAATTCACTGCCCCCTTTGGCCCTATGTTGAAAATTGGCGTTCACCAGCAGATTCAACAGAAGGATTGGAAGGCATGGGCACACACTCACTGCATGCCTTTGAATGTGAGGATTTGAAAGATATTAGACCAATTGATAATGAATACTTGCATTTAATCCTATACAAGTAGGTTGCAAAAAAAATCTGCCCCTTGGAGTTTGCTACTAACACCTTATATAGGGGGATTCTCATATTGCTAATCATCAGTCACTGACAATGTCTTCTAGGACATTTCAGCGCACTGTAGAGTCTTGGTTGGCAGAAAAAGGGGCAACCTTTCATTTTAGGGCACAATCCTGCAATGCCTAGCACAAGGACACCCTCTACTAGCACATTAATCAGTGATCCTTTTTAAGATATACAATCACTTCTATATCCAGTTCTAACTAAGAGTCAAATTGACCATTTGAATCAACCCTGGCGCCTCAGTGTTATTCCCTCTCAAAGCTGGCATCTTGGGTGCTTGATGTTAATTATTGTGGCGCTCTGGCGCTTGCAATTAATTGTGCTGACGTCCTGGCGCTTGATGTAAACTAAAGCGGGACTCTGGCGCCAAGAATAATTTATGCTGGCATCATGGCACTTGGTATTTGGTGTGGCAGCAACATGGTGTGATTAATTCTTGGCAACAGCATCATGGATCACTAAGCATGCATTTAATCATGTGATAAATGACACTAATTTCCAAAAGGGTAATTGATTGGCCCTGGTTAATTGTCAATAATTGCCTAATGATTTAAGCTTTACACAATTCCTGGTCAACAATTCTTCACATATCCCCCCACTTGACCAGGGCTACTCTTCATTCTTTCTCCCATGAGTGGCAACAATATCAACCAAACTTCCTTGTGCCAAGTCTACCAAGGTCTCATGGCTAGTATGACAGCCAAAGATTGTAATGTGTTTATGTGTATGCCGCGCTCTTCCCGGGTCTGCTTCCTGAATCAGCTACTTTCTGCAAACAGTCATCAGTTGCAGGCCCAGGACTGTGATACCATGGTACTGGGGTCAGAGCATAGCATCATCACACATGTTGAAGGGGAAGAAGACGCTAAATCTATTTTTGCAGAGACTGAGGTGCTGCTTGTTTGACTCCCTTGTCTTGGCTCTGAGGATCTGCACAATTGGACTGACAACATTGTCCTCAAAACTACTTCCTCACCACTGGCAACGCCCTCCACACTACTTCATGCTTGTTGCAACTCCAAGGAGCTGCCCTCTGCTTACCCTTCCATCATCAATCAGTTTGGGGTAAGCCATCACAAAGAGACACTATATGTGTATGTTCAGGCGCTGTTTGCCAAAGACAACGCTATGATACCAATCTAGAGGGAGCTCATTACCATAGTAGTTATGACATGGAGCAACTAATTGAAAAGGTTGACCTCTTTCTGCACATTACGGCCAAAGACGTCAGTGGATTTTCCTCACAGCACACCTACACCATTACTCAGCACAATCAGTACATTCAAGAGGTTGCTTGCATCTGGGCATTAGAGCAGTCTGCCAATTCTGAGCTTCTGCGTACCCTTGGGCTCAATCTTCAGGCCAACACACCATGTTGTTTCTCCTTGGCCCAGTGTCTGTTTGTGCAGGCAGTGAAGGATAACAGCCTGCAGTTGCATCTTCTCTTGGCTGTGTCTGTTGCCTACTTTATGTGGTATCCTCCCAAGGCGTGTTCTTCTGATGCTGTGGGTTTTACAGGGCGTTGCCACGAGCACTTCTGCGGGCTGGCCTATCAGTCTAAGGTCTCTTTGCCAGAATGCTACTCCTACATGGAGGATATGCTGCTTGATTGCCTTACCATAGGCTCTGCCTTCTCTGCCCATGGCAGATGGGGGCGTCTAGTTAGTGAGGGGAATCTTTGCTTGCCCCTGTGCAGTTGGACTGGTATGTCCCGCAATTCCCAATTGGCTTGGTGACAAATGTTGGTGGCCCTTGATTTTGTTTGCAACCAAATGGACAACAACAAGAACAAGCTGGTAGCTCCTCTGGTACCTCCCTCTGCATTGAAACGTCCTTGCTCCACCCCAAACTGTTGTTCTATTCCCCATATTCTCACAGGCAATGCTCCTTCTGAATAGTTAACCAATAAAGCCTTGCTTCCTTATTTCTTGTTTATAGTTTTACCTTTATTTTGGTTCTTGTTTTGGACCTTCTGTTTACTCCTATATATGATTAAATATTTGCAGTGGTATCACTTTATTCTTTGGAAGGGGGGCTCTTTACAAACCTCCTCAGGAACTTTGCGTGTACACAGTTGATCATATATCCTTAATCTCCTTAATAGTAGAGGCATCTGTGGATGTCCGGGAAATGATTTCAAATGGGCCTATCCATAGGGTAGCCAGTTTGTGCGCTCTGCCAAATCCATGGGTGTTATGGAAGAGCACCCAGTCACCTACTTGGAACTCCTGGAGAGGAGCCCGCCAAATGTTATCCTTTTCCTGGCTCCTTAACTTCTTGGCCAATGTATTGGAATATGCTTCTGACTGCAATTGAATCAATGTGCGGGCCAACCTTTGTTGGTACACATGGGGTGACTGGGTATTTTCTTCCCCAGCACAGGAGTATAGGATTGGGGTAGCGCATAGTGCCTGCCATGTAAGAGTTGAAATTTGCAATTTCCTTGTAGATGAGTGGATAGCAATATTGTAGGCAAAGATAGCTGGCAGCAGGAAAGTGTTCCACTCAGCGGGGCGTATAGTAGCCAATTTCCTCAAAAGCCTACTAAGGTCCCACTAACTCTCTCTACCATTATATTTGACTCAGGGTGGTAGGGTGTTGAAAATACTCCTCAGATTCCCATAAGTTCATTAAGCTTGATCACCATGTGGGAAGTGAATTTGGTGCCATTGTAAGTGAGGGTAACTTGGGGGCAACCATGAAGTAATATGATCTGTTCAAGTAGGAATTTTGCAGTAGTGTTAGCACCTAAGTTGTGCACTGCCTTTGCCTCTACTCATTTGGTCAAGTGGTCTATTGCAACAATGATGTGCTTGGTACAATAGTTGCTGACTGGCAAGGGTTCTACAACGTCAATTGAGACAGTGTGCCAAGCAAAGTTAGGCCAAGCTAAGTGATAGGTTGTTGACTTTTTGAACGGTTTTTCCCCTTGGCATTCTTTACAGCAGCTCAGTGTTTCTTGTACGTCAAAGGCTATGGCTTCCCAAAAGTATGTGGTTTTCAGTTGTGCAAGTGTCTTCTGGAAGGTGCCATGTCATATTGCCTTATGAGCGCAAACTATTAGATCAGCCCGTTCTGATGGTCTGGGCATTATTCTTATTCTTTCTAAAGTGTGTTTCAATATACTCCCATTCTTGATTTTGGTGTCTTCCAGCAGCCTATCTAGAGTGGGCTGGACTTCTGCAGGCTTGTCCTGGTAGTTGCCTGCCATCATTTTATCATAAAGTAGGTCAGAGACATCATCCAGGTGGGCTACTGTTGGTAGCTGAGATAGTCCATCTGCATTCTGATGTTTGACGCCTGCTCTGTGTGATATTTCAAAATTGTAGGCCTGAAGCTTTAGCGCCCATTGTGCTAGGCGTCCTTCAGGTTCTTTCAAGCTCTGGAGCCAGCGTAATGATGCATGATCTGTGATTACTTTGAAGTGAACGCCATATAGGTATACGCAAAACTGTTTGTATGTGTATATTACTGCCAAGTATTCCCGTTCAGTCACAGTGTAATTGCGCTCATAGATGTTCAGGGTTCTGCTGCAGTAGACTACTGGGTGTTCTTTGCTGTTGGTGTCCACCTGGGAGAGCACACTGCCCACCGCGGTCAGTGAGGCGTTTGTTTGAACAATGAATTCACAGCTGAAGTCTAGATATTTCAGGATTGGTTCATTCATGAGGCTCAAGCGTAGGGTATCAAAGGCTTGTTGATAGGCTGGGGTCCAGCGGAATTGCACATTGCTCTTCAGCAAGTGGAAGAGGGCTTCCCCCTTCCTTGAGAAGTCTTTGACAAAGCGCTAATAATAGCTAATCATGTCCAGGAAAACTTGGACATCTTGTTTATTGGACGGCACCTTCATTTTCTCTATGGCTTTGACTTTGGCTGGCTGAGGCCATAATCCTTCAGCGTCAACCACAAAGCCAAGGTATTTGAGCTGATCCTTAAAGAAGTTGCACTTCCTGGGTTTGACATTAAGGTTAGCAGCTGCTAGTTGTCAGAAGACCTCCTCAAGGTGCTGAAGGTGATCAGAGAATGTTTTTGAAAAGACATTGATATTGTCCAGATAAACTAAGACACAGCTCAGCTTGAAGTCATGGAGCATGTTGTCCATGGCACGTCATAATGTGGCAGGTGCATTACACAGTCCTTGTGGCATTTAAAAGGGTTGAAAGAGGCCTTGGCTGGTGATGATGGCGCATTTCTCTTGCTCCTCAGGAGGCAATTCAATCTGTCAATATCCAGAAATTAGGTCCATTGCAGAGAAGAAATTAGTGCCTCTCAGACGGTCAAGTGCATTTTCAATGCGCAGAAGGGGATAAGAGTCCTTTTTAGTGATCTTGTTGAGCTTACAGTAGTCAATGACAACGCAGTTGCTCCCATCTTTCTTATTAACTAGGAGTACTGGAGACAACCACGTGCTCTTTGAGGGAAACAGTAGACCTAGTTGGACTATCTTCCCAATTTCCTCATCTATAGCAGCGTCAGAGGTACAGGAACATTGTATGAGACAGAGGTGTATAGGACATTCCTTGCCTGTGTTGATGTGGTAGAGTGTGTTGCGTGCACACCCCAGGTTGAGGTCATCCTTGGCAAATATCTCCTTGTATTTCTCAAACAGGGCAAGAGCTGCACCTGTTGAGCACCAGTGAGTCCTTGCAGCTGCTCTTGTGGAATGATTGTGCATACAGTAAGCAGTATTACTTTTTCTGAAGGGAGGCCAAACTCATCCAGGGTGCCAAAATTGTGTATCTCCATCACCTCTTCTACTGTTAATAGATACAGGTACACCACTACTTGACGGTGTTTTACCTCAACAGGAGAGTGATTGAGTTTGGCAAGCAATACCTTTATAGGCCCATAATTAGGGAGCACAATGCCAGGTGCAACCAGGGGTTCAAGCCTAGAGCAATTCCGGGGGGGGGGGGTTCTATCTCCCTTTAAAGTCCTTGAGGGATTTGTAAATCCAATCCAATGTCCAATAGCACCTGGTGGCCAGCCAGGATGATATAAGAAGAGTTGGCGTGCAATGGCAGACCCTTATACTCCTCAGCCTGAGTGGGAAGATGTTTAACCCAGCATCCCAATTTACAGTACTTGACTGGGATAAAACCATTGTGATATGCAAGATTAACACAGGGGGTGGTTTGGCTTCCTGTTTCTGGGTTTGAACAGTTGTAATACAAAGGAATTGCCTGTCCCAAGATTTTGATAACATTGTTCTCAAAGTCAGTCTTTACTCCATGCTGTCGTATAAACAAGGTTCCAATCAGGATATTGTAGTTTTCATTGGGTAGCACTATAGCTGGGGCGGAGACTGCCAGGGAGCCAAAGCATAGAGGGAGTGCGCTGTACCCTCCTTGGGTGGTGGTACAGTCTAGTTCAGCTGTACTATACTGTTTCTTGTGATCAATATCAGGAGCAAGCCCCATTTGCCACACTAACTTGGAGGACACTATATTTATAGAGGCCCCAATGTCAATAATAGCTTGCACCTTGAGTTTATTCACAAAAATATCAGCATAAGTGCATTCAGAATAAGAAGAACCAATTTTGTTTACTAAATGATGTCCAAATTGTTGGCAGTGGAGAGGAATTTGACAATACTATCACATAGTTCTTGGTGGTGATCCTTCATTTTTTCCATAGGGATAGCTACGTTGACGCCCCTAAGGGGGGTGGCATCACCCAAGCATTGGGGTTCCATGTCAGGTGTGTTGTCTAATAACTGGCAAGCATAGGGTTTAGACACTTCCTTAGTAGTCTCTTGAGAGGCCTGAACCCTGGAACAGGTCTGTACTGTTACGGTAGAAAGTCAAATGGAAGGGATAGTGCGCCCTCGTAAAATCCAAAATCAGCAAAGAACTGCAGCCAAACCCCTGAAAGAAATTGATGACTTAAATGCCGGCATAGACAAAAAATGGGTCAAAGCTGGGGTTGCCCAAATAGCCCTCAAAAATCTGGACCTGCCTTATTTTTCCCCAAATAATTATGACAAGAAAATTACGTGTTATACACTATTTGGGGATGGCAGCGCTTGACCTGCTGGTTGCCAATTTTTTTTGAATTATGACGTCATTGACTCAATTTCAATGCAGGACTACCAACTGCTGAAAATATTCTTACCAGCCAATCAGAAGCCATGGAATCCCCTCCTGCCTCATCCTGAACTTCCTTAAGACTTCCCCATTTCCCCCTCTAGAAACTTGTTTCTAGATAGCTATATTTCCCTGAAGAATAAACAAAACAAGCCTCCAAAAAAACCTCATGTTAGAGTATCTTGGCCTCTTGGCCCCAGTGGTTGACAGTATGTTGGCCGCTCTCTTTCAGTTTGCTGCCAACTCCTTGACCGCGCCTTGGCCCACTTTGTACCCTTTGGTTCCTCTGGCCTTGTCCTCTGATTTACCTCTTCAATTAATGTTCTTGATTTTTGTCCTAATGTCTGTCATTTGCTACACTCACAAAGGTGCAAAATTAGTAACCCCCTCTTATTAATTTGGTTTAGTGTTGTTAAAGCAACTGAAAATTTGCTTATTTTATCCGCATTGTTTTTTATTGCATCTTAAAGCCTGACATTTAACCCTTACATGTACCATGTGCACATCATTGACAAGAACCTGATGGAGCGCATTTTTCAAGAACCCGGTGTCAGGCGTGAAAAGTAGGTCAGGCGGAACATTTGTGGATTCTGTGGATGTAGAGATTTCTCCTCTACTCCACGCTGATTTTTTCCCTGCACTTCAGGTTCCAAGAGGGGCAGCACGTGGATACCCGTCTCTGAGTTGCAACTAGAGGCATAATGGCCCTTCTGGTTGCAGCAGTGACAGATTACCTTAGTGATCTTGGTCTTCAACAAGAACTTGTTGTTGTTGGTGGGAGTCTCTGAGCGCTCTGGAAAGTTGGGGACTGGGCAGGGCTTTGATCTAGTGTTAGGGGGTCCAAAAGTGTCACCACACTGATGCAAGCAATGTACCATGCCGTCCAAAGTGCAGTTATCTTGGAAGGCCGGCACAAGGGTTTGGTACAAGGCTTTGTAGGGCTTTACTGCTGCGCGTAGAGCTATATGGGCGTCATGCACAGTCAGGGACCCTGAGCCTGTAAGGATCTGTGCCTCGAGGTAGAAACAGTCAGCAAAATCAGCAATTGTCTCATCTTTTCTAAAGCTAATCATCAAGAACTTGTTCTTCCTTTTGATAACCTGGGCAATGCTGCCAAATTTGTATAACAGCGCATTCTTTGCCGCTGCATACAACTAGTCATGTTCAGGCATGTGCAGGATGATTAGATCAGTACTGGCTGCGTCCAGTTTATTGAGCAGTGTGGTAGCCTTGTCTTGGTTGTTGGCCCCATACATAGACATCTCAAAAAGATGGATGAAGGTGTGTACACTGCCTTTAGGGTCAAACTTAAGCAGGTTCATTGGCTTGAAACATGTGGGAGTTTTGGCTTGAGGGCAACAACAAGGGGGGACTCTTTGGGGTGGCTTTGGTCAAATAAGTTGGTACAAGAGATCCCGGCTGGGCCAGTCTCCCTAGGTGCTTGTGGGGTTTCAACAGGCGTAGGGGGGACAGCAAAGACTTGTGGGAGGCTTTGGTGGCCTGAAGAGGATGAGGTAGCCCCATTGTCATATAACAAACTGGAAGGGGGTTGTAGTGTGGCCCTTTCTCCAGAAGGCATAGCAGAAAGGCCAGGTCCTCCTAAGTCTTGACCAGTGCAGCGGCATCTGGAATCCACCAGCTTGGCCTGAGCATCTGCTATCTCTATCTCTGCATTTTGGAGGGAAGAGCAAAGGCGCTCAATCAGCCTGGCACACTGGACTATTCCTTTGCAAAAGTCTTCTATGGCGACATGCTGGGAGGCAGATTGCTTGTCAGGCTCCTTCATTTCAACTTGTAACTCCTTGAGCTTGGACTTGAGGGAGGCAGTGTTCTGCTCTCCTTCATCATGTACCTGCTTCATTTCCAGGAACATTTTGTTATTTTCAGCCACAATATCTTCTACTTGTTGCTGTACTTTGTTAAGTGCAGAGCAGCCATGACCCACAGTGGTTGAGCCATTGGTGAACTGTGCCAAGAAATCCTGGCGTAGCTGAGAGACCTCTTCTCAAATGTTTTTCTTGATATGGTAATTGTATTGTACAAAGTTGTCTCTAAGTGCTAGGGCCTTGGCCTTGGCGGCATTAGCAATGTTGCTGGACTCCTTGCTCTCCTGCCAGACAAGGCATTGTATCTCATTGATATTGTCTTTATTGTTGGTAACCTTCTTGTCCAGGTCACGCAGACAACTACCCTGTTGCTCCAAGGAAGCGCCATGTTTGGTGTAAAGATCATCCACGTTACTCTTGGTTACATTGGCACCTGCTATGTATTGTTTGATGGCTATGGTATGGCGGGTAACGTACCAGGCCCAGGTAGGGCCCAACCCAAGATTCTTCAGAGTTGACTCTATTACGTGGACTAAGCAATTATTTAACTGATAGGTGAGGTCCTCTAGCTGACAAGCCAGAGTGGCTTGATTGTCCTTGTTGGCTTGGGTGTAAGCTCAGATTTCCTCAAACCCGGAGTCCAATTGCCAAACTAGCCAGTCCTGGTAATGGTGCTGGCGCTCCTCATATGTGACCAGGTCTCAAAGCTCCAGGTGGTGTTGGGCTTGAACTCCCAGTAGCTGATGTAACGCGAGGTGAAAAACTCCTTGAAGATAGTCAGTTGCTCTCTTGAGGGTGGGAAAGCATTTGAGGTTTCCTTCATCAGTTGCCAGATAACTGCAAAATATAGTCATGAGGTGTTGAGCTTTGGAATGTTGGTGAAAAAGAGACAATTGGGTATTGGTGGGCTCCTGGCTAAGTTGATACCCAAGGAAAAGCCCAGAGGCCAATGATGCCAGGTCTTGGTGATTGACCTGGGTAAGGCGTGCCAGCGGTACCACGGGAACTTCAGTGTACTGGTGGGAGTGAAGCACAGGTAAGTCTTCTACGTTGATTACATCCTCTTGTTGACAGAAAAGATGGTCTCTCTCAATGTTGCTGGTTTCCATTACTGAGTAGTGTTTCCCAAATCCAGTTAGGTCTTTGAGGATAAAAGGAGGCGTGTCAGACTCAGAGGACGGGAGTTGGTTGGAGTGTGTGGTGCCCCTGTAGTGAGCACCACTTGTTGAAAATTGGTGTTTGCCAGCAGATTCAACAGAAGAATTGGAAGGCAGGGGCGCACACTCACTGCATGCCTTTGAATGTGAGGATTTGAAAGATATTAGACCAATTGATAATGAATACTTTTATTTAATCCTATACAAGGAGGTTGCAAAAATCTGCCCCTTAGCGTTTACTGCCAACGCCTTATATAGGATTATTCTTGTATTACTAATCATCAGTCACTGACAATGTCTTCTAGGACATTCCAGCGCACTGTAGAGTCTTGGTTGGCAGAAAAAGGGGCAACCTTTCATTTTAGGGCACAATCCTGCAATGCCTAGCACAAGGACACCCTCTACTAGCACATTAATCAGTGATCCTTTTTAAGATATACAATCACTTCTATATCCAGTTCTAACTAAGAGTCAAATTGACCATTTGAATCAACCCTGGCGCCTCAGTGTTATTCCCTCTCAAAGCTGGCATCTTGTTGCTTGATGTTAATTAGTGTGGTGCTCTGGCGCTTGCAAATAATTAAGTTGGCGCCTCAGCACTCAATGTTAATTATTGCGGCGCTCTGGCGCTTGCAATTAATTGTGTTGGCACCCTAACGCTTGATGTAAACTAAAGCAGCGCTCTGGCACCAAGAATAACTAATGCTGGTGTCACAGCGCTTGGTATCTGGGGTGGTGGCAACGTGGCGTGATTAATCCTTGGCAACGGCGTCATGGATCACTAATCATGTATTTAATTATGTAATAAATGACACTAATTTCTGAAAGGGTAATTGATTGGCCCTGGTTAATTGTCAATGGTTGCCTAATGAATTAAGCTTTTCCACCTTCCCTGGTCAACAATTCTTCACATCCTGGATAGGAATGTTTTCCCCCATTGTACAAAGAAATCCACCCAAAGTCAAAACCACTCAACTTGCTCAAAGATTTAGCCCACAATGTTGATGAAAGATTTTTAGTGGCATACCCTGTGGATGCTCCAGCTTTCACTGCTCCTCCCTTGGAGGAAACCCTGATGAATTTGGACTATTTACTGGCCTGGTATCAACCATTATTGAAGAGCATTAGAAGCAACCAATCAAGGGACGCCACATCAACAGTCACAAATTTAAATGATTCATAGCTGTTTGGAGCAAACTCCAGCCAATCACATGATACCCCAGAAATTAGCATGGAGCCTGCCAACCCCCTGGCTTGGATCAGCAAATTTTCTCTTCTAGCCAATTGTACTCAGGCCAGGTAATCATGTGATCTCATTTTGCAACCCTCCCTCCTTTTCAAAAGACAAGGGGACTTTCAGTCCCCTGCTTGTTGATTCTATAATTCAATTAAAATTAGAAACCTGTTGCCTATATTTTCTTTAAATTTTGGTTGGGAACTCTGCCTTGAGTTTTCTATATGTTCTAAGAAAGTGTTAGTAGTTTTCCTCTTTGATCTTACCTTCCTTTGGTTTGGTTTAAACCCAGTCATCTTTCCAGAGTCTCTAGAAGAAGTGTTAGTGTATAGCTATTTTTATACTTACGCTTGCTGTCAAAAAACCAATTTTATCTCAAAATTTAAGTTAATTTTATATATAAAAATTTACTTTAATCTATTATTTTCCTTGTTTCTGTTTAATTTTGAGTCTGTCTTTTCTTTGGCTACAAAATCCAAGACTCCCAAGACCAACTTGAAGCTATAATTCAATCCTTAAGTTTAGGTTTGCTTTGTCTGCTTGCTGGTACATCAATACCAGTTTATTTTATTGCTTTGTGGCCCCAAAATTGTACCATTGAACTCCAAATTTCTCAGAGAATTTTATGATGATCCTCCCAGTCATTAAATTTTTAGTGTTTTCTTTGGCTCCCTTTTTGTTGCTCCTCTTGTCTACTTCCCCTGATTTGTGGTCACACCTCTTCTCTTCAGCCCGCCTTGTTAGTGATGACCCCTCTAGCCTTTTGCTTTTCTCAAGTGTTCTCTTCACCTCCATGGAGGCTCTAGTCAAGAGTTTGACTTGCAATGACTTGGGTCTTTATTCTGCTGAGTCTATCTTACCCACTCCCTACACCAAGGAATCTCTTCCCTCTCCTCCTCCGCTGCAGAATGATACTGATTCTGTCCCCCTGCTAGAGACAGAGGTCCTGACTTTTGCCCCCTCTTGTGCCCCTTGGCTGGTCACCGGTCTTGTGTTGGTGAGATTGAACTCCTACTTCCCTCAAATGTCCCCGGTGTCTTCCCTCTGGTCCCCTCTTAGAGCAGCTGTCCCAGTGATTCACTGGGCGGCATTCTGGTGGTTTGTCTTGCCAGGATGGGAGTCAAACTTAGTTAGTTTAGCCTCCCTTTCTCACACTCACAGTTCTGGCAGGCAACAAACTTGACAAGGTGATGGCTAAGGCCCTGATGGCTAAAATTCCTAATACATCAGAGAAGACAATTGAACATATTCCCAGCATTCAGAAGACTGTAGTTCAGGGACTGAAGCTCAAATCCCATACTCTTTCTGTGATGTCTGGTTGGTTTGATGGCCCCAAAATATACAAACATTTTAAGCCCGCCAAGCAGCCTGCAAGAAAGACACCAAAATGCCTGCATAGCTTGTTGTGTCAAAGATGCTCTTCCCTGCAGAAGCAGCTGGCAAGGAAGCAGCAGAAGAAGGTACCTAAAAAATATTAATAAAAATTCTAAATGCTTACCTTTTATTTTAGAAATTATTGATATTTTTGTCAGAAAAAGCCCTTGTTCTGTACGTTTCAGCCACATTCTATGCCAATTACACCAGCCACATGAGCAAGCAGCAGGACCTGTTACCTCCTGTTGTGTGCAAGCTCAAGGACTAAATAAATTGTTATCCTGATGTCACAGGATGCCTTCTCCCACCTGATACACACTGAGGGTGATACATAATAGGCTGTAGATGTGTATAAGGACACAGCTGGTCTTCCTGGACCCTGTAAGGGTTGAATGATGGGGGCACTATTCAGTGAAAAACAATGAGGATAGATCAAATAAATTGACAAATTCTTTAAAAACACTAAACCAAATTTTGTGAAGGGGCTCACTAATTTTGCACCTTTGGTGGTATAAAAAAGGCAGCAACTAAAATTGAACATGGGAAAAGCATTTAGAGGGGAAAATTAGAGATTGAAGATGATGGAGCAACCAGATACAAGGCTAGCCAAGGAACAGCAAGGGTTTCAGTCACAAAGTGGAATAAAGCTGAAGATATGTTGTCAACAACAGGGACCATAAGGCCAAGGTATTACAGCATGGGGTTCAACTTGTTTATTTTATTTTTCTGAGATATTAAGCTATCTAGAAACTTGTTTCTAGAGGGGAATGGGAAACTTTTCAAGGAAGTTTAGGATGGGAGAGATGAGGCTTCCACAGTTTCTGATTGGCTGGTAAGAATATTTTCAGCAGTTTAAAAACCTGCTTTGAAATTCAACTTAATGATGTCATAATTTGAAAAAATAATGGCAACCAGCAGGTCAAGCGCAAATGTCTCCAAATAATGTATAACATGTGATTTTCTTATCATAATTAATTGGCAAGAAGTAGGACAAATCCAAATTTTCCAGGAATATTTGAGCAACTCCAGCTTTAACCCATTTTTTGTCAATAAAAATTTTTAAATTGTCTAATGTTTTCAGGGATTTAGCTGAAGCTCTTCATTGGTCCTTGTTTTATGAGGGTTTATTATCTCTTACATTTGTCTTTCTACCGTAAAAGTTCCCTTCTTGACCTTCTTCCTTTGTCAGGAATATTCCTGACAACAACTTGTCAAAAGGCAATATTGTGGACATTATTCCACCTAGGAATCCTGAGGAATATTTGCAGCAGTCCTCCCTGATTGGGGAAACTGTTGCAAAACAAAAATTTGAAGAAAAATAATTTAAAAATTTTAGTTCTTTTAATTTTGGTTTTTATAGGCCAGCTGCCAGCCTGCCAGCAGCAGGCAGCACGCCCCTCACAGCAGGACCACCCACCCCCGCCAGATGGGGAAACTGCCAAATTTGGAAACCCAAAAAGGCAATTTCCCCAAACCTAAATATAGGGGGAATTACTGCCCAAATTTGGAGTCTACCAAATTTGGATGGGGCTGACAAGCAGCCCTGCCAAAAAATTAATGCAGTAGCTGCAGAAACTGAATTTGGATGCATGAAAGCATCCAGATATTCACCATATCAATTCAAATCATGAATTAACAATTCACTAGCTGCAAACCCTCTCTAATACCATTCCCAAAAAGGAATTCCAGACAGCACCAAGTGTTTGGGGTTCCCTGTCCAATGTTTTTCACTATTCATGCCTCATCAAGGCTGATAGTATATAATAAAGCCAATTCACTTGATGATAGTTTATGCTAGCATTGAGTGAAATTACCCCTCAATAGTATCACAAATCAAAACAGACTTTAAACAACCAGAAGTCAAGATGCTAAGCTTTGTCTACCCTTCCCCAGGACTAAAGGAGATGAACCACTTTATCTTCTCAGCTGTCCTCACAGCCTGCCTTGGTAATGGGGGCCACCAACACTATCAACCAACTGGGCCTTTTAAAGATCCTACCAACGAGTACTTTTACAAGGAGCCAGCACAGCTCAACTCCTCTGATCAGTACTCCTATCCTGCACTGGTTTTGCCCCAATCAACTCAGTCCATAGCCATCTACACCATGGTGTACTATGTACTTACATATTTTGCGGTAACTTTGGCCAATTTAACGTCCACGTAAAAGTGTTTCAATGGGTGATGATTGTCTACCCTATTTTAACAGCACTCACTGGGTTCCAAGTTGCAAACGTGGGACTGTAACTTTCTATAATACTCCCCCAATTGTTGGGTCTTTACATGCTTCCATTGGTCTTAGTGGCTTTTCCTTGCTCCCTGAAATTATCAAAAGCAATTGATAACGTATATTTTATTAAATGATTATGACATCATCAGAAAAACTGGTCAGGGATTGGGTGATGATGGATACAATGGCAAGATTATATGAAGAATGCTCAATGCCATCTCATTGGTCCCTGATAAAAGTGGTCAACACCAAGACCAAGGTTACTAAGTCATACATTCAGAGATGCACCATACACACCAAAAACCATATACCATGGTGCACAAGCTGGTTCTGGACTTGGGTCAGGAAAAGCTTAGGGTCCTGCTGCAGGATATCAAGCATAATTGAATATGATTTGGTTATCAGAGGCTCAGGTGCCTTCTTCTGCTTCTTTGCCATCCTAGTTAAGTCCCCCTTGTTCATTAAGTTATTGAATTTCTGTATGATGGTTGCTTGGGTAAATTTCAATTGGTCGGAAGGTTTGTCTCAGGTCAGGCCACACTGGTTTAGTGCCACAATTTCCTGGAGAATCTGGGAAGTGATTATTCTGTGTTTGGGGCGCTGGGCCACAGGTGCTATAGCCTGATTGGCTGAAGGGTAAGTAATTTGGCTATTTGAGGGTTGTTGTTCCAAACCAGGGTTGCCATTCTGATTGGTTGGTTGATTGGCACCTTGAACGGGGTTGGGAAAAGGGGCAGAGGCAGAGCTGGATGCTTGGTGACTATCAATCAAGTCAAACCCATATGGGCCGTAGGTCAGGTAAATGTCAGCTTCCTTGTTACCCACATCAAATATCTGGGTACAAACAGGGGCCTCCACATACTGAGCCAAACCTCTGCTGAAGCTGTCTTGGCTGCTTCCTTGTTTGCTAAGGACATTGAAAATGTTATCATTGCTAAAAATCACTGTAAAATAAAAAGTAAGTAAAAAACCACTAAAAGTAGAAGTTTAAAATTTTATGGTCTGATTTTTATTGTAATCATGAGCCTAGATTTGGATTGTTCTTTAAACCACTATACACAAATAAAGAGCTTTCAAAACCAATAAAATGCTGCTGTTCTCAAATTTTATAACTGTTGATTGGCTGCTAAAAGTTCTTTTTTATTTTAGGATGCATATACTATACCTCTTCTGTGACTCCAATTTGCTTCATAATTGTGAAATCTTGCTTCTAGGTTGCTCTGTTTTTGTTCATTTTAGTCTTTCTTCTGGTACCTCCTCTGAATCCTGATAGGATTTAAAGTATATTTCAGAGCAGCACAAATCTAGTTCACTTGCTGTACCAAGTCATTTTGCTTGTAGTTTGAAATATGTTGTTTGATGTTTGATATAATTTCATATTTTGTGTTAATGATATTCCCTTTCTTGTTTTGTATTTTGCCAGTTCACCAAAAATACTTAAATTATTTGATTGCTGAATCTCACCTGACTTAGAGTTTGCTTAAATCTGAGTTTGTTTTGTTTAAATCTGAATTATTTTCACTTAGTGTCATAGATTGAAGGCTACTGTACTGGGCATTTCTGCTTATTTTTTGAGGGCGGGCAATTATGGCCATGATAGCACTATCCATGACATACATGGCCAAGAAAATACCTTACATTCTTGGGTTTACTCATGGGTGAGATTGTTGTCATAATTAGATCTGCTCCTTATAATTGGATATGAGATCCTGCCAAGTTAAGGAAATTAAGAGGAAATATATGTTAGATCCATCATGGGTAGGGCTGTGTCAGATCTTGGATGGGTGGCTCCTTTTTTAAAAAGGAGCACCCATCCAAAATTCTGAAATAATTCCAATAAAATCTTCTCAAAGAAAATTCTCTTGAAATTATTTCCCAGTATGGCAACTGTGGTAAGTTCAACTCCCTGGCAATTGACTCTCTGGTACTTGACACTTTGTTGAGTACCAGGGGGTTGAGTGCCGCATATGTGAATCTATTAGTATTTTTGGCTTAACCAATTATAAGCTAATTTTTACTAGTAATTTAGGGGTTCAAAACCAAAAACCAAAGTTAAATTTACTTGAACTCAACTCAGTTTAATAATTTGGCTAGCTAAAATACCAATTCAAGGGGCAATTTATAAGTAAATTTACTAATAGAAATGAAAAAACCTATGTTCAACACTCTAAACCAAAAAGTGACCAGTTCAACACTTTTTAAGCCAAATTTTAATTTTATTAATAAAATACATATGCGATTATATAAAATTTATTATTTACTATTATATTTTTATTATTAGTGTCCATAGTTGTTGATTAGGCTCCCAAGCACCACTATACTGGATTTAGTGGCATAGACATTAATCAAATACCCCACTTGTTTTACATTATGTCATTCCAGGGTTTTTGGATTAAGTGGTGCCACATAAATTAAGCCTGATTTATTAAGAGATTTCATATGTAATTTATAAAAAACTGAAACTCAACATCTTCTTTGTTTGACTCTATCCACTTGACACCCAATCAGTTTCAGACTTAATTAATCAAAGGCTTGTAATTAAGACTAAATTAATATGTGACACACTATGAGCGCCATTCAACACTCATCCACTTGACACTTTAACTTGGGGATTAGTACAGAGAGCTTCTTAAAATTTTAACCAACACTATGGTAAATAATTCACTCCCAGCTCCTCACAGCATACCCTAATCACTAATAAACACATTTCCACTCATTTACTTTTTTAACTTATGTTGTATTTTTTTAATTTTTGAGCATATGATACTGCATTGCTTTTGGGTTAACATTTGAACTTGTTTTAAATTTAAGCAAGTTTTATATGTAAAAAACATAGTAAATTTGATGTTTCTGCTCAACTCCGGCATACTTGACAGTGAGAATTCAGCTTTTCCCAGCTGATTGACAGTGCTGAACTTGACACTTTACTATGTTTTGAATTTTCAACTCTCAATAAAAATAAAATTCCACATAATAATTTTTTATTTTTTTGCAATTATAATATACTACTTTTTCTGCTACTCTCTATATAATTTTCATATATTTTTTGATTTTTAATTGTACTTTTACATTGATTTAGCACTAAGATGTTATGCTGAACCTAACATCTTTGATGCTTCATCATAAATTCACTTATTTTCTATGTTTTAACCTTTATATCTATACTTTGAGTTTCTATTTTGCTTCTATTTACTTTTTATGCTTTTTTTCTTGATAAATAATATTTTATTTGCATACTTTTCATTTAACTTTTACTTTGCTTTACCTCTGTGTTTCATATCTTTCACACTATTTTATTTACAAAACCAAACTTTTCTTTAGAAAAAATCAAACAAGAACAGCCAACAGCCCAAGCGCCAAGCCTCCAAGGGCTCCAAAGAAACTGCCTCCACTCCCAAGCATGCCAAGAAACCTGCAAAGGCAAAGTCTTCAATCCCATCTCCTCCTACTCCATCTCTTCCTACTCCTCCCCCCCCTCCACCCTCATCTTCCACATCCCGTTCACCTTCCCCCAAAAATTCCTCTCCCAATAAATCTGATGATGATCTTACCAACCACTCCTTTTACCACTCAGAAGCCAACTCTAAGCCCACAAAGGAGTAACATACCAAGAAGTCAAAGGCTGCCAAGGAGCCCACCTCTTCTTCTGATAAGAAAAAGGAGGCATCCAAGCAGGCCTCAAATAACCCTTCCCCTCCCCCTCCTGATGGCTCTCCCCCTCCCTCATCTGATCCCCAAGATGAGCCGGAGGAGTACTCCAAGAAGTTCAAAGCTTCTGGTCATGTGGCTTGGGATCCACTGGCCATCCACAATATCTGTAATGTGGACAGAGAGTATAAAGTCCCCACGCGCTTCCCCCGGTACTTCACAATTAGGTCTGTAAAGGGCAGCCCTGGCTATGTTGCTGACAATTATATTTTTAATTGTAACAATCAAAAGCTCCAAACCAAGAGCAATCACTTTGTCTGTGAGGATAAGACTTGCAGGGCCCGGCTAAACACCAAGGGCTGGGAGAAAGTAACAGCAGAGAAGGGGGAGCACACATGTGAGCCCCCCAATCATTTAATAACCCGGATGTTAAAATGGTGCCTTGTCCAGGTGATCCCAACATCCTCTCACCTCTGGGCTTCTGATCTGGCCATAAAGGCTTTGCAACATCTCAAACCCAACAATCTCAAGTTGGTGCCAACTCAAAAGCAGTTGGTTAATTTCATAAGCAATAAGTGTATTGCTGTCAACCCCCCTCCCCCCAAGGCTTCGGACGTCCTCTCGGAGCTTATGCTCACCCATGAGCTCAAGCAGCTTCCGAGTGGGAAGCACTTCCTCCTCCATGACAACAGGCCTGCCGCCAAAGGCCTCATAATCTGCTACTCAACTCAGCAGAACCTGATGGAGTTGAAAAGGGCTTCAACCTGGCTAGTTGATGGTACCTTTGCCACTTGCCCCTGGATGTTCAAGCAGCTCTGGATGATCCATGCCCAGATGGACATCTGGGTGATTCCACTCGTGTTCTTTCTTCTTCCTGGGGCCACTGAGGCCATTTGCACATGTGTGTTCACAATCCTCCGCCAAGCAATTGCCCTCCTTCCTCCTGCCAACAATGACAAATCCAAGAAGACTCCCCCCACACACCTGCGTCAACCCACCTGCCTCTGACAAGGACCAGACCACCCTGGACTTGGAGGAAAAGGCAAGGCTAAGAGCTCTTGGGCCTTGTGTGTGCATCATGGACTTTGAGCCTGCTCAGTTCAATGCATTTAAGCAGTTGTTCAGCAGAGAGGTGCAGGGGTGCCACTTCCACTTCTGTCAAGCAGTTGCTTGTAACATGCAGGCCCACGCCAAGCTTAGTAGGTTGAGCCAGAGGGACAGTTTGGACACCTGCAGATTTGTGCTGGCACAATTCAGTGCCTTGGCTTTTTTAAAGCCAGAGCACACTGTGCAGGGGTTTGAGATGCTCTCAAAGGATCCCTATATAGTGAAGCACCCGGAGTTCAAGCCTTTCCTCAAGTACTTTGAGCCCCAGTGGATTGGGAAGCTTGTCACGCAGAGGCAAGGCAAGGCCCGTGCTAAGGCCAGCTGGAACGTGTACCGGGTGGCCGTCAACAGGGAGCTGAAGACCACTTTGGCATTAGAGGCTTATCACAAGCATCTTAAAGCCAACTTTGGGCTTCATCCAAATTTCAATAAGTTCTCTCTCCTGCAGCATGAGCAAGAGAAAACAATCTTCAAGCTCCAAGATCTCTCCAACTGTGTCCCCCCCACCAAGCCAACCACCTGCTGTACCCTCTTCACCAAGGCCACCCAGGGTGCAGCCAAGCGCAAGTATAAGGCCTCTGAGCTTAAGATTATTGCCACTGCCCTCCTGGAAGGGGCTAAAATGAAACAGGGAAAGAATGATGAGGAATAAACTTGCTTGCTCAGTTATATGATTTTTACTTTTAACTTTTAACTTTTTAACTTTAATTTTTACTTATTAGCTTTGATCTTTTAGTTTTTAGTTTTTAGTTTTAATTTTTAAGTTTTTTAATTTAATTAGATAGCAGTGACTGTTTTATGTATGCATGGTAAGTTTGAGATGAATATTTATAGCTGAAAGTAAGTGAAATATCTTAATTTTTGTTAATTTCCTAATAAAATGTATGATATTCACAGTTGTAATCATATGAACCATATCAAATAAGTTTTAATATTTCTTCATATTTTGCGTAAATTTATCTTTTGTGTTTTTGTTTATTTTTGGTTCATTGGAATTTTAATTTTTATGGTAATAAAAAATATTTTTATAATGAAGAGTGTAAATTATATAGTAAAATGAGAAATAATTGCTTATTTCTCCTTATTTTTATCAATTAGAGTACTGTTTTTATTGCATTTTATGAGCTCTATGGGGTCTCTTTAGTATACCATATCTGTAAGGCTTAATTTTTTATATTAAAATTTTTTAGTACATCAAGATCTGTTAATTAAAAAAGTGTTGATTTCCAGTTGTCAATCAGGGCAAAAGCTGAATTCTCACTTTACTATAGTGTCAACAACCAGGGAGTCAAGTTTAAGGGAGTCTCTCACCACAGTTGCCCCAAAACACCTACAGAAGGGTGTGTTTTTGCCGGATTTATTTTTTAAATAAAATTATATATATTTTTTTGCTTTTCTTTTTAACATTTAAATTTAATAAATCAATTAATAACAAATTGTACAGTAGTTTTAAAAGCTATGGCAACAACCAAAAATACCTCAGATTTAAAAAAATGATTTCAGATTTGAACAAAATCCAACTCTCAGGTTAAAATATACACTCTGTTAACAGGGTTTATTGGCGTTAATGGGCAAAATGAGTCAACACAGCAACAAAGGGCTCACGTGCAAAGCAAAACCATTCAAAATACAATCCAAAATGCATTGATTCACAAACAAAATGGCGTGAGTTGACTTTTGGTGTACATATGGGACATTATTTTTCTTGTTATGCCTAGGCGCCAGATTGGTTATTTTATAACTTAATCACATTATTCATATTCAAATTATTCAGAAAGAGTAAAATATAATCAATCCCAAATATTTAATTGATCTTGGGCTTGGGTGATTTTTTAAAAAATAATTCATTGATTTTATAATTGAAAATTGCAACTTATAGTACTACTGAAAATATCTTAAGTGCTACTACAAACCAAAAATATTTATGATGAGTTGCATGGGAGAGTAATAGCAGCCCCAAAGCTATAAATGCTATTACCCTATCTTTGGCTCATCATAAATATTCTTAGTTTGTTTCAGAAAAAAAGGTTGTTGTTTTTGAAAGACTGATAACTCTATTTAAAATACACCCTCTAGTAAGCTGCCCTACTTCATGAACTTGCCCCAATACACTACTAGCATCTTCTGATATTTTTGTTTCTCTGGTATCATCACGTGATTTCAAATGATAAAATATCTCAGAATATTCTGAGAAGCTTTCAAATGTTAAAGGTGAAGTATATAACTTCCCATCTTTCATCAAATATGAAAGATTAATGCGCAGATTTTTAACTTCAAGCTCTCTTTTTATAGGCCTAAATTTCCTTTCATAAATATAAAAAAATGCTTTTTGGGAAACAATTGAACCAGTTAAAGATGAATTGTATAATTCTTTTCTTCTTTCTTCTTTCTCACAAATATTTTTTAGATCATTAATGTTGTTAATATAAAGTACATTTTCTTTTTCCTTTAAAATTTTTGATATTACACCAAAGTGACCATCAACAATGCTTTTTCCATGGCATTCAACAAAACGGTTATATTTTATGGAACCCTTAATATATTTAGGTGCCTCTTTAAATAAGTAATATAAAAATTCATATGATCTAAAATGATTTCCATTATCTGTCCATACTTTTATATTTTTTATTTTTTTAAATCTATCTAATTTAAGAAGACTTATTAGACATTCACCTGAAAATAAAGAATCATGTGATAATATTTGAGACAAAAAATCATGATATTCATATTTAATTTTATTGTTTTCTTTAAAAACTAATGCAAACCCTAATAATGAGATTGGTTTTTTTGAATAAAAACAATTATTGGTCTCAATTGGACCACCTCCAACCTTTAAGTTTTCTTTATAATCTATAACTACAACACAAGACTCATCATCTAGTTCATTAATATCTTTTTTATATTCACAATTTTGATGAACATAAAAGTCTTGGTGCTGATTAATAGTCTTTAAGTCATTGTCTATAGATTCTGGTAATGGTAAGTTTTTACTTTCACATTCTTCCTTCTTTTTTTCTAGTGAATTTTTTAAATTACAAATATTGCACATATCGGTTTGTTTTTTACTTTTTATTATATTTTTAGGGATTAATTTATAGTAAGTGGAAATTGAAACTGAAATTTCATTTTTTATTTTCATATTTTCATATATTTCTTTTTTTGTTTTAAGTAGAGAGTATTTAATTTCAGTTGAGTAATTACTCATCTCTTTTTCTATATCTTTATAAATTTTTTCAGGCACTTTTTTTGTAAACTGGCTTGTTTCAAAAGAATTTTCCAGCAATTTTTTAATTATTTTTTTAGTTATTTCTTTTTTTAATGAATAGTTATTATTTTTTTGGCTTTTTTTGTTTAAGCTTACATTTTTATTTTTATTTATTTTTCTTGAGTATTCAAACTCACTTTTGGTTATATTAAACCCCATATCATTAAGCTCTTTTAAAGAGTAACTGGAAGTAACCAGAGATCGCAAGGCTGGGAGATGTTTTTGGGGAGAAGATTTCATGAGATCCTTTAAGTTTTCAATGAACTCATTGCCTTTTTGATTTTGAATAGTTGGCAGGAACTGAGCTTTCCCAAATTCAGTTTGAGTAAGGAAGTGCTTGATGAAATTATCAAGATCATCACCAGCAATAAAGAGGAATGCCTTTTTTAACATTGCAATTCTCTCTCTTTTTGTTGAAGCTCCCAAGGAAAAAAAGGGTAGCATGGAAGAAGTAAATTTAACTGAGGACATGGTAGTATTTTGAATCTGTAATTAGGTCAGATCTTTGATGTGTGCCTTAATGATGGAGTAGTTATGATCAGAATGTGGTCTTTGAATTGGGTTATTTGGATTAGAAGCTTTGTGGTACTTTAGCTCTTATATACCAAGCTAAATGACACCATTCTGAAAGAAATGGTGTGATAGCTTTTATTATAGTTTGAACTTGAATTTATGTTTGCAGAAATTAATTAAATACCCAGTTTTCATGCACAAGTGATATATGTGAAGCAGCTAAGCATTATTATTACATCATATCCTCTTTGTAATCAATGCAAATCAATTAAAATGATGTATTCAGTTAATTGTAACTCTTCCGCATATTTTTAAAATGATAAAATATTAAAGAATTCCATTTAAAGAATGCTCAATTTGAGGTTCAAAGCTCACTTGAACCTTAAAATCAATCTAAACAGTGATAAAAACATCCTAACTTCAAACTATCATAAAATCCTAGAGAATTGAGCTTTTTAAATAAAATAAAATGCGAAAATAAAGCTCTCAATCTTATCTTTAATTTCGTCAAATAAAAAACATCTGTTGTGTATTCAAAAAAGAGTATTTATTAGCTTTGAAGTGATCTACTTTATATCATTAGATATAATCATATAATAAAATCTGGATTATGCTCTTTTAAATTACTTTTGCTTTAATATTGAGCATAGTATACATATTAAAATTTTTACACCAATAGAAAGATAAGATTCTTAGCTTCATTTTGATAGTTTACAGTGTGAAAAAATATTAATTTTTCATTGAGTTATTAATGTTTTAAATATAAATTGTGTAATTAGTTACTTTTTCAAAATCGAACTGTGTTATGCTGCGACTTGAGCAGCATGTGCATTAGAAAATGGCCTAATCCCTAAAATAATGACCCATATGTTTACTATGTGAATTGGTGACAAAATACACCCAAGCAAGGTGAGTCAAAACTCAAACCAAAAACAAAACACAATAGCAACTCACTACGTAAACAAAATCACTCACTCAGTGTGTGCAATGGATTGTAATCATGAATGATACCAAGGTATCTAAAATAAGACACAAGATCTGAAACATAAATTTTAAAAATATTGTGTTGGGTGTTTTAATTTGGCAGTAAAATCTAGGAAAATGGGTGGAAATTTTTTTGGGTATTCTAAAATGGGCGTTGTAAAACCAAAAACAACTAATTAAGAAATAAAAAAATCTATAATTGGGATATTGGGTGGGAAAAACTCTAATTAAATATCCATATTCAGATAAAAGCAAAAAATAAAATTAGGGAGTAACTTAATTGAAATTTATTTAATATTTTATTAAATTTTAAAATGGAAGGAACACAACAACAGAGTACCAATACACCTGTTGTGCACCGCAGTTGCGGTTGCCCCCGCGGGTCAAAGAATAGAGTTAGTGCAACCCAAGTGCCTACTCAAGAAGGAGACAGGAGAGGAGAGTTCCATAGTGACGCTGCACTGACACAGCTGGTTCAAGGAGCACAAGCTGCTAGGGTGCAGAGCATCAACCCTTGGGTCCCAAAGCTGACCCAGAAGCCCACCAAGGTCACCACTACAAAGAAAGTTAGAAACAAGGAGGTAGAACTTACTTTGTATGTGTTTGACGTTGTGTACCAGCAAGAGTTGGACCTGTCAGCCATGCTGGAGAAGGTGAAGCCTGTACTTGATACTAGCTACAAGCCCTACATCAGTGATGGCAATCAGGAAGAGGACAAGGAGCCTGAGTTCTTCAGAACTGACAAGGGACAGTTGGTGCTCAAAAAGGTTGCTGCGTTTTACACCAAGGTGCCCATGCCCTGTGTTGTGCCCAATGCCAACAAGTCAATCCCCTCCGCTAAAAAGCCTGCTCAGAAGCACATCCCTGACATTAAACGCATCATCCTGCTTAAGCTAATGCGTGAATTGGGCAATTACAAGGCAGCCGCGGCCCTTGTTGGGGTGGATCCCAAGTACGCCAGCAAGACCTTCAACAAGTTCATTGATACTGGCCAAGTCCTTGCTGCAGAGAAATCCTTGCATGTTTCCACTATGCTCACCAAGGAGCACAAATGGGCAATCTGCCAGTGGATCACCTGGGACTGCCATCTTGAACTGGCAAATATACAGGCAATGGTCAAGTCCACTTTTGGGGTTGAGGCTTCCATTTCCTTTTACTACCATCTGCTGAAGAAGATGCGCTTTTCCTGGAAAAAGCTTGGGGTATCTCCATACAATCGGAATAGCCCAACCAACATTGAGACCCGGAAAAACTACGCAGAGGCGTACACTGCCCTCAAAGCCAAGGGGACAGTCAAATTTTACTATATTGACAAATTGGCATTTGCCTTGTCTATGCGCAATGCATATGGCTATGTCCCCAAAGGCTCCAATGACGGGATGGCTTGGCGTGCTGCAGTCTGCGCCACAGCCTACTCAATGGTGGCTCTCCTTGGTCCAAAGGGGGTTGAGCTATACCAAATGATACTGGGCTCACACAACAGCAGTACCTTTCTATCATTTCTCCAATTGGTCCAGGAGCACCTGAGGCGCACAAGCCCGGGCTTCACCAACGTCATTGTGCTGGACAATGTTGGTCTCCATAAGGTGGCTGATATTCTTGAGGAATTCCCAATGATTGACACCAACAGTGCAGTGGGCCCCCAGCAATTGGCCACGGCAAATTTGCGCCTTCTCTTCCTCCCTGCTTATTCACCCTTCCTAAATCCCATCAAGGAAGTCTTTGGGTGGCTCAAGCAAGTTGTCAAGCAAGGAACCCCAACTGGGACCAAGGACCTCTTTAATTTGCTGCAGGCCGGGATCCACACCCTCCCAGCTGAGACCGTGGCCAAATTCTATGGCCACACTGATTTGTTCATCCCCGCGTGCCTAGCCAAACAGCCAATCAATTAAAGGCTTAGTGTGTCCAAATTTTTTATATTCTCTAATTTACTATTCAAGATTTATTAATTATCATTTTATATTTAGATGCTTCCAAGCCTGCAATCACATTCAGCAGGACAATCAATGAAGGTTAGTAATTTATTTATTTATAATCATTTTTTATTGTGTCATCTAAGGGTATCCCAAACGCTTGATACTGGATTACGCAAACACATTAATATCACTTTTGGCAAATAAATATAATAATCAAAAAAAAGTTAAATGTAATGTGTACAAATCAGAAGTAGATTTTATTGAAATATATTATTATGCTTTTATTAAGACCTTCTCTGGGATATATTCTGCAAATCTTGTTTGCTAAAATAAGAATTAGAAAATTTTATTATAATAAAAATAATATAAATTGCAATGGAATTATTTGGAAGAGAGAATTTATTAAGAGCCCCTGTAGTGAGTTCTTCTGTATGTACCCACCCCGCAATGGAGGTGGTGCACAACCTCCACTGCCACACCATGGACAGTGGATACACCCTTATTAAAAAACTCCTGCCTGCTGGTGAATGGGAGTAGGGTCAGGTATGAATGGAGGAGCAGCTTCTCTGGTGGGGCTGCAAACCTGTAGATACCAGCCAGGACCAGGGCGTCCTGGATGACGTGATCCACTGAGTCATACCCAAGGGGACCTTCTTACCGTCCAGGGAGAGCCTGGCCTTGTCAATTCCTAGAAGGACCCCATCAAGATCCTCCACGCTGGCGCCCATTCCAAAGTAGAAGAGATACCCAAGGTAAACCACCAGATGAAGCCTTTGCCCAGCAAAGGCTTCTGTAAACTTGCATAATTTATTGAAAACTGCACTGATCTTCTTATCATGCTTGGTCTTTGCAAAGGTCAGCTCCATGGCTGCAGGGACCCCCGTCTTGTTGGCACTCCAGGCCAACCCAAAGTCAGCAAGGAGGATTTTTGTCTTCTTGACAGCTGTTGCATCTTCAACAGCCAATTTTCCCACTGTGCGCCCAAAGTTGTCCAGCAGGTAAGAAATTGTGTGCTCCAAGGGGTAGCAAAAGCAAGCAGCTGCATGGGCCCAGCCCATCTCCGGTACATTCTTGAATGGGAGCGTTGCCAGGATGTCCCAAACAAGCTCAATGGAGTTTACACAGTAAACTCCACTGAGGGATACCGGGTCCAGGCAGACCAGTTGGGCATCCTTGTAGGCAGTAACTGCCCACTCAGATGCCCCCTTGCCATGTGTCAGCCCAGCCAATGCCTCCTGCAACATTGGAAAGGACCCGTGGATGCGGTCCTCCAGCTCCCGCAAGACAGGGGGGACAGATACAGCTGCTTGGCCAAATGAGTAGCGTAGTTGGAGTAGAATGTGGCAGGGACAAAGGGGACCAGGACTTGGCAGAATTCACTGTCTATGTTCTCTAAAAAAACAGGTAAGTATTTACAAATTTTTATTAATTTTATTCTTTTATGTTACCTTCACGTGTTTCTTCCTTGCTGGCCGCTTCAGCAGGCTTGGCCATTCTTAGTGCAAGCAGTTGTGCAGGCAATTCTTTATCCTCTGTTCTGGCACGCTTGGCAGGTTTGAGATGTTCATACATCTCTGGGTCATCAACCCAGACAGACGGCGCAGAAAGATTGTGTGCCTTAAATTGCAGGCCCTTGACCACCATCTTCTGGATGTTGAGAAGACGCCCAATGGTCTTCTCAGGGGTGTCTGGTATTTTTGTCATTAGGGCCTTTGCGGACACCTTGTCAATTTTGTTCCCTGTAAGGACAGCAGCCTTGACTTTTGCCTTGACCTTGCGGTCAATGTCTTTTATTTTGACAATTGCCAAGTCAAGATCCTTCAAAAGCTTCTCCAATTCTCTCATATAGTTTTTTACTAACCTTTCCATATGTTTTATAGCTTTTGCCCCAATAAATTCTGTATTATTTTGATACTGTTGCCCCTTTGTTTATTCCTTTTTGTTTTCCCATCTACTACATTATCCCATCTTTTTACCCATTTTGTATATGTTTTACGCTCATCTCAATATGTGTCATTTGCTTTGTGTTGGCATTGTTTTCTTGATTACCATATTATTTTTGGCGCTTTGCACAGCCCCTTGTGAAAATATCAACAACAATTTGGTGATCAGCTAAATTTGAATTAGGAAATTGTGTGTTAACTGTTTTTAGATAAAGTTATTTTTGATCTATAATCAAAACCTTAATGATAAAATTTAAGCCAATCAGGAGCCGAGTGATAAAGTGATTGTTGTGACATAAAGGGTCATTCAATAATTCTTTAGTGTATGTGCGCTAATTAATATGATTGGCTGGATTTTTTTGCCATTGCACGCCATTGTTGCTGTGGCAAGTTGTTGATGGACTAGTGCCCAATCAGCCGCTGGGTTAGCACTAGTCCACCAACAACTTGCCACAGCAGCAATGGTGCACAATGGCAAAACAACCAGCCAATCAGATTAATTAGCATACATGCATCAAAGAATTATTGAATGACCCTTTATGTCACAACAATCACTTTATCACTTGGCTCCTGATTAGCTTAAACTTTATCATTAAGGTTTTAAATTAGGATCAGTAACAACTTTATCTAAACACAATTAACCTATAATTTTCTAATTCAAATTTAGCTGATCACCAAATTTTTGTTAATATTTTCACAAGGGGCTGTGTCTGGGTACTAAAAACAACTGTGTTCTGGATCTAGATACATGACATAGTAAATATATATAATTTTATAGAAATAAGCTGAACATAAAGAATAAAACCAACTATAAACAAAGAGAACATGAACAATTGAAATTCAAAATAAAGATAATATAAAAATAAAATGTCTGGCAACAGGGGGTTTATTGGGGCAGGGAAGAGTGATGCCTAGTAGGCAGAATAGTGTGAGAAGGAAGACGTAGAGGCAGTGCTGGCCTGGGGGGTCTGGGATTGGGTGGGTTTGGCTTGCAGGTTAGGGGTGTTGGTGGCAGGGGTGGAGGCAGGAGGATTTTGTGTGATGGCTGCCATATAACACTTGTCGTATTCCTTATTGGTCATTGGCTGGATGGGCTGGTAGGTGGCAGGCGCTTGTCTTTCTGTGATTGGTTGCCCATGCTTACATGAAAGACAATTTGGGCAAACAAGTCAGCCACTATTTGGTGGCCAAAGAGAAAATTGTGGTCAAGGACCCCAAGATAGAGGTCGTTGAAAGCCTGAGGGCGGCGCTCCCGTAGTTTATCTCTAATGTTAAAGAAGACGACATCAGCCAGATGGATGTCTGCGTGGCCAGCTGGGTACACGGAGGCCTGGTGCCCATGTTGCTGGATGGCCTCAAGGGTGGTGGAGCTACCCTCCATCTGGTGGCTCAAGAAAACCCGGTACTTGTAATTTGAGCCATCCAAGGAGTCAAGTAATCCACCAAGGATGTGGCTGTATGAGTAGCCATTGATGAAATCTGGGTTTGTCCAATAATAGATAAAACCCTTGGCTGAAACAGCCAGAAATGCACCAATGAATGTCCCCTTCTTGACCTTCTTCCTTCCTTTTTGAGTGGCGGCTCTTCCTTGCTTGCCAAAATCATCAAAATCTATTGATAGCTTGTAATAGGAGATGAACATGACATCATCAGTTAGACTATTCAGGCATTGGACCAGGGTTGATTTGATGACAGTGTCATACAGGAAATCCTCAGCGCCATCCCATTGGTTGCCGGCAAAATTGGTAATAATCTGTATTGAAGCCACCTTACCATACATCCAGAGCTGCACCATGCGCTCAGACACCCAAATGCCATGGTGCGCAAGTTGCTTCCAGACCTAGGTCAAGGGAAGCTTGGGATCCTGCTGGAGGAGGTCAAGCATGATTGGGTATGCCTCAGATATTTGTGACTCGGGGGCCTTCTTGGGCTTCTTGGCCGTCCCAATCAGATTCCCCCTATTCATCAGGTTGTTGAATTCCCGCATGACAGTAGCTCAGGTAAATTGCAACTGGGCAGCAATCTGTTCCCAGGACAGACCCTGTAGATTCAGTGCCACAATTTCCTGAAGAATTTGGGCAGTGATGATTTGTCGCTTGGGGCGCTGGGCCGGGGGAGCTGAAGCCTGATTAGCTGTAGGGGGCAGGTTGGCTGGTGGCAGGAAGTTGTTTCAAATCAAGGTTGCCATCCTGATTAGTTGGTTGGTGGACAGCTTGTGCGGGGGTGGGTACAGGAGCAGGGGAAGAGCTAGACAAAATGTGACTACTGAACAAGTCAAAGCCATAGGGGTTAGTGGTCAGGTACAGGTCAGCTTTCTCGTTACCCGCCTCAAAGGCTTGGGTGTAAACAGGTACCTCCACATTCTGAGCCTTGCCTCCATTGAAGCTGGCTTGGCTGCTTGTGCCGTTGAAGATGTTGCTAGTAAAAACCAATGTAAAAAACCTAGGATAAAATCACTAAAAGTAGAAATTTTAAAATCTAATGATTTATTTTTATTGTTATCTTGAGCCCATATTTGGAAGGTTCTCAAAACCATTTCATACAGATCAGGATCCATGAAAATGCATAAAATGTCTCTGTTCCTAAATTGGATAGCTGTTGATTGGCTATTAAATTGATACTTTTCTATTTTAGGCTGCTCATACTACACATCTTGTGTGAGTTTTATTTCGTTTTGTGCTTGTGGAATCTTGCTTCTAGATTGCTCTAATTTTGTTTCATTTTAGTCCTTCTGTCGGTGCCTCATATGAATCCTGATTGAATTATAATATATTCCAGAACAGCATCCATCCATTTCACTTGTTGCGTCAGTTCATTTCATTTGTGGTTTGAACTACACCGCTTGATGTTTGATATAATTTTGTATAATGGGCTAGTGAAATTTCATTTTTTGTTTTTCAGTTCATTTATTAACTGAAATTTTATAAATTAATTGAATCCTGAATCTTGCGTGACTTGGATTTTGTTCAAATCTGAAATCATTTCGTTTAAATCTGAAGTATTTTCGGTTGTCGCCATAGCTTTTAAAACTACTTTATCAAAAAAAATATTATAAAATTATATTTTTTATTCAGGATTCTGGAAAACAGAAAGCCTTTTGTGACCTTCTTTTTTTGTGAAATTTTGGATTCCCCCAACATAGGGGAATCCAAAAGACGTAACTGGGAAAGGGAGGACGGGACAATTAAGGCATTTGCCATAATCGTCCCGTTTTTTGCCTGGCGCAGCCCTAATCATGGGGCTACTTTCTGAACACCCCCTGTATATCATCTTTCAACCAATAGTTTGAACTTTAAATTCAACTTTGATCTGTCCTTGGCCGGGCCTACTACCTAGAACAGATGTAGTTTTGGAGATTGGGAACTGCTTACAGCACTTGGGTACCTCTTGTTTAGCCTATGCTACTAGTAGAAGCTTGATATTTAAATAAAGTGTATCCTGCTGCTATAAATACATTGTTTAATCAGGTAATATCTTTAGGCCTAAGCTTTATGATGTCTCTTAACTGGTATCGCTAGGTAGTATGTTTAAGCAAATCAAATGATGGTCATCAATACTACTATCGAGCAGCAAGGCTTTGGTGAGGGCTTCTGAATTTTTGGTGCTCACCTTATTTCCAATGCCGTTTTTCTGAGGAACCAAAATCTGACATTATGGCATCATTTCTAATATTTTAGAATTTAATTGTAAACATGAAATGATACAAATGATGTCATAATGTCAGTTTATGTTTCTCAGAAAAATGGTGTCGAAATTAAGATCGGTACTGAAACTTCACCGCATCCATTCAAAGAAACAAGTTTATCTACGATTTACGAAAATGTGGCTAGGAATCAGAAACTCTATCAATGAATTAATTGTTTGAAGTGGGACATTTCAGGTTCAAGTCGTGATTATCATTGATCATGCATTGCACTTAATTTAATCAATCAATTTAGGCAGGATGCGTGACTTACCTTTTCAGTGAGCGTGTAACTTCCACTATTTCATTGGCAGTCCATTCATCCAATGTATACTATTCCAGCCCAAAGGTATATGGTGCTGCTTGCCTTAATGCTTTGACAGGGTATGGAGCATCAAAAATAGCGCAGTGTAAAAATAATTTTTATTCAAAGGTAGTTCGCTAAGTACTGCTGGCTATCTCGTTCTTTTGAACCGCACTGGTTGAAAGGGGTGGTTTGATTTAGAATTTATTACTTGCGGTTTGCGACGTGAACTCATGGAAGGCTTGGTTCATTAACGGATTTAGGGAACTTGTAGCACCTGCGGTTTTTGACTACCAGTCCAAATCATATCCACATGGGCTGGAGTTTGAAATTAATGACAAATATTGCAGTTGAATTGAGAACACGAAACAGCAATTTCACACACCAGAAACAGTGATGACCAATGCATATAACCTTCCCTTCGTGCTGCGGCGTGGTTAAGTATCAAGGCCTACCGAGACTGATTCTCCCGTTACAAAATTTAAATACACGACTAGTTCACTCTGCCTTTCCTGGAGAGCGCCAAGGGAGAAACAAATTTCCCTTCATTTCTTTTGCAGTTGCCATGAAGTTTCCTTTCTGCTGTGTTTCAACCTCCCAGGTGGAAGCCCAGCAGGTCCGCCCTCCCAGTCCTTCTCGAAAACTTGTAAGCATTTTTCACTTTAAATCATGTCTTCTTATAGTTTTTTTAAAAAAAAATCTATCTCTTACTGTACTAGGCGTGGCAAGTTCTGCTGCTTATAATTATCACATTTGTCCTCATTTAAAGTATTTATTACTGGGAAGCTTATTTAATCTATAAAAGTACCCTCTTTTACTTTTTAAAAGTGCAATATGAGTCTTATTTTAAATTTAAAGTAACACCTTTACTCTAGCTCCCAAGATTTTTTTGGGCCAGGCTAATGCTATATATCTGTTTTATACAAACAATCACAGTTATTGGACTCATTATATACATCGTTAACAATGATCAAACTGACATTGTTTACAGGCTTGTATTTCTGGTTGGCAAGATCTTTGCTCTGATCATATGCTGGGATGCTGTAAGTAGGACTTGTATAGTCAGAGTCTGATTTCTTCTTAGGTCACTCATAAAAACACTATTCAGGCCATCTCGTTTGTAGTCTTTACTTTTTTCTGTCTATTCTATGCAGTTTTGCAATTAAAAAGCAAGGAAACTTATGGAGCAACAGCATCAATAACGCCACTATTTATCCCTGCCATTATTGTAGTTGAAGCGTGCTGTACGATATCCTACATTGTGTTGACCTGGGAGATTTATCGTGAATATGGCTGGAAGATATTTAAAAAACTTGGGGCCAATGAAACGATTCACCGTAAGAATTTAAAGACTTTCGGCTTTTAACATTGGTTTGATAAGGTATGTACCTACATCATCAGGTACTTATTGTATTGCTTCAACTCGAGTTGTTCTTTTCAATTTCAGTGGCAGTCCAGTTAGCTACTCTTCTATCGACCCAGACACCCACGGAAAAGGGGCTTCAGATCGGACTTGGAATTCCTCTTAGTGTTTTGGTGCTCACACTTGGCTTCTACGCTGTAAGAAATTTGGGTCATGTTTTTTTACTAAATCCATCTTTAGCTTGTGCAAGAAAATAGGTTCACCATGATCTTTGTCATTCTGTGCCATTGGGGAACTCTTGGGTACTTTTCTTATCGGTTGGCCAAGATTTTTCCTTCCCCAGGCTGACGTTGTAAATCCTTATGATGGCATCTGGAAATACCTTACCTTTTCACGTAAGGATATTCCAAAATACCCTGGCTAATCATTAGTGTCGATTATGCTGGCCCTAAATGCGCTGACGTTGTTTGTACTGATTTTATGTTACGCTGACTTTGGAAAAGGCTTGTTAGAACAAAGTAAGTTTTCTCTTTTAAAACTCATTGCTGACTGTTTTAGTACAACTTCATCGCACGCGTAGTGGTCTGAAAGAAGCCCGGGCTATGGTTTCATATGACACTGGTGCCCCACCCATCGTTATCCAGTCGAGGTGGGAATTGGATTAGATTTGGCATCCGTTATCAACCTTAATTTGCTGTTCATTTTCACACTCTCCTGTGCAATACCCTTTCCGTCCCTCCAAAGAGAAACGCATTCATCACAATTTCAAGGTCATAACATTCACTAAAATCACCCCCATTAATAAATAGTTAACTTTGAGCATCCATTTTTACAGCAAGTACGAGCTATTGGTTGGCTTTATTTTTAAAACCATAAAAGTCTGGATTTAGCATAGCAACTGCCACCTTCATTTAAAACTTCTTTTCAAAGTCCCTTGACTGCACAGGGAAAGTTAAACTGATTCGATTGACAGGTAATAAATCCTGGTCTATCGTAGGGCTGTTTCGGCCAAGCCGCGGCTAGTTTTGTTCTGGGTCACTTTTTTGAAAGATTTATTTAAGAATGTTTAATTACTGTTATTCCGTTCTGGATGTATCGGCCAAGAGCCGGAAGCTAGCCGGAGCTCTAGCCGAATCATCCCTAGTCTATCGCTAATGCTTGGGCTAGAGAAATATAGTATTTTGTGTTAAAATTTCAAATTAAAACTGGAAGTTTGAGTCATTATAAGAGGCGGAGCCTTCTCAAATCTACCAATCAGATCATCTGTGGCTGCCCTCTAAAAGACCACCAAAACTTTGCAAATTAAAAATAGCAAGACAAAATATAAACTTGAAAGGTATATTATTTATCAAAGCCTTTGATAAAACACAGGTGCAAAATTTACAATTGTCGTAACTGTGCTGTTTTAGCAGAGTTACACAGGGAAAAATATTTAGAAGATAGATAATAATCTTTATTGTGAGTTAATGATTATATAGTTCATGTGAGTCAAGGATAACAGGAACATGATTGGTGATCACATGGCTGGATGAAAGGAGGGGGTGGCTTGATCCTGGTAATGAGTCAAGCGCTGAAACAAGGTATCCACCGTAAAGGATCATCATCTGTTCATGTTGTTGGATTTGGTAATTTGAGTTGACTTCCTAGTCTGGCTTCAAGTAACCGGATAATCAGATTGTGGGTCACAAACCCACTTGGTTGGAACCTTGCTGGAAGGTTGAGCCTGCGGTTTTGACACTTGCAAGGACTTTTCCGTGGCAAGAACTCAGCCAGTATTGATAAATTTGTTGAAAGTTTTACTGGCGTACTTGAGATCCACCCCAACAAGAGCCGCAGCTGCCTTTTAGTCACCAGATTCCCACATAAGCGGGAAAATGATGATGTGCTTGATGTCAGAAATGCGCTTCTGGGCGGCCTTAGTGGGTTAAAATGAGACAGGATCCTGCTCAGGGACAGGTACACAAGGAATGGCACCTTGATGTAGAACATAGCTCCTTCTTGAGCGCTAGTTGCCCCTTTATAGTCCTATAGAACTTAGGCTTGTTGTTGTCTTCCTGGCTACCATCACTGATGTAGGGCTCATAGCTAGTGTCAAGTATGGGCTTAATTTTCTCCAGCATGGCTGACGGGACCGACTCTTGGTGGTACACAGCTTCAAACACATACAAGGTAAGTTTGATCCCCCTGTTTTTGAATTTCTTGGTGGTGGTAGCCTTGATGGGCTTCCAGGTCAGCTGGGAACCCAAGGGTTGATGCTCTGCACCCTAGAAGCTTGTGCTCCTCAAACCAGCTGTGTCAGTGCAGCATCACTATTGAACTCTTCTCTTGTGAGAGAGGGGGGTAAACTAACTAAGTTTGGCTCCCATCCTGGTGAGATAAAACACCAGGATGTCGCCCAGTGAAGCACTGGGACAGCCACTCTAAGGGGGGACCAGAGGGAAGATACTAGGGATAGTTGAGGGAAGTAGGCATTGAGTCCCATCAACATGAGCCCGGTGAGAACCCATGGTGCACAAGAGAGAACCAGGAAGGGGACCTCAGGTACCCGCAGGGGAATCAGATTGGCGCTCTCCTGTGGAAGAGGAGAGGAGAAAACAGCTTCATCTGCAGCAGGGTTGGGCAATATGAGATCAGTGGAGTGCAAGTCTAAGTCATCACAAGTTAGACTCTTGACCAGGGCCTCTCCTGAGACAAGAAGACCACCCAGGAAGTTTAGGTGACTAGAAGGATCATCTTTTACAAGACAGGCAGAGGAGGAGAGGTAATTTCACAAATTGGGAGAAGTGGACCTGTTGTGAATGCCGCCATTCACCATGTTTTAATTTTACCTTTGATGGGTTATTTCAAGGACAAATATCTCTCTTTTGCTTTCACCCTTTGAAATTAGTCTGTATCCAAACTAGGAAATACAATTTTTTGGTTTCCTGATTCAGCGCAACTCACTTGCCCCACTCATGCTTGTGGCAAGTGATCCTACTGTCCATGTACTTTTTTGTGGTAAATCTACACAGTATATATTCCCAATTTTTATACCCAATAAAATTTAAGTTATATTCAAATTTTTATCTTTGTGCCTACTAGTACTTTGGCGCCTCTCTTTAGCCACAACTAGTAGAGATTATTCATTCAGGGCCACAAGGTAATTGCATAGCCTTCCCTGCCATTCTAACCGAGACTTAGTACAAATCCAATACTAAGGTTAGGATTTCCCGTTGTGGCTCTGTGCCACGCCTCAGATCACAACAAAAATGGTGCTCACCACAGGGGCTGTAAGCCCCTTGGTTACCCCTTTTGCAACCACGTTTTCAGGACCTTTGCCTCCTTCTATACAAGAGACGGCTTCACCTGAAATTACCAGTCCTCCTATTGAGGAAGACATCACAGACCCGCCTATTGTCCCCGCTATAATAAACCTCGGGAATGGTCCCCACCTAGTGGCCTACCCTTTGGGTACCCCTGACTTAGAACAAGTCATGGCAGTAGCCCTTGGGATAGCCTGTAACAGAGCCATCCCTTGCCTCCAACTACAGTTCAGTCAAGTGGAATACTACAAGTTGATTGTGGCTCCACAATTTCCATAACATCTCCTCTCAGCGGCTGATTCTGCCGAGCATCTATTGTCTTCCTTTGTGCAACCTACCTTATCCCACCATCAAATGGTGTTAGGGCTCCACGTTCAGGAGATTTCATCTCTACAAGCAGCAGTTACTCATCACTGGGAGCAATTTGCTGCTTTCCAGCAGTGGATTCACTCTCTGTTTTCCTTGGTATCAGACAATCAGTGTGACTCTGTCACCTCCCAGACCCGCTTAGTTAATTTCATTGAGAAAATGCGCCAGCCCATCCCTGAATATGCCAGGGAGCGTCTACATGAGTTTGACCAGTTGGAACAGCCCTAACAAACTCTAGATTCCACCCTGAACGCCTATATCACCAATTTCAAACAACTTGTGAAGTAGCTTAATGTGTTCAGTGCTTACTCCTTTGAGCAGTTGCAACAGGTAGCAGACCTTGCTGCAAAGGCCTCTGTGAGCTCAGTGAAGAATATGATAAATAAAGGTTTGTCACTGCCGCTGCTATTGCCAAGCTCCAGACTCAAGTGAATGAATTATCTACACTCAAGCCAGATGCTCTGCCTTCACCCCCATCTGACAATTTGATGGATAGAGAGCAGAGACTATGGGAGGCCATTCAAGAGCTGTGAGAGTCTACCTGCAGTCAAGGTTGCCCTACTGAAGCACCTCGGCCTGATCCTCAGGTGCTTGCATTGGCGGCTCAAGTTGCTGAGCTACAGCAAGAAGTTGCTGCCCTACGCAAAATGGTGGTGACTGCTGCTAGTCCAGTTGGAGTTGTCAATGAAGATGGCTGCTACCCTGGCCTGTCAGGAGCCCCTCAAATCCAATTTTATAGAGAGTTGATTGCTCTAGCTAATGAGGTGGACCATTTGAAACAAGACCACACCAAACTTGACAGTGACATGCAAGAAATGAGTGAATTGATTGACTCAGTAAATGACAGGTTTGTCCCTTGCCTCTCAGGGGGCCTTCTCTTACCTCCCAGCTGACTGAGCTTTCCACTGTATTAACAACACAGGGCCAACACCTAGACGTTACTGAGCAACAGACCACTTTAGCTAATAATATGGTTGCCCGCACTGCTGAGACCTTGACTACTCTTGAAGAGAGTGTTCATCAATTGTGGGCCAGACAGCCCCCCTCCAAATCTGAAGCAGAATTCTCCCTGCGCATAAATGTACTCAACAGCAACAATGGTGGTCCAACTCCCAAAGCACATTTCAAGCCTACCTTTAAGCAAGTCTTTGACCCCAAAACTTCTATCATTGTAGCTTTCCTAACTATCTACTAAACTGCTATGAGAGGAGCCTCTGATGAGGTTAAGAAGGGACACATTCTAACCTGTCTGCACCCGACCTGCCAAGAGGTGGTAGTGCCAGAGCTGCCCACCATTGAGACTTGAGAATATATGAAGCAGCTTCTGATTGATGATTTTGGTGGCAACCTTAGTTTGGACATGAAGAAGGATGCCTTCATGCACATTGCTTTAAAATCTAAGGAGACTCTAGCTGAATTTGCAGATAGATTCTACATGGAAAGACAACAACTAATAACAAGCAGACAATTGATGGCCCATGAAGCTTACATGTCCTGTGATCAGGCTCTCAAAGGTAATCAACTTCTGTGCCTCCATTTCAAAGCTCACAAGGCCATGCTCTCCTCAATGAAGAGCATAAAGACGTTGCTCCAAGATATGCACTTGACCCACTCTGGAGCTGTTGTACGCAAGAATTGAGCTGCATCAAACTCTGGCTCTTCTTCCTGTGGCCCACACATCCTCACTATGAACTCTCAGAAGCCTCCTAGACAACAAGATTGCCATAACTGCGGCCAGATAGGCCACCACTCTCAAGTCTGTACCAACCCTTGGGTTGAAAGAGCTGACCCCAAGGAGCAGGCAGGAAAAGAGCATTCAACCTAGAGGCAGAGACGCTCTTGGTTGACAATTCTTCCCAGTCTCTTTCAATCCCTCCCTCTATATCTGACTCCGAGCCTGCTGATAATGGGGCTCCTCCTATCCTCATACTGTTCCACAATACCTCTGACCTGGATGACTCTGATACAGACAACACTAATTCATATTGGTACTCTGTTCTGGCTGTTCCCAAAACCATTATAGTCCCCTATAAATTGCAATCAGGAAATACTACAACTACTGCTAAGCCTTTTTCTGAAGCCAAAAAAGTTGTCTCTTGCCCTTACCTCACTCAAGCTAAGAGGTCCCCCATGCTAGTGGAGTTTTCAGAAGAAGCTGCTGAGGTTGCTGACGCTGTCTTCAAGAATGTATATGTTTTTCTCCCTCTCCAAACTGTTTATAAGGAGTTCCCAGGATTAAGATGCATGATTGAGAAGTGGGATAAGGAACTAGCAGAGGCTCAAGATATCTTGGCTGTCCTTCCACCCTTTGGTTGCACTACCACTTGAGTAGAGATATCCATTCAAAAATTGAAGATCAAGGCCATTTTATACACTGGCTTGCCAGTCAACGTTGTCTCCTCCAAACTTGTGAAGAAACTCAAACTTGCCCCTGACCTTAATTATCACCAGTTGTATGGCATAGCTGGACTGTCTATGACCCGCACCATAGGGGCGTACTCCGCTCTACCCATGCGGTTTGGCAAGCTTCTCCTAGCTGCGCCAGCAGTTGTCTTGGAAAACAAGAGTTACAATCTCTTAGTTGGCACTCAGTTCCTTAGGGAATATAATGGGATAATCAACTTGAAAGATGGTTACCTCTCTATTCTGGGATATGAAGTCCCTCTAATCTTTGAAGAGCCGGTTAAAATTCCCAGGAAGCGCCTGAAGATGTGCGCTTTGGAATACCCCACTGAGGTTTTCAACCTCAAATATTGCACCCACTCTTCAAACATAAAGTGTCTGCCTATGGCTTGTCCTGCATCTGAGGGGATCCCTCTCCTGGCAACTTCTGCTGTAACCATTCCCCCTGGCTTGCAAGCTATCCTAGACTTCCAAATATTGTAGGAGCTACCTGAGCGCACATTCCTGGAGTTGTACTCCCCTCCTTTGCTAGGCTGCAATTGTTGTGAATGCCATAATTTACCATGTTTCAATTTTGTCTTTGATGGGTTATTTCAAGGAAAAATCCCTCTCTTTTGCTTTTGCCCTTTGAAATGAGGCTGGCTCCGCATTGTAAAATTCAATTGTTCAGTTTCCTGATTCTGCGCAACTCACTTGCCCCACTCATGCTTGTGGCAAGTGATCCTACCATCCATGTACTGTTTTGTGGTAAAGATACACAGTATATATTCCCAATTTTTACATCCAATAAAATTTAAGTTATATTCACATTTTTGTCTTTTTGTCTCCATATACTTTGGTGCCTCTCTAGCCATGTCTAGAAGATATTATTCAATCAGGGCCACAAGGTAATTGTATAGCCTTCCCTGCCATTCTAACTGAGACTTTGTACAAATCCAATCCTAAGGTTAGGATTTCCCATTGTGATTCTGTGCCGTGCCTCAGATCAGGACAGCAATGAACCTTACCTCTGCCCTGGAATCCTGGATGTCTCTCATAAGGACCCTGTTCAATTGCTGGTAGACAACTTAACTGTTCTCCCCATACATGTGTCAAGGGGGCAGGCCTTATGTTATGGCAAGTTTTTGAATGCCCCTGACATCCTATCACTACATCCCTTTGATACGTTCCAGGACTTTAAATTACCTGAGGACAAGCCCCAAGTCATATCCCTGTTTACTGCGCAAGATTTACTGCAAATATCCCTGGTTCAACAGAAGGAGGTACTCAATTTGCTAGATTAATTTTCAGACATCTTTGCTAAAGATAGCACTGGTTATGGTCTGGCCAAAGGCATTATCCACCAGATCAATACTGGAGATGCTTCCCCCTTCCACGCTAAACCATAAAGCTGCAGTTGTGTGGAGAACACTCAGGTGTCTAAAGAGTTCAAACAACTGCTATATTCTGGGCTACTGGTCCTTCCTAAAATCCTTGGGCTTCTCCCTTGCTCATCCTAAAGAAGAAGGATGGAGGTCATCATGTTTTGATGGACTATTGATAATTAAATTCCTTAACCAAAAAAGATTCCTATCCCTTGCCACACATTGATGATGTGCTCTGCTGCCTTGGAGGCTCTAAGTTCTTCTCTGCAATGGATCTAGAATCTGGGTACTGGCAAGTTGACCTTTCTCCTGAAGATTGCCAGAAGGCTGCGCTCATCACTTCTGAAGGGCTGTTTGAGCCTACCCGTATGCTACAAGGACTCTGCAATGCCCCAGCTACCTTCCAAAAAGCCATGGATTTCATCCTTGTGACTTGAAGCTTTCATGTGTCCTAGTATACTTAGATGATATAACAGTCTTCAGCGCTATCTTTCCAGATCACCTGGCTCATCTCAAAAAAGTATTCATAAATATTTGAGAGGCTGGCCTTAAACTGAAACCTTCTAAGTGTGCTTTCTTCAAAGAGTGTCTTGAATTCTTGGGCCACAAAGTAACCCAGTTGGGGTTTGGGGTTCCTGGTCACCAGTCCTCAAAGTGTGTCCTGGGTCATAGCCAGGGACTGGCTTGGAGGATTCATCATTCTCCAACAGTAGTGAATGGTTGGTTAGGAGCTTATACTTGGCCTGCATAAGAGCAAACTCTTCCAGTACCTTCCCAATCACTAGGTGAGCGTCTCCGCCATACACTTGTACTTCAGCAGGCGCCAGCCCTTCTGTAGTCCAATACCAATCCTGTAATAGTCTAGCAAACTCTCCCCCAATAAACTCCCTTCCTCTATTTTTGATTTCAAGATGCCTAGTCACCTTTTCCCACTCCTACTGGGCAGACTTACTAGAGGCAAACTTCCTGCACCCTAGGCAATAGGATTCCTTGTCCACTGGGCTAGGATAGAAAATGTGGGGTAATTGACTAATAGAACTTATATCCTTTCTTAACGTGGAAACTTTTGGTAGGGCTTGTAATAGGCGCTTTATTCACAGTCAGAAGGAAGATCCCCTTAGAAACCTTCTGATATATGGCCTTGGGATAGAGAATAATGAGGGTTTTGTGCCAATACTTGGAGTTTTTTAACAATCTCTTGGACTCCTTGTATTTGGTCTTGTACTCCTGCTCCTTGGTCTTGGGCTCCTGCACTTTGGTCTTGGGCTCCTGCTCCTTGGTCTTGGGCTCCTATTTTCTAATCTTGGGCTCCTGCAGTCTGTTCCAGCTCTGGCTTTCTATCCTTGGTCTTTTGCTCCTTCTGTAGCTTTTGTGGCCTCTGTAATCCACTTGATCCAGTCACTCAAGAGTCTCAGATAGCTCTCCCTTTTATAGCCCTTGTTTCAGACCAAAAACCTCTCTAAGAACTCTGGTTTTCCAAAGCTTAAACTATCCAGTTTTTCTCCTCCTATAATATATTAAACCTTTAAACTTACTTTAGCCAATGAAAGCCCTGAATTTTCTGCTTCTGCTCCTCATTTTTTAGGCTTTAACTCTTAAGTTAAAGCCCTTAAAACACTGATCAAATAGACTTTGGTTTGCAGCCAATCATACGCCTCAATTCAACAGTTTTTCCAAAAAGATTTCCCCAGATGACCTGTTCTTGACCCTGGTTCAAACCTGAGGCTGTCTTGCTCCGGCTAAACAACTGCTCTGCATTTTGAACAGTTTTGCTGTAATTCCTGTCACATTTCCCCGGTGAATCTTGAGCGCTTCCACATATGTTTTACTTAGGCAAATTTTGACCCTTTGATTTTACAACGTTTCTCCTTGTTTCTCTGTGTTTCCCTCAACGTTTTGCGACTTTGAACACACTTGCTGCTTGTCCTTTTGCCTCTCCTAGTCGTTCTTGGCGAAATTTGCTCTTTCACCCTCACAGTTTCTCCATTCTATTTCCAGCTTCTTTCTAGCTCATTTCTTCCTTACTTCTTTTCTTCAAATAAATTTACAGTTCTCACAAACTATATATTATTTTTCCTCTTCTTTCTTTTTCATTATATGATATTAAATCCTTTTTTAATCATAATCAGGCAGTATTTAATTATTATTTAACTTCTTCTTTTTATCTATTTTCCTCTCAAAAGACACTAAAACAGTTCTTCCAGCCTCTGTATTCAGTCTGGCTAGTTCCTTCAGGTTATCTCCTGATCCTGCACTCACATCCTCTCAGCTCTTCAGTCCTTCAACACAAAATCCTGGTCCTTTGGCCATCCTGCATTATGATCAGCTAGTCCTGCATCATAATCTTCTTTTCCTTCAGCTTATCCTCAACCAGTTCCTCAACTAATCTTCACTAGGAACCTCCTTTTTTCCTTCTACATACTGAACCATATTGGTTCCCACAATTCAATATGAATTAAAAGTCCATCAACTAGCCTTCACTATGACCAAACAGTCCCTCCTGCTAGTCTTCTCTGTTAATTCTGTGAACTACCTCGGTTCTTTATCTCAGTCCCCATCACCAGAACTTGTAGACCCAGGCATGAGTCTACTTTGAACCGGTGTTTGACTGGGCCCTTGCAAGTGGCAATCCACTTAGGCCATTTAACCATAGATCAATGCCTATGTGTTGTCTTTACTCACCCAGGTGATTAAGTCTGGGCTTTCAGTTGCAGAGTAATCAGCTCCACTTCCCAGAGGCCTGGTCACACCAAGTTCTGCAGCTTGCTTCCCCAAGCAAACCGCCTTGGTGACACCTCTGAGCAAATCTATGCCCTCCAATGCTCACTTTGGGTTCCCCCAAAGCTCCCATAGGGGCATAAACAAGGACACCCTACCAGTCTATTAGGTAGGGTGCTTGCTCAAAGACCTCCTGTAACGTATTAGGGTATGTAGAGCCCTCAAAGCTCTTCCCCTCCCTGGCAGCCCGTGTTACCCAACAGGGGTCCAAAACCTACTCCACCCCAGACAGACAAAGTTCCCTGCTTGCTATTTCAGTCTTCACCCTTCCGCAGCCACAGTTCCCTGTGAGGTGAAGCACTATAGCCTAAAGCAGCCTATATCTTCTGCTGAGTGGAGGCAACATCTGCCTCTGGTAGTCCTATGTTACCTACCAGCTAGGCCTTACTTACCCTAGTAGTTCATGTTACCTACTAGGCTCACCCTACTTACCCCTAGTAGCCCTATGTTACCTACTACCTTACAGCGTCACCAGCTAACCACACATTGTCACTCTTCAGCATATTGTCTTTATTTGAAGCCAAATCAACCCTCGCCTGCAAAACAACACACATGTGGATCACCACACGGGGATTTTTCCAATGACCAAGAAAGTTGAAGCCCTTGAAAAAATGCTTCTTCTCTCCAACCTGCAATAAGTACAAGTCTTTCTGGGCATGATGGGTTACTACAGACAGTTCATCCCTGACTTTGCTGAACCAAGCAAACCTTTGGTCCAGCTGTTATGTAATGTTCCTTTCAAATGGACTGCTAGCCAGCAGCAAGCCTTTGAGACCCTCAAACAGAAACTCAAAGAGGCTCTAATCCTAGTGTGTCCTGAATACAATAAGAAGTTAATCCTGTACACTGTGCTAGCAAACTAGCTATTGGGACCATCTGGCTCAACTAGATGATGAGGGTGTGAATCACCCCGTAGTTTATACTTCCTGTGTTCTAAACAAACATGAGAAGAACTACAGTGTCACAGAAAAAGAGTGCCTTGCTGTGTTGTATGCAGTCAAACAGTTCCAAAATTATGTGTATGGCACTCATTTCACTGTTGTCACTTACCACGCCTTGGTTAAGTGGTTACAACAGTTTAAGGAGCCAGAAGGACGGCTAGCCAGATGGGCTCTCTGCCTGCAAGATTACAACTTCACTGTGCTGCTTTGTCCCAGGATTCAACATCAGAACGCTTATGGATTGTCCAGAATGCCCATCCTTGCTCTACACCCTGCTGAGGCTGATCAACTGTATGAACTAATTGTATATCCTTCCTCTTGGGAGAGCAGACAGAAGAATTTTGACTTGCCCTATCCAAACTATCCAAGGATACACTCATTTGTGACAACCAGCTCTTCAAAAAAATGTGAGACCAATACCTACCTTATGTACAGCCTAGCCCTTTACTTTTGCTGGTGCTCCAAGATCATAAGGAGATGGGACATGGGGGCATTGCCAAGACCTATGATTGGCTCCAGAAGAACTACTTCTGGAAAAACATTTTCCTGATGATTCCAGACGTCATAGCTAGTTGCCATGATTGCCAGCTCAAGAAACCTTGAGCTGTCTCTCACAAGTTTAAGCTAGTTCCTCCACAACACACTTTTCACACTGTCAGCATTGACGCTGTAGGGCCTCTCCCCCATTATTGCTCCAGTTACCGCTTTATACTAATTGCTGTTGATTGTTTCAGTAAGTGGGTAGAAGCTCGCCCTACCAAGGACATCACTGCCAAGACAACAGCCGCCTTTCTATTACAAGATGTGCTCTTCCACCATGGCTGCCCTCAAGTGTTGTTGTCTTACAATGGGACTAACTTCAACGCCAAGTTGGTAACCTCTGTTGTCAAAGCTCTGGGGTCTCACCAGTCTTTCTCTGCCCCCTATAATCCTTCTACCAATGAGGCAGTTGAGTGTGCAAATTTGACACTGGTTTCTATCATGAGGAAAATCACTTACTCTGACACTGCAAACTGGGATCTATACTTACCGCTGCTCTCTTTGCTTACCGCCTTAGCAAACATTGTGTCACTGGGTATTCCCCCTTTGCTATGCTTTATGGGCGTGAGGCCACTACTCTGTTGCTCTTGGGGCCCCCTACTCTTCTCTGATAAGGCTATGAACCCTGATGACCATATCAAAGATCTATTCAACTGCATCATTAATATACAGGCCACAGTGTATACTTCTGCATATAAGACCAAGATTCTTGAGCTCTCTCCTGATAATGCTGGATGCTCTCCCTTGCCTGAGTTCAATATTGGGGACCATGTTTTCTAATATCAGCATAGAGTAGGAGGACACACTCAAAAGCTAGATATGTTGTGGGTTGGACCTCTAGAAGTGACCTTCAAACGAGGATCAGAGTACACTGTGAAACTCCTCTCTACTTGCTGTCCATTTGCCTGAGTGTATGCCAAGTTCCTCTACAAGTACTATCCCCCTAAGGCCAATTTAGAAGGGGCCATGTTGTGAATGCCGCCATTCACCATGTTTTGATTTTGCCTTTGATGAGTTATTTTGAGGACAAATCTCTATCTTTTGCTTTTGCCCCTCAAAATGAGTCTATATCTGAACTGGGAAATACAATTTTTCAGTTTCCTGATTCTGCGCAACTCACTTGCCTCACTCATGCTTGTGGCAAGTGACCCTACCGCCATTTTAAGGTCTTGCCCATAATGGTGCAAGGTTATAAACTAAAGCGTGCAAAGCGTTGGGATTCAAATTTAGAAGATATAAAAATGTAGGTACTGTCTATAAGATGATCTTACAAAAACCCGCTAAAAACCTATATTGCGTAACAAATGGAGTAATAGAGTTTAAAAACCCTAAGCAAAGAAGATAAAATAAAGTGTTCAATAGTGAACAATTTGTAACTAAAGGAATATTGATATTAGGATATTCTCCATCTGCAAATTGATACATATAACTATTGAAAGATTCCTTAAGGGAAAAAAATGGATACAACAAGCCTAAGGCTTGTTGTTTTACAAGTTCCATTTGGATTAAGGGAAAAGCTAAACTAAGAAAATTAATTTAAAGAAAACAAAATTCTAAAAATGACAAAATTGAAGTTTTTAAAAATTGTAAAGTTGAAGGAGAAGAAATCACTTAGAATTTTGGCTTAAAGCCTACTCTTCAAAAGCTCTTTATTTATGATAAGAAAGCCTTTTCTGTTGACAATGATCACCAGGGAGGAAGCAGCCAAGAAGAGGAGCAACTGGGGAAGTTTGGAGAACCAGAGGCAAGAAAAAGGAGAAACAGAAGCCAGTACTCTACGCAGATCTTCTGGTAAAACTGGGGAAGCAGCAACAACGCAAGCAGGAGTTTCAAAGGTAATATGGATGAAAATATTCTAACTTAAAGTAGAAATATATATAAATTAAGAATCAGGCAGTCAAAGTGACAACAACAGCAACAATTCAAATGCAAATTGCATAAAACAAAGGTAAGAATACTTTAAAATAATAAATTATTAACAATTTGACCTAACTTTTGAAATTAATAAATAACCCAAAAGATTAAGTAAATAATGAAAAATAACTTAATCATCTTTAAGCAGCCTGCCCTTTGGGGCAGGGCATGACATTACCCCCTCCAGATCCAAGCTCAGGATGTGCTTGGATATAAGATTTGATGGCCTCAGGACAGTTTTCAAGGTTTGACAATGGCTCCCAAGAACTCTCCTCAACAGAATATCCCTTCCAAAGAACCAAGTATTGGAGTATACCATAGTGGTAACAATGGTTGATAATAAAGTCAACCTCATATTCAGGGGTTCCTTGGACCATGTGAGGAGGAGGTGCTTTGTTGTTCTGATGAGAAGGAGAGGAGAAGTCTGGAGTTTGAGGAGAGACATGTAGAAGACATCATGAATGCGATACCCTGGAGGAAGCCAGATACAATATGCAACCTTCCCAACCTTTTCTGTTACAAGGAAAGGCCCTATGAACCGTGGTCCAAGTTTACAGGAAGACCGTCTGATAGAAGAGATTCATTGTATTTAGACATACAAGGTTGTTAACCTGAATGCCCTTTCCCTCCTGACAATGACAGTCAGCCTGGACCTTGTAAACCTCAATAGCTTTAGAGAGATTCTCTTTTAAGGAATTCTGGATGAGTTTTAGCTGGACAAGAAACTCCTTGGCTAACAGGGAACAGACAGAAGAGGTGACAGAAGGAACAAAGGCAGGAGAGTAGCCTAAATTTGCCATGAACAGAGTCATCTTAGTAGAGGAATGAGGAGTAGCATTATAGGAATACTGGGCCAAAGATAAGTGAGAAGCCCAATTGTCTTGTTGTTTGTTGGAAAAACAGCAAAGGAAGCATTCTAGTGTCTGATTGGTATGTTCAGTTTGCCCATCAGACTGGGGATGATAAGAGGTGCTAAGGGAAAGGTGAACACCTAGCTGAGTCATAAACTCCTTCCAAAACAGGGAAAGGAATTGTGGTCCACAGTCAGAGACAATATCTCTTGGAGTATCATGGTGGATGAAGACGTTCTTGACAAAGAAGGAAGAAGTCTGCTTTGCGGTAATATTAGAATTGCAGGGAGCAAAAATAGCCTGCTTTGAGAATCTGTCTACAATGACCAGTATGGCATCAAAACCTTTGGACTGAGGAAGCTGGACAATATAATCCAGAGAGACAGACTGCCAAGGACCTTTAGGGACTGGGAGGGGGCATAGAAGACCCACAGGTTTCTGGGTGAAGTGTTTGCTTCTCTGGCAAACTAGGCAATTACTGACGTATGACTTGATAAAGGTGGACATCTTTGGCCACCAGAAGTGATTGCAGAGTTTAGAAAGTGTTTTCTTGTATCCAGAGTGGCCTGCAGCAAGGGAGTCATGAAAAATGATGATTAGAACCTGTTGAAGGTCCAGAGAAGGAACTACCAAAAGGTTGTTGAAGTATAACACACTATCCAGAAGGGAGAATGAAGGATTTGTGACTGTCTTATTATTTGTAAGAGTGTCAATGATCCAAGACAAAGTTTTATTGGAAAGCTGAGATTTGTGGATTTGCTTCAGTATATTGGGGGTTGTAGTACTGATAACATTAAGTTTCAGAAAACTCTTGGGTGGAAGGACCATCTTGGTGTTAAGAAGTTTGTAGTCTTTGTCAACATTGGATAATGAAGGATGACAACTAAGAGCGTCAGGTAGGGTATTAAGTACATCTTTCTTGTATACAAGCTTGAAGCAGATATTTGACAGCTCCAGTACCCATCTAGTGTGTCTTTGGGAAATGTGGCGTGACTTGGTGAAGTAAAGCAAGTTCTTATGGTCTGTGTAAATGAGGAAAGACTTGTCAAGTCTCTCAAGGTAGCAACGCCAATGCTTAAGTGTTTTGATGATGGCAAGAAGTTCCTTGTTGTGTACAGGGTAGTTTTGTTCAGCTGGAAGGTGTTTTTGAGAGAATTATGCAACAGGGTGTTGCATCCCATCCACCCAAGCTGAAGGAGAACACTGCCAATGGCATAGTTGCTGGCATTGGTCTCAACCAAGAAGGGTTTGGAGGAATCAGGCATCAGGAGGACGGGAGTGGAGACAAAGACGACCCTCGTAGCCTCAAACGCGAGCTGGGCCTCAGGTGTCCAGACAAAAGGGACGGAAGGAGAAGTGAGGGTAGTGAGTGGCAAAACTAGAGAAGAAAAATTTTCCACAAACTTATGGCAATAGTTTGCCAATCCAAGGAAGCCACAAAGTTGTGAGCAAGTCTTGGGAACAGGCTAGCTTTGGATAGCATCCACCTTGCTAGGAGAGACAGCAAAACTGTTTTGAGTGATGACGTAGCCAAGGAAATCAACCTCAGTGCAGAAGAATGAGTACTTAGAAGACTTTGCAAACAGGTTGTAGTCTCAAAGTCTCTGGAGTACTTGGCGGACGTGGGCAACATGGTTGTCAATGGAAGAGGAGTATACAAGGATATCATTGAGATAGACAACAACAAACTTGTTAAGGAAGGGCAGAAGTGCCTCATTCATTAAGGCCTGGAAGGTTGAAGGAGCGTTACATAATCCAAAAGGCATTACATTGTACTTGTATAACCCAAATGGGGTACGGAAAAAGGTTTTTCATTTGTGGCCCGGAGAGATTCTGATCTGGTTAAAAGCGCTTCAGAGATCAATCTTGGTGTATATGGAACTACCAGCAAGGCAATCTGTCAGAGCCTCAGCAGAAGGAATATAGCATCTATCCTTGATTGTGATCTCATTGAGAGCTCTATAGTCTACACAAAGGCGCTTAGAGCCATCAGATTTACTGACAAAGAAGATGGGGGAAGAACATGGGGAAGTCAATTGAGAGATGAAAGCCTTGGAGAGTTCCTCATTGATGTAGTTCTTTAGTAAAGTGTTGTTGGAGTCAGAGAGAGGAATAAGCCTTCCCCAGGGGGGGATGGTACCTGGCTTAAGGTTTATCTGAATATTTTAGGGCCTATGAGGAGGTAGCAGGTTATATTCCTCCTCACTAAAACTATCCTTGAATTCAGAGTAACAATAAGGTAATCCATCTTTGTCCTTGGAGGAAAGAGTATCCGGGATGATACTAGAGATCACAGTCAGGTTTGGTTTGGAGGGAGTCAAGCCAAGGGTACCAGGTACAAGGGATAACAATTTGACAACGTCATTGCATGTAAATGATATCTTGTTGTTTGGGTGGTCAAAGTTAAGCAAAGACTCTCTCAGCCACGGGAATCCAAGGATGAATGGAAATGATAAGTTAGGGGAAGAGTTACACGTAACACGGAATGGAGAGCCCTCCAAGTCAATGGTGACAGGTTAGAGGATAGGTGTGGCGCCAATGAGAGTACTGTTTCCCACCTTAATATCAAGAGATTCAAAGATGGGGAGTCTAAGTAGTTTGGCAAGTTTCTCCTCAATGAAGTTGGTATCAGCGCCAGTGTCAAGAAGAGCGAGCACCTTGATCTTTCCCAAGTGTCCATGAATGGTCACTAAGACAGTAGATGACTTGGAAGTGTTGTTAAGGGACAGTGAAGTGAGGGTGTAGGTCTTGTTGACAAAGGGAGGACTTTTGGAGAGAGGACAGGCTGGTAGAAGATGATCCTTTGATCCACAGTAAGAGCAGAGGTTGTTGTTCCTTCTTCTAAGGACTTCCTTGGCAGTAAGGCAAAACCTCCCCCAGACTTTGGCTTGGTGCCAGGTGGAGGAGTTGAAGAGAGCAAGGCCTTGTCTGGAATAAACAACCGGGCTGTAGGGGATAAGTTAGAAGGAGAGTGTGTTTTCAAAAAAGGTATTTCCAATTCCACTTAACCACTTCTCTGATAAGAGGTTCTAGTTTGTCAGGGAGATTGTGGTGGACCAAAAATTCCTGGAGCAATCTGTTGAGGCCTATCTTATAGAAGCTACAAGCCTCAGTGTCAGAGGCTTGTAGTCTTGACTGGAGGGAGTAAAACTTCTGATTGTATTTGCCAAGTGGAAGAGAACCTTGTGTGAGACCTGCAAACCAAGAAGCAGAGGGAGTGGACAACTCCTTGTCTTCTCCAGAGAAAGATAGGAGTGAACTGACAAAGAGATCATAATTCTTGAGAATGCCCGGGTTGTATATCAAATGAGAGCTAAACCAATCTCTGTAGTGATCAGTGAGCTTCTCCGCAAGGTAGAGGACCTTCTGGGAGTCAGTGGAGAACTCAGACCCGTAAGCAGTAAAGTGGGCCTGTGTGTAAGCTAAAGTGTTAAAAATACTAGGGGGTGGTGAACTAAGGGCTAAGGTATTGAGAACTACTTTTTGATTGGTGTAAGTAGTGGGGGTATGATCCTCCTTATTACAAAAAACCTTATCATATAACCAACCAAGTAAGAAAACTACTAAAGATAACAAAGTTACAATAATAATAGAGAGAAACAAAGCTAAAAAGATAATAGAAGATATGGAAAAAGTGTTGCCTGGGTCAATCCCATGAGAAGCCAAAATAATGTAAGGTCTTGCCCATAATGGTTCAAGGTTATAAACTAAAGTGTGCAAGGCGTTGGGATTCAAATTTAGAAGATATAAGAATGTAGGTACTGTCTGTAAGATGATCTTACAAAAACCCGCTAAAAACCTATATTGCGTAACAAATGGAGTAATAGAGTTTAAAAACCCTAAGCAAAGAAGATAGAATAAAGTGTTCAATAGTGGACAATTTGTAACTAAAGGAATATTGATATTAGGATATTCTCCATCTGCAAATTGATACATATAACTATTGAAAGATTTCTTAAGGGAAAAAAATGGATACAACAAGCCTAAGGCTTGTTGTTTTACAAGTTCCATTTGGATTAAGGGAAAAGCTAAACTAAGAAAATTAATTTAAAGAAAACAAAATTCTAAAAATGACAAAATTGAAGTTTTTAAAAATTTTAAAGTTGAAGGGGAAGAAATCACTTAGAATTATGGCTTAAAGCCTACTCTTCAAAAGCTCTTTATTTATGATAAGAAAGCCTTTTCTGTTGATAATGATCACCAGGGAGGAAGCAGCCAAGAAGAGGAGCAACTGGGGAAGTTTGGAGAACCAGAGGCAAGAAAAAGGAGAAACAGAAGCCAGTACTCTACGCAGATCTTCTGGTAAAACTGGGGAAGCAGCAACAACGCAAGCAGGAGTTTCAAAGGTAATATGGATGAAAATATTCTAACTTAAAGTAGAAATATATGTAAATTAAGAATCAGGCAGTCAAAGTGACAACAAAAGCAACAATTCAAATGCAAATTGCGTAAAACAAAGGTAAGAATACTTTAAAATAATAAACTATTAACAATTTGACCTAACTTTTGAAATTAATAAATAACCCAAAAGATTAAGTAAATAATGAAAAATAACTTAATCATCTTTAAGCAGCCTGCCCTTTGGGGAAGGGTATGACAGCCATGTACTGTTTTGTGGTAAAGCTACACAGTATATATTCACATTTTCATCTTTGTGTCTCCCGGTACTTTGGTGTCTCTCTCTAGCCACAACTAGTAGAGATTATTCATTCAGGGCCGCAAGGTAATTGCATAGCCTTTCCTGCCATCTAACTGAGACTTAGTATGAATCCAATCCTAAGGTTAGGATTTCTCATTGTGTATCTGTGCCGCTCCTCAGAACACGACAGGACCAGAGGTGCAGCAAAAAGGAGGCCAAAGAAAACACTACAAACTTAAGAGCCAGGAGTATCATAATTAAAATCTTCAGGAAATTTGTAGTGGAACAGTGCAACTTTTGGCTTTCAGAATATTAAAAATGAGTGAAATGGGACTTCTAATAGCGTAAACAGTCTAAAACAGACTTTCTAATCCAAGAAGGGCTTGGGCGCGGTCTTGTAAGCCTTGGGCAATGGCCAGAACAAAGACAGGTTCAAAATTAATGAAAAAAAGAAAACTATAGAATTTAAGTAAGAAATTATATAAATTTTGACTTGATTTTCAAGCTCAAAGTGTGATTTCAAAAGCAAAAAGCAAAACAGACAGAGACTAAGTACTAACTCTTTCTTTAGGAGCAATGGGACATTGGCAGGGTTTGGATCAGGCCAGCGGAAGGTAACACTTAAGTAAATCAACGCTAACACTTCTATTAAAGTGTATATGTACTCCAAAGATGAGTCCAAGCAATTTTCAAAAAAAATTAAAGTTATATGAACCAAAATGATCCAAATATTTTATTGTAACTAGATAATCAACAATCAGGGACTGAAAGTCCCTGGCTATGTTTAAGGAATGTTGCACTCAGTAGTCTGTCACATGACCACATTGTCAGGATCTGATTGGTGAGAGGAAAATTTTTGCTGACTTAAGTCAGAGAAGCTGGACGGTTTTGAACTGATTTCCGGGGGGCCATCTAATTGGCTGGAGTTGGATTCAGGTATTTGTGAACCATTTGCCTTTGAGGAGGCTGATGTGGATTGATTTGATTGGGCAGTTCTAATGCTCTTCAACAACAGTTATACCAGGCTAGCAAACAGTCTAAATTAATCAGGGTTTCTTCCATGAGAGGGGCAATAAGGGGTGGAGCATTCCACAGTGTGTGCTACTACAAATCCTTCATCAACAGTCTGAGCTAAGTCTCCTAGAAAATTAAGCAACTTGGCTGTTATTTTTGGGCCTTTCTTGGTGCAACAGGGGGAAATGGTTTGATCCAAGGCCAAGGGTGGCAGTGAATTTACACCTCTCCTGTCTCCTTCCTGAGTAGGCAGTTGCATTGCACTAACTCTTTTCTTTGACCCTGGGGCAACTGCAGCTGCGGCGTACAATGGGTGTGTTGATACTCTGTTGTTGTGTTCCTTTCATTTTAAGAATTTAATAAAAAACTAAATAAATTTTAATTAAGTTATTCCCTAGTTTTAATTTTTGCTTTTATCTGAATATAGATATTTAATTAATATTTTTCCCACCCAATATCCTGATTATAGTTTTTTAACTCTTAATTAGTTGTTTTTGGTTTTACAACGCCAATTTTGAATATCCAAAAAGTATTTTCACCCATTTTCCCAGATTTTACGCCAAATTAAGCACCCAACACAATATTATTAAAATTTATGTCTCTGATCTTATATCTTATTTTAGATACCTTGGTATCATTCTTACTGTAGATTCAGAACCTAAAGATAAACATGCGGGATTGTCAAATTGTTTTTGTGTGAACTCATCAACTTACTGGAATACTTTTCATCCTTTTATATAAAAAGTAAGTTTTTCTGGGATGAAAATTACCCCATTAAGTTGGTGAGTTCATGCAAAAACAATTTGACAATCCCACATTTTTACCTTTAAGTTCTGAATTTACCGTAATTACAATCCATTTCACACAATGAGTGAGCGTTTTTGTTTACATTTGAGCTTTTATTGTGTTTTGTTTTTGGATTGAGTTTTGACTCACCACGTGTGGGTGTATTTTGCCACCAATTTACATAGTAATCATGTGTACACAAAGGTCAGCTCACATCATTTTGTTTATGAGTCTGTTTATTTTGGTTTGGATTTTGAATAGTTTTGTTTGGCACATGAGCAATTTGTTGCTATGCAGACCCATTTTGTCCATTAACACCCAAAATCCCTGTTAACTGAGTGTATATTTTAACCTCATAGTTGGAATTTACTTAAATCTGGAATCATTTCATTTAAATCTGAGTTATTTTTGGTTGTTGCCATAGCTATTAAAACTACTATACCTTATTTTATTTTTGCCATTTACCAAACCAGCTTCAGATTGCCAGGGCCACCTGTCCCTCTGCCTGCAGTTTATTGTCCTACCGGTTCCCTTTGGTCCCGTCTATATACAGGATATCTTTTGAAGCCCAAATACAAGGAATCTATCTTTGAAAATTTACTTAAAGCAGATCCCCTAGCCTGACTGAATTTGCAAGTAAGATTTAATAGACAAGGCCCTTGGCACTACTCCAAGTCCATCCTTTTCAAAGACAAGTACAACCTCGTATCCACCTATCAATTGGACATGGAGCTGCCAATCACTCCTAAACCCATGCCCATGTCCCCACCCAAACTTCCCACGGACCACTCCAACAAGCTATTTGGGATCATGTATATCACCCTCTCTGGGGTGATGGGCACCATAATCCCGGTCACCAGCCTGTGATCCTGGGTAGAGAAGTCTTTCTTGTACCTTTTTAAGTTAGCTCCTATCTTGTGGTGGGCTCTGCCCGCAAAAAACCTGGCCCGTGTGATCCCGGAAAATGATGGGCCGGCTGCACAAGCTTGGATCCCTGACAATAAGACTTGACTCATAACAATAAGTCTTCCTTGAAAAAAGCTAGGGTAAAGTATACTAAGCCTTGTTTCATAGGCTTAGCTAAGTCATATACAGATAACTGAAGTCACTTTATTATAGATGTCTAGCTTTCCCAAATAAGGCCTGTGTATATCCAACTTAAGTCAACATGCCAATTTTAAAGCTTTTAAAGAAAAAAGCAAAGTAACGTTTATTCATTATCTAAGACCCATTCTGCTCAAATGAGCCTGAACGCCCACCAGATTTTCTAATAACATGAATTCCAGAAATAACAGCTCTAGGGTCCACAGCTTTACACATGTCAAATACAGTTAGCGCAGCTACTGACGCAGCAGTGAGCGCCTCCATTTCCACCCCAGTTTTCCCTTGACAACTTACTGTTGCAGTGATAATAACCTCACCACTATCACCCGTTTCTCGGAGCTCAAAGTCAACATCTGCATTGTTGATCTGCAGTGGATGGCATAACGGAATAAGCGAGGAGGTCATCTTTGCAGCTTGAATGCCTGCAATCTGAGCAACTGTCAGCACGTCTCCTTTTTTATTGGCCACGCCATCCTGTAGATGATAAGGCTTATTGGGGTCGCGAATCTGTCGAAACGCCGCAAGCGATAAAGTGATGATTGACTGGGCAGATGCCACTCGTTTGGTCACAGCCTTATCCCCAACGTCAACCATCTTAGCCTTGCCCGAAGATGGATCAATATGGCTCAAGCGAGCATCCGATGATTGAGATCGCATGCTCTGATTGTTTCTGAAAATGGGCGCTATGTTATTGAGCATGTAAGTTGCCTATTATCTCACCTTTGTTTAGAAATGGGGTTTTTATTAGAGGCGCAAAGCTGCTGGGCATTGTCAGTCGAGGGATGAATTCCTGGGCTGAAGGCGTCACCCGCCAATTAAGATCATAGGCCTGTTTTTGGAACGTGCAAGCTCAAACATACCTGCATGCTTGGGCTTTTTCTTCTTGACAACTGCGCTAATCATGGCTAAAAGATCTTCGTCACTAGACCCACCCCGCATCATATCGCGTAAACTAACTTCAGCCGCCCCAAACAAACAAGCCTGTCACATCAGAGCTAACCAAAGCTTGACTTACTTTGATATTTCCATCCGCCGTGATCCTCAATCGGTTACAAGTTCCACAAAAATGATCAGTCATGGAGGAGATAAACCCGAAATTCCCCTTGAAACCAGCAACCCTGTAGTGCTTGAAGATGAAGCAGAAGCCATATTTAAAAATACCTTGGTAGTATCGTTAGGATCGTCTTGGACCTTTGAAACATTGGGGTATGCAGCTGTTATTTTCGCCAGAAGCTCCTTGTATGGAACCATTTTTTTATCGTTCCATCGATTGCCTATGGTGCATTAGAGGCATTCGATGTTATACCTACCATCAAATGGCATATATTCTATGAAGCGGATACTCAAGTTGCGATCTTCAGAGAGTTGAACAAAATCCACAACTTCCAGGTCATTCACACCCCGCATCACCACACAATTAACCTTTAACTGCTGAATCCCTAAGGATTCAGCCAAATCTAACGACTCTATAACCTTTTCGAACCCTACTTATATTAAAACTATGATAAAGAACTACTCTTTACCTTTGCGGCGGGTTAAGATTTGGAATTTAAAAGGGTCGATAGTATCTAGGCTGAGATTCAAGGAAGTTAGTCCATACTCGAGTAACTTTGGTAGCTTTCTTTTTAAAGCAATGCCATTTGAAGTCATCCCGATCGCCTTCAAACCTTGATTTCTAAGTCCAGAAAGACCAGCTACACAGGATCAGCCTCAAGACTTTAATATATAAATACTCATCAGCTCAAATAGATCTGGTCTGATGGTGGGCTCACCGCCAGTAAGCCTAATTTTTCGTTACACCCTGATTAACAAAAAGCGTTGCTAGCTTTAAGATTTCTTGCGTGGTTAAAATATCCTCTTTAGGGGACAGAGGAACCCCTTCTTCTGGCATACAGTATGTACCTAGTTTCAATATAAATAAGCCAAACTCATAAAGGTAGAACTAAACATATACAAAATTACATCTCAGGTTACAACGTTCAGTAAGAGAAATACGTAGATAGGTATGGTGTCGATTAAACATATCTGTAAGAGCTGGCAGCCTCTAGCCAAGACGTATCAACATAAGCAATACCAAGGCGACACCTACCTCGACATCTCTGTGTGGAGACCGAAAGTTAAACCTGCGTGTGAATATCCTTGTTGGCCGGTACATACTAAGTGGAGTGAGATTCTGAAGTGTACGTAGGTATGTGACTAGACTTTTTCTTATAGGACCCAGTGGCTTAGTAATCAATCATACCCCGCTAGTTTACCACAACATTTTTGTTTCCAAGCAAATTTCACCCTAGACTTGCTCGAGAGGGGGCTCAGCGAATCAACGTTGTTGCGGTGAACGCATTCGAACGACCGTTATTCGAAATCCGCAAATCCCCAAATTACCCTTTAAATAGTTGAATCACGCAAATAAAGTTTCATCTCTTGGTTAATTAATTATTATCAATTTTACATATTTGTTGTTTGCCACAACAACGTGAACTATAGAGTCAAACCAAGTGTAAAAGGCTAGCCATTGGAATTCAAGTAATCCTGACGCAACTCAATATTAAATTAATTCGGCTTGGCAAAACTATCCAGCTTGAGATATGTGAGCCAGAATTAGGTGTAAGGATTGAAAATCCTTTGTTGTGGTGAACAACAAATATGTAAAATTGGTAGTAATTAATCAACCAAGAGATGAAACTTTATTTTCTTGATTCAACTATTTAAAGGGGAATTTGGGGATTTGGGGATTTTGAATAACGGTTGTTCGAATGTGTTCACTGCAACACTTCCTCTTTCATTCTAAGCTTGGTATGCCTTCAAGCGGCTGCCACTGACAGGGAGGGGGTATTGGAATCCTGCAGTGTTCTCCAGGAAGTAACTATGATGTTTCCCAATGGCATAAATGGCATAAGGACCCTTCCATTTAACCTTGAACTTCTTAGAGTGGGTGGTATTCAAAGCACTATTGAATTTTAAGACCTGTTGGCTAATCTTGAATTTGGGTGTGCGGTGGTTGATCCCCTGCTGGGCTGCTGTAATCTTAGTAGCAGTGGCAGACAGGTTCTTCTTGGCTTGGTGGCGGGTTTGCTTGCAGTCTTTTGAGTCCCAGTGTTGGTTCACCTTCTTGAGGACGCGGGCTTGGTTGGGTTTAGTTCCAAACATGGCTTCAAATGGTGTCATCTTAATAGTGTTGTGGACCTTAGTACAATAGTTCCAGAGGACTAAGGGTAACATGACTTCCCAAGTAGATGGCTAGAATTTGGTGGTCTTCTCAAGGCTTTCTACCGATGTGTGGTTGAATCTCTCAGTGAGGCCATTACAACGAGGGTTGTACGCAGTGAAAAACTTGTGGACAGTGTTCACCTTGTTTGTCAAGTCAGCTACCATGTGATTTCTGAAGTGGGATCCTTGATCAGATAACAGTGTAGCTGGAGGACCAAACTTGGTCACAATGCTGTTGTAGATGAAGGAAGCTGCAGTCATGGCGGAGTTATTGTTGCAAGCCTGAGCAACAGGCCAACGAGAGAGGTACTCAGTAGCAACCAGGATGTAAGTTTTTCCAGATTTTGAAGGAGGTAGGGGCCCAACAAAGTCAATACCCCAGAGTTCAAATATCTTGTCAACTACAATAGATTCTACAGGCTTGGTATGCACAATCTTCTTACTGAACTGTTGGCAATTCATGCAGCTGCGGGTGTGGTTATAGGTATCTGTATACATCCCTGGCCACCAGTAGGTCTCTTTGAGGTGCGCTAGGGTAGCATCCCGGCCAAGGTGTCCAGCGCCATTGTGTGCTTCCATCAAGATACTCTCTCTGTCCTCCTTGGGTGGGATCACCCAGAGCCCATTATCCGTCTTTTTAAACAATGTGTTGCCTATCATAGTGTAATTAGTTGAGTAGACAAAGAACTTGCATAGGTCAGCTTCAGTGACAAGTGATGTGAGCAGGCAGGCCATGTCTTTGAACTGGGCCAGAGAGGGTTCATATGTCAATTTTTTAACCAACAAACAGAACCGGCAGGAAAGACCATCTGCTACAGAGTTCAGCTTCCCAGGAATATGCACAATCTTAAAGTCATACTCCATAAGTTCCAAGAGCCAGCACATGCGGCAACTGCAAGGGATAGATGTATCAGCGATGAACTTGACAGCCCAGTTATCAGTATGAATGACCAGAGGGTGGCCAAGCACATAATAGCAGAACTTCTCAAGAGCCTTGATTACAGCTAGGACCTCTTTGGTGTATATAGCATAGTTGTACTCAGCAGGTATAAAATTTTTAGACATAATTTTGATGAGTCTAAAAACATTGTTTATTTCCTGGCATAACACCACGCCCACCGCATTGGTGCAGGCATCTGAAAAGATGTGGAACTTGCGGTTAAAATCAGGGTAAGCAAGGACTGCATCAGAAGTAATGACAGCCTTAAGAGCCTTGAAAGCATCATCTTCAGGGGGTCCTCACTTGAATGGCTTCTTCTTGTGTGTCAGATTGAAGAGGGGGGCAGCCAACTCACTATAGTCTTTGATAAACTGATGATAGTACCCTACCAACCCAAGGAAGAATGACACTTGGTTGGCGTTGGTGGGTGTGGGCCAGTTTGTGATTGCATAGCACTTATCAGGATCAGGGTGTTTTCCAAAGGCGTTGACCATGTGTCCCAGGATTCTCATTTGCTGAACAGCCAGGATGGACTTCTCGGCATTCACACTCAAGTTGGCGCTCTTGATACGGTCCAGGCATAACTTCAGGTGTTGCAGGTGCTCATCAAAGGTCTTGGAGTAGATAGTTATATCATCTGAATAGACAGTAACAAAATCATCAATAAGACCTTCAAATACCTCATTCATAATGCGCTAGAAGGTACGCGGGCGCCCTTCAACCCAAAAGGCGTGCAGATGTATTCATACTGTCCCCATTTTGTGACAAAGGCAGTCTTTGGCTGGTTGGCTTCCACTACAAGGATCTGGTGGAATCCACTGAAAAGATCAATGTTTGAGAACCACTGTGAACCACCAAAGGAGGCCAAGATGTTGGAGATGCGGGGCAGGGGGTAGTGATCAGAGATTGTCACCTTGTTCAGTGAGATGTAGTTGACACACATCAGAGTTTGTTGCCCTTCTTGGGTATGACCACAATGGGGGAAGCCCATGGAGACTTGCTGGGGCAGATCATACCTTGTTTCAGCAGCTTGAGAATTTTGGTGCGTACAAACTCCTCCTTGGACTGGGGAAGGCGGTAGAACCAGGAAGCTACAGGCTTAGTGTTACCAGTGTCAATCTCATGGCAGAATCCAGGTGCTTTGGGAAGGTCGCCGTAGTCTGAGACAATATGGGAGCTGTACGCAGATATCACCTTGCGGAGCTGGTCTTGCTGGACATTGTTCAACCAGGTGTTGTCCTTGATCTGGGCAGCTAAAGGCTTGCAAAGGAAGGAAGGGCCAGTAGGACTGTCAAATGTTACCTTGAGATCAATCAATTAATTATTGTGCTCAAGTGTCCAGCCGTTGTCTGCAAACCGGGTGGTCACGCTCAGGTTGCTCATTGTCTTGCGGCCAAGGAGCAGGGTATACTGGTCATGGTCAAAGATGGCGGCCTCAATGACACTAAAGACAACGCCTAATCACAAGTGCAACCTGATGGCCTTGCTGAGAGAAGTCTTGCATCTCCCATCAGCAAGGATGAAGCTGACATCAGATGAGGTTACCTCTGGCCAAGGCAGGGATTCCAGGAACATCTTGGAGATGATGTTGCTGTAAGCACCACCATCCAAGATTATAGAAGTGTGTATACCATTGACAGTACCTGTGGTCCTCAGGGCGCCTGTTCCTGTCAAGAAGAGGGCTTCATACTTCCCAGGGCGTAGCGCTGATATTGCCTGGTGCATCTTCTGGCAAAATTTGGGGCTTTCAGTGCACAGGTCTTTGAGGGAGATGATCATCATCAGCTGGCGCAGGATCTTCACTGCTGAGAGGCCGGGTCTCTCTTTTGGCCCATCTGATTGGGTGGTGTTGTGGTGCTTCTTATCAGGCTTGGGAGGGACACGCTTTGCATCTGAGGTTACCTGGGACTTACCATCCAATTTAGGCTGGTTGATTGCTACCCAGAATGGATCAAACCATTCTGGTGGTGTGTGGAAAGTATCCATAGGCTCAGAAGAGTTGGATGAAAACTGGTTTGGCCAGTTAGGATCCCTTTTATACCTGATTGGTTGGCTCAGAATAGTATGGGTATAATTTGCACCAGCTGCGCCAGATCTGATTGGTTAATCCAAATTATAATTATTGTTCAATACATTGGGTGCATCAGTTTCCTTGGTGACGCGGGGTCTGATTGGATGGCTTGGAATAGGACAACCAGTTTGGTCAGTATGAGTGAAATTTGTGCCAGCTGCACCAGATCTGATTGGCCCATCTGAATTACAATTATTGGACAATACATTGGGTGCGCTAGTTCCCATGGTGTTTCAGGGTCTGATTGGCTCATTAAAATTGCAATTATTTATCAAGACTGTGGGTGAGTCAATTTTCATAGCATCATCAGGTGTGATTAGCCCGCTTAAATTGAATTATTGTTCAACACATTGGCTGAGTCAATTTACATAGTGTTGTTGGGTGTGATTGGCTCACCTAAATTGGAAGACTCACTTGGAGCCATATGCATAGAATTGCATGTAGCATCAGAGGAGATGATTGGCTGGCCTAAACTGCAGGGCTTATACAATGTGTGCTTCCCCCTGGTATCCCAGGAGGCATGTGATATGATTGGTTAGCTCAAATTGCAAGAGTTGGACAATGTGGCTGGTCCCTTGGCATCCTGGCGGGCCCACAAGATGATTGGCTGATTGCTGAGATCAACATTGTACAATGCAATTTGCGCATTAACTTTTGGGCCATGGGCAGATCTGATTGGCTCGCCCAAATTAATAGGGCCTGCCAATAAGCCCTGCCCGTCCTCCTCAGCGGTATTAGGGAACCTGAGTGGCCCAAACCCAGGGAAATTCACCCAGGACACCATAGCAGGGCCCATTTGGGCAGGGTGACTGCAATGGTGGCTCCCAAAAGCTGCTGGGCTTTTGTCCTTGCTCTCCTGACTGGTGGCCCTGCGTCCCCAGGCTGCTGCGCCTGCAGGGGACGCCTCCAGGGAGGACATGTCAGAAGGTAAGTGGGAAAAACTGCCAGTGCGTGGAGACTTGGGAACAGATTCCACAGTTACAATATTGTAACGTGGGTTGTCCTCAAACGGAAGGTATTTGTCAAGGTCAGGTAAGCACAGGCAATGTTCTTCAATTTCTAAATCATCCTCGGTTTCCAAGCTAACAAATCTATTAGGATGGCAGGGATTCCACTTGCTGTTGCGCACGTACATGCAGGGCAGCAAGGGGGAGTAAGGTGGCTCGCAGGGTGGATCTGGGTTGCTGGGGTTGTTCAAATCCTCCACAGTTTCATCATGGATGTGGGGAAGGAACACAGATGGAGATGGCGCGTCCTCGCGGTCCGTACGCTTCATGGGTGGGGGTGTGAGTTTGCAATCTGGTGAGGGGCCTTGGGAGCAAACTTGGCATTTGCAGATTAAAGTAAATGGGAAACTGGGGCCATCAGGGTCAACAATGTACTCAAGGTTTGATTTTTTATTCAAAGGCTGAGGGGTGGCGGAGAAGGAGAGGGCACATTTCCCTGCTTCAAAGTTTTGTTCAGTCATCATCAACCCTTGAGGTTTGCGGTCATAATTAATGGGGTTAAACTCACAGATGAAGTTAGAGTGAGAGGGCTCCTTGCAGATGGAGCAGGGCGCGGTGCAGTCCTTGGAGATGTGTCCCAACTCAGAGCAATTGTAGCAGCAAGGGTTATACAGGCAGTTACGGTCTCTTTGGAAGGTGCGGGGGGAGGGGGTTGGGTTGGCGTCCTTGCTCCTGCGCCATGAACATGGTATCAAAGCGGTGGTTCAAGTCCTCCAGGTGGGCCTTGACCTCTTGGGCTATTTCCTCAGATTTATTTTGTTTGCAAACCGGTGCAAAGGGATTCCATTCAGAATTCTCCTTGGTGTGTTCATCTGTGGTGCGGTCTACCCAAATTTCATACTTGTCACAGACCAAGGCAATTGCTTCTTCCAACGACCTGGGTTTAGCGGCCTGGACCATGGCAGAGTAGGAGTGGGTAAGAGTGTTCAC